>JBAIZL010000001.1:74511270-74573770 GCA_036971475.1 Prosapia bicincta | reverse complement strand
TGAAACTCTAAACCTATGACCTTGAATTATCCCCGTTTCGATCACCGGGGTAGTATAATTTATCTAATAAAATATAATATAATATAAACAAAAGGGATTTTCACTCACTGAGTGTAAACAATTTATTATTTTAGTATTAAATGTACATGTGTGTCCCTATCGCTATTTACAAACATTTTCCCAATCTAATATTAAAAGTATTTAATCGTAAGAATAATTCACGCCGGAGTAAGCACTTCCAAGCTCTCGCGGACATACATTGTCAGCATTTTCCAAATCTGTAAATCTATCACTCACTAGAATACTAGATCTTGAAATGCTGACAGTGAAGTCTGCAAAAGACTTGGAACATTTTGTTTATAATATTATTGTGAATAATTGTTTTTAATAGTATATCTGTATATTTAAGTTATGTGAACTAACATTGTAAACTTTACTAAATAAAATTACATTTGTATACATATATTTACTGACATAAATTGTGAACGTTTCCCAAGCTAATATTAAAAGAATTCATCGTAAGAATAATAACCACAAAACATCTTCAAGATTTTCGCTGACATACATTGTCAGCATTCCAAAGACCTATAAATATGTCACTCACCAGAATACCAGCTCTTGAAAATGCTGACAATGAAGTTGTCAAGAAGCTTGGAATAATTTATTAATATTATTCTTGCGTAGAATTATTTGTACCAAAATATCTGTATAATATTTTTATGGATTTACTACATAAATTATTATGAATATTTTTATCGTTAAGTGTTAATAATTATTGGTAATAATATAAATTGAAAAGTATGAATGTTAGCCTAAAGACAAATCTGTTTTTTGTGTATAAAAGTAATGACTAAATCCACTCCTGCCGTTAGAGAAAGTGTTTTCACGGAAGAAACTTTGCTCCTCCGTTTATCCCCACTAAGTTGCTTTCTATGTTTTATGAGTGAAAGGCTTAGACGCTTTCTTCCGCTTCGACATTATTGTGAACTCTGCGCTGTGTTCTTCCTTTATTTATTACCTCCAGTAAGCCTTTGCAAACAATTCAGTGTTTTGGAATCAGTTTGAGTTGACCCGTGCTTGCATCATCTGGACCACAAACCGAGGTGTATAAAGCCCAAAATGCAAGTCTATGTTCCCAGTATAACGATATTGCACTCTGTTTGCTTCGTCTAAGGCTGTGCAAGCACCGTATAAAGTACCGATTAGGTACGATGCAATTAGTGAATACAGAAATCAGGGTAGATTGTATCTGAGCATCTTTATGTTGCACACAAATCAGAAAAGGAAAAAAACCTTAAAGTTAGTAGAAACCATGCTACTAAAAAATGGAGAATCAAAGAAAGAGAAGGTAATGAAACATTTAGGCATAGTAATGGCGTCTGAAAGTTGGAGAAATCTAAAACGAGAAAAGCCGTTTAGTTTTCCATATTTTTATAATATCCAAACCATGTGTAGAATCTCATGACCCTGCGCATCGTGGGATTTTGTATTAGAGGTCTCGGTTGTGAAGTAGCAGAGGGTTAGAAATAATATATTAATGTTAGTAAGATAAGGTCAACCTGAGGTTACAGCAAATCTTCTAAGTATTGGTATCGTAAGGGTAAAAAGGGTCTTAACAATGTCTGGCTCTGATATTAAAGGATGTTCCAAGAAAAATTACCCGATTTTATGCTATTGTTGAATATGTTTACATAAGGATAGTCGTATATTTTCCCATAATTTGATAACAGTGTTAGTTCACTGTCAAACCGGTTTCCCTACACTTACAATCAAGTAGACCTACGTACTTTCACAGTTAAACAATTAATGCCGAGCTTTGCAGTGTACACACGGAACAGTAAATACACTGTATATATACCGAGAGTGCAAACAGTCGGTGTGATATGTAAAGCTTTTAGTGACGTCATACAAACAAACAACAAAGTGCAGCCACAACACACAGGCAATCCTAAATTTTACTCATAATTAAGACTGGTACGATTTGCTTGGTTTTATAAAACAGCCATCACTAGTAATGGACAGACTAACTGTTTGTTACTGCAATTTAATAACTGCTAACTGCTTTAATTGTGTAAATAAACAAGCATTAATTTTAAAGTTGGCTGAGTATTATTTCATTAAAAACCGCCCGTCTCCCGCGTGTCTCCCTATATATATATATATATATATATATATATATATATATATATATATATATATATATATATATATATATATATATATATACGCTCCCTATACATACATACATACATACATATATATATATATATATATATATATATATAAAAATTGAAAATGTTTCAAAAACAATAATACTTTTATTGCATATATTTATTCAAAACCTCTAATTAGGTTGGATAATTATTTTCCTGAAGATCCTGATATTTTTTTATCGGCGAAAACTTTGAATAAATATATGTATTAAAGGTATTCTCGTTTTTGAAACATTTTCAATTTATTAACTATATTACAAGAAAACGTATCACCATATTTAATATATATATGTTTATAATATATATATATATATATATATATATATATATATATTTCTATGCTTTATTCAAATTTTCAAATTTAATTACATACTTTTTACTAACCAACTCAAGTTCAAATACATTTTAAAAAATACAATATTTTCTATTAATAATTAATTATTTAATTTAATTAGTTAATTCTATTACCCACTTTTACTTTATATTTTGATATCTAATCTTGCGATTCTGTCATATGTAAGCCTATATAATTATTTATAATAAATGCTATTATTTACTTGTCATACAAAATAAATTATAAAAAATATATCTAGTAACAAGTCTTGTAGAACGATGTATTCTATATTGTATATACACAGACAATGATATTCCCCGTCTCGAATCATTAAAGGCGGGATATTTTCTTCATGGCCCTTCTTCACAGTCCTCGGTCCGTACCTCGGGTATGTTAGTGATATCTTCGGACTTGAGAAATGTAAATAGGTTTACATGTTGCAGAGCTTGTCGTGTATGTTATCCTTCGCCGTCCTAGTGACGACATACATCCCGTGAAGTCCCACTTCCCAAACAGAAATGTTTAGGCACTGCCCATTAGTCAGTTATTCTTTCCCAGACAAGGAATCTTAAAGTTAATTTATCGTGTTATAAAGTAAATGCAAAGAGTGTGTTTACTTAAGCATGCGGGGGGAAACATTGACTTAATGAGAACTCTGGGAAAGTACGGTTGGGATTGATTTAATTAGCTTTTCCAACTCCCACGCTAGCGGCAATGTCTCACAGGACATTAAATCAAGTTTAACGAGAAAGAAGTGCTTCTAGGCTTGTCTACCTAATCGATCACTTAGTCACTTTAGTGACAGCTACACATCATATTTGAGTACGATAAAACTTTTTGCGTCACAAGGTGAGGTGACGTAGCTTCACTATAGAGCGGATAAATAAATCCCAGTGGATTAAAGTATTGCTTTACCGTGCGTTACATTAGCTAACTTGTATAATTATTTCTCATCCTATATATTTGCTTCTTTTTAGTTTAATTTCTTTTGCTTTATCCCTCGCGATAAGTGCTAACCACTGAATTAGATCACTGAATTAGACCACTGAATTAGATCTTTAAAATTATTTGTTTTCCATTCATTTTCTAACGCTCATTCAGATTTTAAAGCTCGCATTAAGTAGATGGGTTAGCTCAGGATTTGTTCCTCAATTAAAAGCCACCCTTCAGTTCTCATGTTACCTTCATATTTACGGGACGTCGTCTTTCCATTTAAAGGCAAATCAGGTTAACTTCAAGCAATTAACAAAGTTAGCTGTATAATAATTTATACATTTTAATTTAAACTTTCCGTAGCGGCTAAATGGAGCTTTATGATTATATGTTGCTTTTTATGATCTTAGTTAAATCCACACCGAAATCACAATTTTCGGTGACGTAACAACAGTTTGGAGTAGAGACTTCAATCCCAGTGTATGAAAGTATTGCTTTACCGTGAGTCACATTAGCTTTACCGTGAGTCACATTAGCTAACTTGTATAATTTCTCATCCTATATATTTGCTTCTAATTAGTTTAATCTCAACCAGAACGTCGACAAAGGAAAAATATCATTTTATGGGCTTACTTAAGGTTTTATATCCTACCATATATGTAATATATTCGCATATACATGTAGCTAAAGCCGTCAGTGTATCGCATATTTAGCTGTCGTGTCCGTCAGCATAAGTGCGAGGGAGGTTCACATTCCAGCGCCAGTTCGGCAATATAACCGAAAATAATGAATACTTTTTCACTATATAACCAATTATATTTGCCATCGGTATCGTTACATTTCCTATCATTACACTGTGATCATTGAAATAGTTTCATTGCCTATTATTTCCATAACAAACAAATCAATACGTCTCTTAACCAACTTTACACGAAAACACATTATCAGATACCTATATGGAGCTTCATATGGTATGACTGGATACCCTGTTCCTAATTATTTACATCATTGTATTGCCTGTTTATTTTGTGTTGCTTCCATCGTAATTGTATGTTTATATTTGAACTCTTTACCGCAAACCAAAGTTTGTCGACCTTTTTATACAATTTACTAATTATATTTTACTAATAGTGAATGCAAAACTTTTCTCTGCATTTGCGAACCGAATCGCTTGTTCTACGTCCCCAGGTATATATCTATTTTAATCTTGTAACAAATTATTATCGATACATTTTATTTGTATTTAAAAACTACATACATAATATTGTACAAAATATTGTGAAGTATAAAGTATTGTAAGGTTCTCTGACGTACGACTGCTTGACGGCTACGTTTCACCCCGCCATAGTAATTACAATGGACTCCAAGCGACCTCTTTGTTTATACTTCGCACTTCTCACGGACCAGCCGTATCATATTATTGTGCTAATTAACAGTTCTCATTTCCCTTTTCTAGCCTCACAACTCCCACCCCTGTAAAACTTGCTACGAGACATGCCGTTACGTTTATACAAGAGATGTCTACAATAATAATTCCGTATTGGAAGTGGATGTACGATATCACGCCCGAGGCTTGTTCACACTATAAACCCGCCAACGCCGTATCCTAAACACTTAAGCAACGCTCAGTTACCCGAAAATACATAGCGTAGGGGATTAACTCCCAATCTCTCACAGCACACTTAATCTCCTTAGATTGTTTAGTGATTGGTTGTTATAAAGAATTATAAGTTCTAACACAATTTAAAAATTTCTCCTAAAGTTCCCTACTTATTTATTCAAATTACTGATATAAAACTCACACACAAAGACATCAACTTACCTTTACAATTTTTTAGATTTTTTAAAAACCCTTATTTAAGAAAAAAGACGAGTTTTGTCAATTTACATTAAGTTACAACAAACCCTGAAGTGTACGCAGAACTAGTTCCTTGGGGTTTAATCAAAACTCCCTTGTATATACGGACGGAGCTTGCAATGTACCTGACAAATAAAGTTTGTATATACTTAATGTTTAGAAACGAAGTTTACTGAACAGATTTTTACTACATGATCTTCTCCTTCCACAAGTTTCATGAGGTTTTCAGTTTTTCAAACGTCTGCAAAATCAGAAATTAAATTCCTCTACTGAAACAGTTTTAGCTTGTTATACATCCTGTAGGAACTATATTTTATCTCCCTTATGAGTGTAACTGAGCGACACCATTCCGCGTTTTACTGGGGGGGGGGGGGGTGTATGAATGATTATTCCTTTCGCCCTATTGTAGAAGTATACTGTGAAGGACTTACGCAGGGGCAACAAGACATTCGCAATACAAGCATGCAAAAGCCTTACCGGTTTTACTGGAGATCCACTGTCATGGTCCTATAAAATACTGGAATACGGGTCGTAAAATAGGGGTTGGTAACTAAATAATCTATAACTGAGTTATTTCCGAGTTAACACAAACAGTGAGTACTGTTATAGGCAAGTGTTTATATATTGCTTTTGAGAGGTGTAAAAATGTAAACTGATAGCTCAAAGGGAACGTTTTGTGATATATATATATATATATATATATATATATATATATGTATGTATGTAAAATTAAGTCTTTGGTAAAAACTGAACGCCCAACAAGTGAACGACGTCACAACGCTTAATTATACTGTGCAATCTTTGTGGAGCTGAGTTTGAATTTAGAAAAGCAGTTTGAAATAATTATATGCGTAATCACAATACGTATAAGTGATAATAACTATCACACAAATGCACCGCGGATGTGCACTACGAAGGAAATCTCCTGTCAGCCTATGTGACGTCACACTCTCTAAGTTAGCGGCCGAAGCCATATTGCTTGGTTTTATTTCACGTAGTTTTCTCTACAAATCTTTACATCCAAACCTTCATCACCTCAAGTTAAATATTCACGGTAAAATTGGTATAATATAATTACTGATATTATGTTAATTTATGTAAATTGAAAATGTCAAGTTTTGGTTAATAAACCAAAACAAAAAAATTAATACAGAATCTGGATGTTCACAGGCCATATAGATTTCTGTGCAAGATTGTCACAGCAAGCACAGATTAGCCAGTCTCACAACCACACTGGCTTCTTATTACACGCAATGTCAGTTTTTAGAGTGAAGTTTTGTTCCATGCGGGACCTTTGGGACTTAGCTTGCCCTCCAATTTGCATTCGGGTGATTTATGTCTCTTCATGTTAATATTACTCATGCGTCGGGGAAAGGAAGTATTACGGATGATTTCCTTCAGTGTTTCAATGTAATTTAATGATGGTGTAGAACAGCGACAGCGTATGTCAACTCTTGCCGTAAAACATCAAAAACAAAATGGGGGCCAGTATTTTAATGCATATTCTTTATTTAAATAAACGCGCGCGCGCCATCACGTGCGCAGTACATTTTCAACCAGCCCTAAAGAGAAAGAATAAGTTAATCTCGGAGAAAATGTTTGATTGTGCAAACCACTAAATTGAAATTAATTCATTAGTTTCAGTTAGTTAGTTTTATAAATAAAAGTCCTCAACGCGAACATTACACCCCCAGTAGCTATTTATATTCACAATCTTCTACGAAAGCTGACGTCATTATTTTATTCCTCCAAGTAAATTTTATGTAAGTTTATGAGTTCCAGCAACGTTTATAAAAGGGCAGAATTATGCACATTTAGTGTCTCTTCATTGAACGGACTGTTTATATATCTGTAGATGTAAACATGTAGTAAACGCATAGATGTAGAAAAATAACAACATTATCTTCAATGCAGTAGAAACTATATCTGGCAGCTATTGCTTCATTGAACGTACTGTTTATATGTCTGTAGATGTAAACATGTAGTAAACGCATAGATGTAGAAAAATAACAACATTATCTTCAATGCAGTAGAAACTATATCTGGTAGCTATTGCTTCATTGAACGTACTGTTTATATGTCTGTAGATGTAAACATGTAGTAAACGCATAGATGTAGAAAAATAACAACATTATCTTCAATGCAGTAGAAACTATATCTGGTAGCTATTGCTTCCTTGAACGTACTGTTTATATGTCTGTAGATGTAAACATGTAGTAAACGCATAGATGTAGAAAAATAACAACATTATCTTCAATGCAGTAGAAACTATATCTGGTAGCTATTGCTTCCTTGAACGTACTGTTTATATGTCTGTAGATGTAAACATGTAGTAAACGCATAGATGTAGAAAAATAACAACATTATTTTCAATGAAGTAGAAACTATATCTGGTAGCTATTGCTTCATTGAACGTACTGTTTATATGTCTGTAGATGTAAACATGTAGTAAACGCATAGATGTAGAAAAATAACATCATTATCTTCAATGCAGTAGAGACTATACCTGGTAGCTATTGCTTCATTGAACGTACTGTTTATATGTCTGTAGATGTAAACATGTAGTAAACGCATAGATGTAGAAAAATAACAACATTATTTTCAATGCAGTAGAAACTATATGTGGTAGCTATTGCTTCAGTGAACACACTGTTTATATGTCTGTAGATGTAAGTATATAGTAAACGCATAAATGTAGAAAAATAACAACATTATCTTCAATGCAGTTGAGACTATATCTGGTAGCTATTGCTTCCTTGAACGTACTGTTTATATGTCTGTAGATGTAAACATGTAGTAAACGCATAGATGTAGAAAAATAACAACATTATTTTCAATGCAGTAGAAACTATATGTGGTAGCTATTGCTTCCTTGAACGTACTGTTTATATGTCTGTAGATGTAAACATGTAGTAAACGCATAGATGTAGAAAAATAACAACATTATTTTCAATGCAGTAGAAACTATATGTGGTAGCTATTGCTTCAGTGAACACACTGTTTATATGTCTGTAGATGTAAGTATATAGTAAACGCATAAATGTAGAAAAATAACAACATTATCTTCAATGCAGTTGAGACTATATCTGGTAGCTATTGCTTCCATGATAATTAATATAAATTTTACATTACCAGAAGTACAGTTAATGGGGCTTTACCATCCTTCCTAAATGTCAAGTATTTTTTTTTGTTACAAATCATTACCTCAATTTATACAACTTATTTTTAAATGGTAAACAGTGTTTAATAGCAAACGCAAAACCTGAATCTGTAGCCTAAATTTTTACATTCAATAAAGTTGGTGGTAAAATAGCTGAAGTTTTAAAAATTTGTGTATATATATATGCTGATACGTATTCCTACACAGATGGAAAAATGTGATGAATAGTTACTATCTGGAGTACATCCGTTCATTCTGCAGTCCATAAATTCGCAGTTCCGACGTTTCGCTAGAATCTCATCCAGCATTGACGAGATGAACCCAACAACAGTAGAAGAGCGAGACTTCTACTGTTGTAGGGTTCACCTCGTCAATGTTGTATGAGATTCTAGCGAAACGTCGGAACTGCGAATTTATGGACTTCAGAATGAACGAATGTACTCCAGATAGTAACTATTCATCACATACATACATACATATATATATATATATATATATATATATATATATATATATGTATATATAATATATATATATACACAGACACACATACATATGTTGTTCTGTATAATAAATTATTTTCAATATAAATTACATTGATATATGATTTCTCCCTCAATGTCGAGGGATGTTCTAATCATAATCCTCTGCGTTGGAATAATGACGCTAGGTTTTGGCCCTGTTCTACAAATAGCATAACATTAAATAATTTATATCCACAAATTATCACAAGCTCTATACAGTTGGGTGGATTAAAAGCTGATATTTTTCCCGACCTTTTTAAACTGTAATATATTTTGTCAGGCACTATTCTATTGAAATTTCATTATCTTTTGTGTTTAGACTTTATTAATTTTCAAATAATCTTTTCTTGTAGTTTCAGCCATACAAGAAGTTGGCAGATTTAATGATTTCCTTCTCTCCTCGCCCCGCACTTTAGTCTCTAATTAAGTCTAATCACCATGTTAATCTCTAAACATTTCCCCCCATATACCTCGCAGCACTTTTCCCGGAATTATCAGATTTCCACAAGCCCAAAGTAAATAAAAGTTCAACAAGGAAGCGGTGTCTATTGCAAATATTTTCCTTGCGGAATGCGATTACCGGAAGTAATATTGTAGGTTAATTTGATTTGCACCATATAGCAATGATTTATTAACGCTGTAGAGTAAGAAACTGCTGCAGGGTAACTATATACCACAGAACGTACGCATCTATCTATCTACTATCTATCTATATATATATGTATATATATACAGTTTATTTATTGCAACAAATACAATTCGGTAAATATTGATATGGTTTTTATTACCTCCAAAGAATGAAAACAACTATGGTAATATAAAGGATTAAGGTAGGAACATAACAACCACTAATAGATCATGATATTACATAATAAAGAAGATCTACTCTCTATCCTCTGACTCTTCAGGAAGGACTATTTTTGTTGTAGAAAGGACGATGATGAAGGACATTGGTCCGGCAAGTTCTGCCTTCATTACTTTACAACTTCAACATGGATATCTTCTTCTGAAACTGAACTAGTATTGTTAATTAACTACGCCCAATGTAGCCAAGAATGAATAATGTGTAGAGACGGCTGTTTCTGTTAGTGGATAGATATAAACAGCAACTGGTGTGTTCCGCGAAGTTGTTTAGGCGCCATTTGTAAGGGATCCATGGCAACAACTGTGTTTATACTATTTAATGCCACAATACAACAAGTGCAAAGAACAACGTAAGTGGTAACCACAAACACACACACCAACAGTGAGTCAGTGGTATACTACACAAAACTAATGATGATCCATGCAGTAACATCAAAACCAATAAAATGAACTATAACCAAACAACCCTTCACGCACACACAACATAAGAGAAGCTTCTGTCAGCAGACTCGACCGTACTTAATAGCATTTACAACCTCCAATAAAAAAAAATAAAAAACAAATTACAACAGAACAAAGTAACCACAATTCAGGAGAATAGAAAATAATTTTACAATATTGCTATATCGCTAAAAGCTATTTCCAATACATTAATTTTTTTTAATGAATAATATAAATCAAGTTATGGAACGTACAAGGAATCTAGAATCACACCTTTAACATACATACCTACTTTTAAACATTATAATATCCAGATACTTTTCAAGCAATGTTGGTATTTTGTCTGAAATGTATCAGGAGAATATAAGATATTTAAGAGGTTGTCTTCCTTGGATTTTTGAAAACCATGCATTCGACTGGATTATCTTTCCTGTATAATTGATGTATGTGGCCTAATAGTTTTCAATACTTACTTCTAAATTTTACCAATATCCCTTTGACCAGGATCCAATCCTAAAATGACTAAGTGCACGATCTTCCCCCATTCATGACTGTGGTCTGAATAGTTCTTTAACACCTTATCAGAAGAGGCCGTGCGACTCGTAGCCTTTAGACCAATGAGGGTCGTGGTTTGTTGACTCTTACACGAATATGTGTGTTTACCTACAATTATATATTCAGTAGTCTCCCGGACCTGTGTGTATACCACTAGTTATATGGCTTGTTTGTCGTTGCCTAAGAACTAAAGACTATGACTAGCAAGTAGGCCTGTAGTTATTTTGGCAAAGAAGGATACACTAAATGCAAAAGGGACAGTTAAAGCACCTTAAAAGTGTTTGGAAAATTCCCTCATAGTGTGATCCTTGGGTGTGTACGTGATGCAACACAAAGCGACCTGCGTACATTGGTCCGTGATGCGACCTTTTGCATCTTGACGTTTTTGTGTTACTTTTCTTATTGGCATGTTTCAGTAATATTATGTTGATGTATTTGCAACGGGTTTAAGGTGTGTTGTGTAACGCAGCAGACGATACAATCGTCCATTTATTTCCTTCCTAAGAAGTAATAAAATCTATTTAAAAAACATCATTTGAGGTTATAAAATCTTTTGAATATCTTTACCAAGACGCTACTAAGATAAAGGTTGGCCACAAAGCCTGAGGCACAATAACTTTGTAACAATGTAACGACTTTATTTCCTAGAATATTTTGCAGAATTTTTCAAATATATCGGAGCACAGTTAAAGACTAAAGGTGCTGTGTTGGTAGTGGGTTCTCCCGGGGCTGTAACTTTCCAGAAACCTGAGTATTTTCTTAGCAGTATTATGGAAATTTACTTGGGAATAAATCAAATACAACCCCTGGTTTTGAACACCAGAAAGAGTTTATAAGAAAGGAAGTGAGTAGAGTTATGCCAAGGCAAGCTACGACCAAGGATTGTGTTTTAAGGATTCTTTCTAACCCCTTCCGACAGAATGGTTTATATGACACAAAGTATTAGGAAAACTGATCGTTTGCTTCGACGTTTTATACTGGCAAATCTTAATAGCACATATCTTACTTAGTAATAGCACATATCTTTAAATTTCATGATTAATTTTCCGTTTATACTTACAAAAATTATTAAAAAAAAACTCTTTTCCTAATAAAATACATGAAGCCTATATTGACTGTGAAATTCCAATAAGCTTTAAATTTGATCTTTAAATGCCTTCATCAGTGAGAAAGGTTTTCCTAAAGTTGACCTCTTGACTATTACTAGACGTTTGTTATACACGAATTCTGCCTAAAGGATAAATATTATCGAAGAGATTTTCTGAATGTAATGTGCAGGAAGCAATTCTTGCCCTAAAAACGCAAAACCTCTTGGAGAAAGACCCAAAGAGCTTCAACTAGCGTCAACTGTATTGCCGTATAAGTAGCACGTATTGCAAGAAATAGAACGCCCTAATGAGAAGACTACAAGAAGTGAGAGACTTGTATGTTTGGTCTCGCTAGAAGTTCGAAAATTGAACTATCGCGTTGGATTCAAGTATTGGACTCACTTCTTCAAATATGATGTATATAAGGAATGTTAAAACCAGACCCACTTTGAGCCTCAAAAGAAAAAAAAATCCAAACTTATTACAATCCTGTCAATGTAATGTAGCAAAACAATGAAAGGGCAAATACAACTATATAAAAAGCTGTAAGGAAAGCATTTCAATTTAACGTTTCTATCACCACCTAACAAAGAGATTTTCTGTGGGGGCTGTCACCGAGTGGTGCCCTTTGACATTAATGCCTCAGCCCAGTCTATTCCCATTACTCAAGTTATTGACGTCACTCGAACTGAATCCAATGTGTCCTAAATACGTCTTTTATGTATTGTTTTTGTAAAAGAAATACGTTCCTTGTCGAAAAAAGTTTTCAAATCTTAAGTGTTTTCACAATATGTTGACAACAGGTTAGCACAGTAGTAGCTCTATAAATATTAAAAATTTTATATACGTTACATTTCATTATGAATTATACACTACACACACACACACACACACACACACACACACACACACACACACACACACACACACTGCAACGGACCGAGCCAACACCTACTCGCGGCACCGTGCCATCAACCCCACCGTTGACCAGCACGCGCGCGCAAGCCCGCCCACCAACGCCCGTTGCAGAGCAAGAATTTTGAAACGAGCCGCTCGCAGCCGAAACCACGAACGCTGTGCAATGCTCGCCAAAATCTGCCAGAGAACAAGTCACTGGACTTAAAAAAGAAAAAACCTAACTTGCTGCGGATTCTACCCTTAACGGGTAAGTTGTCCCGGGGGATGGGTTCTTTTGAAAGACATCTAGACGGCGAAATGACCAAAACAACTGTAGGAGAGTGTAAGAAACTTGTTTAAAATAATACTCAGTTTGTTTGCAAGTTAGTTAAAAAATATTTATTTTTTAATTTTAAAAATTTAAAATTTAATATTACAATGCACAGTCTGCAATTTATTTGACAAAAAAAAATATCCTTTGTGTTGGTTCTTAACACAGTTAAGAAACCAACTCTGCTTATTTTAGTTGACATTTAAATTTAAATTAAGAATTTACGATTTTAATTTTCTTTCATTCAGAGTATGCCAAAGCGTAAAACTTCGCTCTACTTGACGGTCAATCTTACTTGTCGGAAATATAACCCTTTACAACTTGTCATAATTTTATTTCATTATCCCAGGTTCTCAACCTTGCGATTTTAAACGTCAATATATGGTTTTGTTTACTTAACTTTTTACTGAAAATTTTAATTGTTACAAATTACAAATATTCGTTGATTCAAGCAAAGCCTTACTTTTCAACACACTCCGAAAGATCCCTACTTTTCACATTTTGTTCAATTTATTTAAACTTTCTAAACACACTACTTTATTGATGGCCATATTTTACATAGCCATTTAAATGATATAATTTTTTCTATATCTTTATCAATTTAAAAAGAGCAATTTAAAATTCAAATTCTATTTACTTTAGCAGGTAAAATTTCAATCAATTTTACCAAACACCCTAAAAGCAATTTCATAAAACATATCAAATTATATAAAAACCAATTATGAAGTACAAACTGAAACAAAAATTACATATAAAACATATAGCCATATCTCCTACAAGATTATCAAAATATTTACTGAACATCAAATCATAATTTATAAAAATTGTTAAAACATCTGCTGAATAAATTCAAACACCTTCCCATATTGAAATTATAATATTTAAATACATATTTTAATAAAAATGTTTACTGGAACATATTTAAAACCTTTTTCAAACATATCTTCACTCATTTACAAAATCTACAAATTTATTTATATTCATTTAACCCTTTGATTAGAAAATATTTAACCCTTTGATTACTCTTTGATTAACCCTTTCGGCATGAAAATTCACATAATGAAATTTGTTTATATTTATTAAAACCTAGTTACACCCTTTTGAACTGATCCTTGATCATTTACAAAGAAATTTACAAATTTTAAAATTTATTTAACCCTTTTTATATAAAATAAAAAACCCTTTAGTTATCATTTGGTTAACCCTTTCTTCATGACAATTAAACATACTGAAGTTTAATTAAAATTTATTTAAAATTTATCAATGCAATTTCTGAAGGAAATTGATATTTAATAAAACTTGAGTAACCTTTGCTAAATGGCTACTAGCCCATTTGCCTTTATTTTATATAATTTATATTTAAATCAATTTGCAAAAATTTCAATTTTCTTTCTAAGTTACTCTACCACCAAGATATTATTTTAAATACACATAAATCATGAAATAAACAATATATATATACTTATAATTCGAAAAAGAAAATTTATATTAACATATTAATTTGGTTAGCTAGACCCACTTACAAATTTAAAATCTCTTGTTTAACTTAACCCTTTTATTGTACCTTTTAAAAATTTAAAATCTACCCATATTAAAATCATTTCCCTTTATTCTTACTCAAACCTTGGTTTGATTCAATTTATTTTATACACATATATAATTTCACCCTTTTCTAAATAAAATCAAAAGGTTTACATTAAAAAGCTTCAATTTGTTAGAACCCTTGTTTATTTTATATGAAAACAATTTATGTCAATTTGTTTCATATGGAAAAATGTCGTAATGACTCCTTCTAAATAAAATACCAATTTAGTTTAATTTAATTATATGAAATAACACTCCTGTTTATAGGAGTACCTGAAACTAAAGCATAGCCTTCAAATCAGCTGTTGTAAACAATGGCCTTTTGTCCGCCATCTTGGATATTTACATTTAGCAATTTATATTTAACTTTATTACAACACATTTTTTATTTAATTTCTTTACACCTTCATAAGATTTTAAACTCTTTAATTAATTTAGATCCCTTTATTTGATTTGTTTATTTAAATCCCTTTCCCTTTACATAAGTTCTAATCTAAAATTTCTATTTCCCTTACATTCATAAAATACAACATAATTTCTGCATTTATGGCATCGCCATCTTGAAACCCCCCACTCTTTAAAACAAAGCCACCAGCATTTACTTGTAAAATTTAAAGTTTACTGTTAATGATTTGAAAATTTATTTAAATTTTATAACATTTTCCCAATTTAGAAAAAATTCTTCAAATTAAAATTTTAATTTGCAAAGGGAAAACAATTTAGATCTGACCTGATTCCACACAAAGCATGGCTTGCCTTTCTTCTCCCTCTCTTCTCCGTCTCTCCCTTTGTTCTCCAACGGGGTGGGGAAAATCCGGCTTGGCTGTTGCTTTGCTTCCACGTAAGAATACTTGGATGACTTCCCACGCGTTGCCGCCATCTTTGAAATCCTCCATCCCTTTGTGTGTCTGCTAGGCCTCAGGTAGATCAGCTCGCTTCACCCTTTGGTTGAAATCCTTCCATCTTCTTTCTTCGATGCCATTCGCACCTCTTTTAAATTTTAACGGTTACCAGTAAAATTTTAGCTTTAAGCCCTTCTTTTAACACAGTTCTTGGGCATTTCTTAACACAGAAAAGAAATAGAAAAATCTTTTAAAACGTTTATCAATTTAGTTAGATTTTGTTTAACTTTGTTAGAAATTTAGACTCACACTTTTAAAACTGTTTGCTAGGTTACACTGTTCACATCGCCTTGTCTTTCTAGTAAGGCTGTAACACACACATTTAACGACGCTCGCACATTATTTGATGGAAATATATGGGAAACCCCCTTTCGCTGCGATCTTGAAATGCGAAAGGGCCCCATACGAAACTACAGCGTCACGACATCTCAACGAAACAAACTTTCCCTAGCCACTCATAGTTTTTGAACTATTGACGGTAACAAAACTATTGTTCATTGTTTTACCGGAGCTACGCCCGACACCGACCTTACCCTTCGAGAGTCCTGGTTTAGCTGGGGCTTCAAAAGACGCTTGGCCTGCACAACCCGGGAAAACACCCCCACCTGCAGTCCGTTCCCACGAGTTGACAACCAATAAGGATCTTAAATCGATGTCGCCTGATCGGCGCGCGCACTTCTTTTGTACTAGTGCGTAACGGCTCGCAAAATTGATAGACCGATCGATTTAATCCATTTTTTCGATCAAGCCGTATAACTCTTTAAGGGTGCTTCTGATGGAATTTTATTATTCTTTATTTTTGATTTTTCTCGTCTTGCTTTATCTCTGGAATAGTCGATGGTAACTCTAGGCCAATTTTGACCATCTTCCCCTTGCAAACGGCCTTAAATTTAAGTTTCAAACCCTTCCCACGGTGGCTTGGTTTGTTTTACTTACAAGAACTTTAGACTCTTTATGTTTTACATGTTATCTTTTTGCGGCATGTATTCCAAGAGAATATTGCCCGCCGCAAGATCCCCCTTTAAAATTGAGAAAAAAAAAATTTTTTGCAAGTATCTCAAAAAAAAAAAAATTTACTTATACAACAAAAAAATTTATTTTTCGAGATTTACCTGTTTTCCTATTTTATTTGTGGGTGCTAGCTAACTCCTAATTACCTTACTTATATATCTATTTGTCCTTGGTCCTCTTCTACTTCTTCTCACTGAAACACTTAAAACACTTTCACAATATTAATAAGTACAACCCTAAGTATATACATTTTTATAAAACTCACAACTCTCACTGTTCACTCACAGGCTTGATACAATAAATCTGATCTTGTTTTCTCTTTGCTTTATTTTTTAAAAGTTAAAAAATTTAAAATTTTAATTAAATTTTCCATTTCTTAATTTTCCTACATTTATACCCTCGTTAGTGGCTTTATTTTATTTTTTCATTACATACTTATAAACATTTTACATTTCTTATAAATACACTCCAAAATATCTAACCAAGTTCTTACAATTTATCAGCAGTTATTTACTTACGCTCCTTATCTTGAGTGAGGAACGATGTTCAGGTATTCCCCTCTCACTCTCTGGCGCTGTCCCTTTTATCAGCTGGCGTCTTGCGTTACTTGCTTACGCATTAGTCGGCCGCTCCACACAGCTGTGACCTTGTGTAGTAAAGCTACTTCCTTATCTTTTTTGCCTGGGTCAGTGCTCTTACTGTAAACACAACTTTGGATCGATATTTGTTGCACTCCGGCAACATACATTTTTTTTGCTTTGAAGTCAGGTCAGCTATCAGGCTTTTTTGTTTATTTTTAGTCTACGTATGATTTTATATCTTTAACATCGTACCTTCCTGGAGTCTCCGTGAGAATCGATTTATTTTCTTCCTGCTGCTGTACTGTACTTAGGTTTCTTACTTTGTATACTCGACGTGGTTTCAGTGTTTGGCCATTTTTATAATTTTTGTGTTTCTTTCTCTTTACTCTACTCTTCCAATTTACAACTCCTAATCTCCTCCTCATCCTGTATCTGGGTCTACTTCGTTTTGCCTTGTCCTGAGTTCTCTTTTCTCCTCCTTTTTCTTTCCTATTACGCTTGTTTTTCTTGTCCTCTGGCTCGCTCGCATCCTTGTTTCCTTCCGGGATTTCCGCATGGTCGTAGGAACATTCTGGGCCTCCTTGTCCTCTCTGTACTTTTCCTCCTATTTCTTCCTCTTGTCCTTTATACTTTTTGTGCCTACTTTCGACTTTCTCGGGCTCTGCCCTTTTTACCGCCCTAGTTCCACGTGTATGACCTTCTTTGCTCCTCCCTTCCGGCACATTTCTGTCTGCCTTGCCATCGGCTCCTCTTCTTTTGCTTACAGCTGCTGCTCCCTTCTTGCTTTCTTTTTGCTCTATTTCTTTTGCCTCCTGGCCTTCTGGTTTTCCCTTTTTCTCCTGTTTACTACCTCTCTGTTTTACTTTTGCATTTGGTTTCTCCTTTGCCACTTCTGCTCCAACATTTCCCTCAGATTGGGATCCATGTCCCAATCCCCCCCCGAGACTCGGCCACTCCGGGTTCTCGATAGGGGTAACGACGTCAGCCTGGTGTTCGGCTGGCGCCAGTACAAGCCCCTCTTCTTCGCTTGTACCAATCCATCCCACCTTGTCGATCTTTGCTCTTCTACTAATCTCTTGGAGCTCTCCTGGATGGTCTTGTGCAGATCTTACTTCTTCTCCTTCCTGAGCTTCCAAGTTAGCAACTGATGTATTTGGATGGTCTTGTGTATGTCTTATGACTTCTCCTTCTTGGGCTTCCTGATTTCGAGTTTCTCTGAGATTGCTTGCACTTCCGTTTCCTTCTTGGATCTTGGCTAGGTCACTGGAACTCTTTGGGCCTCCTTGTTTTGCAGCTTCCTGCTGCCTACTATTTCTCTCAATCTCTTCCTTTCTTCCTCCTTTTCTGTTACTGGGCAGCTGTTCTACAGCATCCTTGGGCTCAGCCCCACCCATCGCCCTGTTTCCACTCTGTTCCCTTTTGCCTTCTCCTTCCAGCACGTTTTTGCTCGCTTCCCTGTCAGATGTAACTCCTTTTTGCCTTTCTTTTTCTTTTACTATTCTTTTATTCTTCTTCATACTACTAATACTCTTTTTTATTTCTATGTTCCGGGTCTCGGTTTCAAAGTTGTCCAAGAATTCAATGGCGTTGGCCACGGACTCCCGATGAACTCCTATGCAAGCACTGCTAATTTCCCTATCGAAATGTGCCATTACTTTGCTCACCAAGTACCTCTCAGGTATTGGTGGATCCAGGTTCCTGGCCTTGCTAACCATCACCACGAAGTAGTCAGACCTTTTGTATGGTCCAATCTCGTTATACTTCCCAGTGTCTAACTGCCGCCTTATTTTCTCTTGCGCAGCAAATCCCCAGTACATGTTAAGAAACTTGCTCTTAAATTCCTCGTACTGGTCTTCTGGCCGTTGCACTGCCAGCCACCAAGCTTTGGCTGTTCTTTGTAGATTCCTTACAATCATTTGAAGCTTGGCCTCCTCCTCGAGCATGGGGTCGGTTTCTTCGAAAAGCTCTTCCATCTTTTTTATGAAATCAACTGGATCTTCATTTTCCTTCCCGAAGAACTCGATCCTTCTGGTCCCCACTATCTGATGGTAGGCCCACACTCTCGGTTTCTCCCAGTAGACGGTTGCTCCTGGTTGCCTGACGTTTCTTATTTCCTCTTGTTCTTTCTTTACTTCTTCCTTCCTCCATTCTTGCTCTCTTTCTTCTTTTTCTCTTTGCCATCTCATTTTCTTTTGTTCTCACTCTGCTTCTCTTTCCCTTCGTTCTTCCTCTCTCTCTTTTCGTTCTTGCTCTCTCTTTTCTTCTCTCTCCTTTCGCTCCTTTTCTCTCTCTTCCCTTTCTTTCTCCTTTCGTTCTTGCTCTCTCTTTTCTTCTCTCTCCTTTTTTGCTGCTCTCTCTTCTTCTCTCTCCTTATCCCTCTTTGCTGCTCTCTCTTCTTCCTCCTTTCGCTCTTGCTCTCTCTCTTCTTCTCTCTCCTTTCGCTCTAGTTCTCTCTCTTCTCTCCACCACTCCATGAACTTCTCTATATCACTCTTCTCCTGCTGCTTTGGTGATGCCATCATCTCTGTTTTATTCTATTTCTTCCCTTTTTTTTTTTTTTTTTTTTTTTCAGTTTATATAATCCTATCCTACTCCTTCTACTTAGACTATGAATATGTTTCCTTACATATTTCTTCTTCCGTTTTTTGTCGCTGGATGTCGTGCGTGTGTTTCCTATGCGCGCGTTCGTCTATGTGTGTCCTTCTTTTTACTTACAACTATTTACCCCTACTTTACTTTCTTTTCACCTTTTAAATCTATTTCTCATACTAACCTATTTAACTCTTAATTTCATCTTCTTATCTTATTTTTAAATTAATTTACCAGTGTTTCAACCTAAAACTGCAATCTAACTCTTTTCTTTAACATTTTATTATTTATTTCTTACACTTCCTAGGTCGAATTTCGCCATGTCTTTTTATGATTTTAATAGAGACCGAAATATTTATACGGGAAAGTCCGCAACTTTACCCGTCGGTCCCACTCGTTAGGGCGCCATCTTACTAACTGCAACGGACCGAGCCATCACCTACTCGCGGCACCGTGCCATCAACCCCACCGTTGACCAGCACGCGCGCGCAAGCCCGCCCACCAACGCCCGTTGCAGAGCAAGAATTTTGAAACGAGCCGCTCGCAGCCGAAACCACGAACGCTGTGCAATGCTCGCCAAAATCTGCCAGAGAACAAGTCACTGGACTTAAAAAAGAAAAAACCTAACTTGCTGCGGATTCTACCCTTAACGGGTAAGTCGTCCCGGGGGATGGGTTCTTTTGAAAGACATCTAGACGGCGAAATGACTAAAACAACTGTAGGAGAGTGTAAGAAACTTGTTTAAAATAATACTCAGTTTGTTTGCAAGTTAGTTAAAAAATATTTATTTTTTAATTTTAAAAATTTAAAATTTAATATTACAATGCACAGTCTGCAATTTATTTGACAAAAAAAAATATCCTTTGAGTAGATCGCGCCCTAGACTAGCACAGCCACCCCTAAACTCGGCCGCTACGTAACCTAGGACTATAGGGGTAGTTTTGGATGATGCTCAAGGTCATCCTGCCCATGACCCCAGACCAAGGGGCGGTTTCGACCACGTTTAGAGGGGTAGGGGGTAGTTTTTCGAAAAAAAAAAAAATCGGCCGCTACGTAACCTAGGACAATAGGGGTAGTTTCGGATGACGCGGGAGGTCAATGCCTACCCGATCCCAGCCTTAGGGGTTGTTTTTGACCACGTTTAGAGGGGTAGGGGGTAGTTTTTCGAAAAAATTTAACTCCAGGCCACTAACCTAGGCTAGCCAAATTGTATCCAACCTAACCCAACCTAAGTGTAGGGGGTGACCTTAGCTACGTTCAGGACCTTCCCCGGCGGATGCTCCGGTGGTAGAATGGGGGGTGGGGCGAATTTCGATAAAATTTTGGAACATGTGCGTTGTCCGATATGGTGCGTAACCTAGGACTATAGGGGTAGTTTCGGGTGATGCAGAGGCTTGACGCCTACCCTCACCCAACCCCTAAGGGTCTTTTTGACCATGCCTAGAGGGGCGGTAAATGGAAAAAACTAATTCCAACCAGCTAACCTAAGCTAGCCAAAATGGATCAAACCTAACCTAACATACGTGTTGGGGGTGACCTCGGCCAAGTTCAGGACCATACCCGGGGGATGCTCCGGGGGTGGATTTGGGGTGGGGGGTAGTTTTCGAAAAAAATTTGGAAAATCGTGTCTTGACCGATAGGATGAGTTTAGAGTCTAATACGGGTTGCTGAGGGGTAGTTTTGCCTAAGGGTAGTTTTTAAACAAAATACGAAAATGCCGAAAATCGACCTAAGCTAGCCAAATTTGATCAAACCTAACCTAACACACGTGTGGGGGTGATCTCGGCTACGTTCAGGACCATCTCCGGGGGTAGCTCCGGGGGTAAATTAGGGGTGGGGGGTAGTTTTCGAAAAAATTTTGGAAAATCGTGTCTTGACTGATAGGGTGTGTCTAGAGTGCATTATCGCGTCGGTAGGGGTAGTTTCACCTAGGGGTAGTTTTTACAAAAAATATGAAATTGCCAAAAATCGGTCGGTTGGATCAACAGACAGTACGGGATACGTGTAGAGTCCCTTTTGGACCGTTGCGGGGGAGGGTTCACCAAGGGGTAGTTTTTAAATAAAATATGAAATTGCCAAAAATCGATCGGTTGGACCAACAGACAGTACAGGATACGTGTAGAGTCCAGTACGGGCTGCTGCGGGGGGCGGTTCACCTGGGGGGTAGTTCTTAAATAAAACACGAAAATGCCGAAAATCGATCGGGTTCATCGAAAGACCGTCCGGGATATGTGTAGAGTCTATTATAGACCATTGCGGGGGTGGTTTCACCTGCGGGTTGTCTTCAGAATGCCAAAAATAATAGGCGGAATAGCTCCGGTGGAGGGGGTAACTTTTGGAAAGACTTAATGGTTATCTGAAGTAAGGCCTCTTAGGTAGTGTAACCCAGGAATAGCTTGGGTGGAGGGGGTAACTTTTGGAAAGACTTAATGGTTATCTGATGACGTATCAGCGATCGAGCAACTCTATGCAAGTAGTAGGCTCACCCTAACTATAGTGGTCTACCCCAAATGAATCGGGTGATGAGGGGCCCAGGGGTAAACGACTGCCAAACTCAAAATTTGTCTATCCTACTAAATTAATAAACAATACAGTCAGCCTATAAGTAAAGCTACATAAGAGCAGGGCTAGGACGGTTGCTATATCAACTACCAAGAGAAATACCTCCACCAAGTCTTAGGTAAAGCTATCTGTGGAGCAGGGCCACAGGTAAAACCATCCTTTATGCCAAACCATAGGTAAAGCCATCCAGGTGTCGGACCTTCGGTAAAGTCACACCAGGAGTCGTGCTAGAGGTAAAGCCCCCAGGAGCTAGGCCTTAGGTATAGCCAACCCGAGGCCGGCCCTTAAGTAAAGCCACCCGGGTGTCAGACCTCCGTTAAAGTAACCGCGGACTCGGGCTTGAGGTAAAGCCGCCTAGGAGCCAGGCCTTAGGTAAAGCTACCATTGAGGCAGACCATCGGTAAAGCTACCATGGAGTAGGGGCCTAGGTAAAGCTACCATGGAGTTAGACCATAGGTAAAGCAAACACGGAGCAAGGACTCAGGTGAAAGCCATCTCGAAGCCAGCCGATAGGTAAAGTAACCCTGGATTTCGGTTAGATCAAACGACCAACGACCTACATAGAGTTCAAATAGTCAACAAGTTGAATCGACCAATCACAACGCAGGGGCCCGGTAGGCCTACGTAAACGGTCAATGTAAGACGAGAAGGCCTATATAACGTGTTAAACCAATATATATGACAGCCCACATAATGTGTTAAACAAATATGCAAGCCTACATACATACTATGCTATGCCGACATACTATGTCGGTAAATCACCGGCCAAAGCCTATATGAACTGAGATAGTTTCACCTCATATATCAGGCAGAACCACGGGCAGGCAACCGTATAATATGGGGAGTACTATAAGGTATAGCTAAACCAATATATACGATAGCCCACATAATGTGTTAAACAAATACGCAAGCTTGCATACATACTATGCTAGGCCTACATACATGAATCCCTAAATGCGCCTACTATGTCGGTAAATCACTGGCCACAGCCCATATGAACAGAGATAGTTTCACCTCATATATCAGGTAGAACCTGGCAATCGTATAATATGGGAAGTACTATAAGGTACATCTACCAACGCATAACCTATCAAGCCCATGACGGTCAACAAATATTACAATATAATTAAAAAAAGTTACGCAATCTATATATACATACAGTGCTAAGCCAACATTCAGGCATATATACTTTGTTAAACCAGCATGCAATATACTCTAAATAGCCATAACGGTGTAAAACCAATATGCAGGTTAACCCATATACATCCTGTATTAGGCCAATATTCCCGTTACCCACATATGCCTATATAATATGTTAAGTCTGGATGAATGATATCTTATATAGTGTGTTAAACAAAAACGCTTGTAAACCCTCATAAATAATATGCTAAGCCTACATACTGTGCTAAACAGATACGCGTGTAAACTCACATAAATACAATGCTAACCAACATGGATGCTATCCTACAAGGGCTTATATACTATGTTAGGCTTGGATACGTGATTGCCCCATATAGTGTGTTAAATAAATATGCGTGTAAACCAAATAAATACTCTGGTAAGCCAACATACATGCTATCATAGATAGGCGTATATACTATGTTAGGCCTACATATCGCGTTAAACAAACATGTGTAAGCCACCATACATATTATGCTAAGCCGACTTACATGAATCCCTAAATGTGCCCGCTATGTCGGTAAACCACGGGCCAAAGCCTATATGATCTGAGCTATTTTCACCTAGTCTATCAGGCAGAACCAGGCAATCGAATAATATGGGAAGTACTATAGGGTACATCTACCAATGCATAACCTATCACGCCCATGACGGTCAACAAATACTACAATATAATTTAAAAAAGTTACGCAACCTATATACATACAGTGCTAAGCCAACATTCAGGCATATATACTATGTTATACCAGCATGCAATATAATCTACATAGCCATATATACGCTGTTAAACCAATATGCAGGTTAACCTATATACATCCTGTATTAGGCCAATATCCCCGTTACCGCATAGGCCTATATAATATGTTAAGCCTGTATAAGTGATTGCCCTTATAGTGTGTTCAATAAATATGCGTGTAAACCAAATAAATACTATGGTAAGCCAACATGTATGCTATCATAGATAGGCGTATATACTATGTTAGGCCTACATATCGCGTTAAACAAACACGTGTAAGCCACCATACATATTATGCTAAGCCGACAAGGGCCTGAACACATTATATCCACTGCATAGTTTAGCTAAACGGCTATCACACACTATCCTACAGGTACCACATAATACCTGATCAATAACACATAGTATCCAATGCATAGCCTGACGAAGGTTTAATATATAGTATCCAGAGGCCTCGCTAACGATTAACACGTTGTATCCATAAGGCCTACTATGTCGGTAAACCACAGGCCCAAGCTTATATGATCAGAGTCCGACACACATTTTCACCCCGTCTATCAGGTAGAACCTCAGGCAGGCGGCTGTATAATATGGGAAGTACTATATCGTATAGCTAACAATGCATAACCTATCACGCCCATGACGGTCAGCAAATACTACAATATAATTAAAAAAAGTCGCGCAACCTATATACTATGTTAAACCAACATGCAATATAATCTAAATAGCCATATATACGCTGTTAAACAAATATGCGTGTAAACCTACATAAATACTATGGTAAGCCAACATGCATGCTATCATACTATCTTAAGCCTACATAATGTGTTAAACATATATGTGTGTAAGCCAGCATAGATATTATGCTAAGAAGACATGGACCTACAAAGTATAACACATTATATTCGGTGCATAGTTTAGCTAATAGATATCACACACTAACCTACAAGCTGCCCACAAATTACCACATAATACCTGATACATAGCCCGGATAATCATTAACGCATAGCGGCCGATGCAAGTCATGACTAGGGCTAACACAACATATTCAAACCATAGCCTGACTAGGGCTAACACATAGTATCCGATGAGAAGTATGAATACAAAGTAACACATAATATCCGTTGTATAGCTCGGCTAAAGTTCGTCATATAGCACCCGAAGTATAGCTTGACAAACACATAGCACCTCATGAGCGGCGTGATATAAGGTAACACATAGTATCCGATACACAACCTAGGATCGAATATGACGTCATCCAGGTGGAGAACAAGATGGTGGCAATGTTGATACCGACTTCAAAAAGGGCTATAGCCTGTGTAGGCTAGATCAAATAACCAACGTTTCAACTAAACTACTGTCATACGCGTAGTTTAACCAACCAACATACGTGAAGTTCAAACGAACAGCATTGACACCAAGTCCAAATAGGCTATGGCGGCTATGCTCAGATCAACGTATCAGCTAATCAAAATGAAAAACTTACGCTAATCAACCAACATCTACACCGAGGTCAAATGGGTTATGGTTAGCGAAGGCACTGGCAAAAGCTTTAAGCCTTAGACATAATTATAGCTATCAACGCATACCAAAATAGCTATGCAGAAACCGTCAAGCCCATTACACATATTGTCCAGGTATGTTCTCCATCAAACCGAGACTTTAGACACCATCTCTGTAAAACAGCTAACAAATTATACTCTACCACAATAGGTATGTCAAAACTGTTACCGGCTCATAATCTAAGACAGTGGTTACGTAACGCCCTTTATCAATTTAAGACCTTAAGCGATATCTTCGTAAAGACAGCCACAATAGTTACGTTAAAAAGAGCTACCGATGCTCACCCTACCATAAAAGCTACGTACAGACGGCTAATATTGTATAACCTATCACAAGACTTATGTAAAAACAGCTATGCATAACCTGTCACACAATAACTGCGTAATGGCAGCTAACAAGGCCTACCCCATTAAAATAGCTACGAAAAGATAACATCCAATACATACCCTATCATATTAGCTATGTAAAGACAATAAATGCGTAAAGGCAGCTAACAATGCCTACCCCATTAAAATAGCTACGAAAAGATAACAACCAACACATAACTTATCATAATAGCTATGTAAAGACAGCTAAAGATGCATAACCTAACTCAGTAATGATTGCTATTAAATAATGAACCATTACACTAGCCACGTAAAGACAGCTACCAACACCACAATAGCTACGTAAAAACAGTTATCGATCCGTGACCAAGATAATACCTACGTAAGACCTATATCAGTGCTAAGACAATAGCTCCGTAAGGATAACCTACCACTTCATGAACTACGACAACAGCAAGGTGTGGACGGCTACCAATACATTACTTATCACAGCTACCAACACATAACCCGTCACACTAGCTAAGTAAATAGCGCTACGATTGAATAGCCTATCACACAGGCCAAATGAGGGTCACTAACTAAACCATCACAATATCTCTGTACATGGCAGATGGCGTGATGATCCTCATCTTTATCGCACACCCAACAGTAGGTTAGGTTAGAAGCACTCTGGCTAGCTTAGGTTAGTGGGTTGAAAATATTTTTTCCTAAAAACTACCCCTCTAGACGTGGTTGAACACCCAACAGTAGGTTAGGTTAGAAGCACTCTGGCTAGCTTAGGTTAGTGGGTTGAAAATAATTTTTCCTAAAAACTACCCCTCTAGACGTGGTTGAACCCTCCCCAAGGCTACGATCAAGGTCACATCGACCGCCTGCATCATCCAAAACCACCCCTAACTTTCAAAGGTTGGTCGTATCTCCATCACGGGCATCGCTGACCTGTGGTTGTAGAAGTTAGGGGTGGTTTTGGATGATGCAGGCGGTCGATGTGACCTTGATCGTAGCCTTGGGGAGGGTTCAACCACGTCTAGAGGGGTAGTTTTTAGGAAAAATTATTTTCAACCCACTAACCTAAGCTAGCCAGAGTGCTTCTAACCTAACCTACTGTTGGGTGTTCAACCACGTCTAGAGGGGTAGTTTTTAGGAAAAATTATTTTCAACCCACTAACCTAAGCTAGCCAGAGTGCTTCTAACCTAACCTACTGTTGGGTGTGCGATAAAGATGAGGATCATCACGCCATCTGCCATGTACAGAGATATTGTGATGGTTTAGTTAGTGACCCTCATTTGGCCTGTGTGATAGGCTATTCAATCGTAGCGCTATTTACTTAGCTAGTGTGACGGGTTATGTGTTGGTAGCTGTGATAAGTAATGTATTGGTAGCCGTCCACACCTTGCTGTTGTCGTAGTTCATGAAGTGGTAGGTTATCCTTACGGAGCTATTGTCTTAGCACTGATATAGGTCTTACGTAGGTATTATCTTGGTCACGGATCGATAACTGTTTTTACGTAGCTATTGTGGTGTTGGTAGCTGTCTTTACGTGGCTAGTGTAATGGTTCATTATTTAATAGCAATCATTACTGAGTTAGGTTATGCATCTTTAGCTGTCTTTACATAGCTATTATGATAAGTTATGTGTTGGTTGTTATCTTTTCGTAGCTATTTTAATGGGGTAGGCATTGTTAGCTGCCTTTACGCATTTATTGTCTTTACATAGCTAATATGATAGGGTATGTATTGGATGTTATCTTTTCGTAGCTATTTTAATGGGGTAGGCCTTGTTAGCTGCCATTACGCAGTTATTGTGTGACAGGTTATGCATAGCTGTTTTTACATAAGTCTTGTGATAGGTTATACAATATTAGCCGTCTGTACGTAGCTTTTATGGTAGGGTGAGCATCGGTAGCTCTTTTTAACGTAACTATTGTGGCTGTCTTTACGAAGATATCGCTTAAGGTCTTAAATTGATAAAGGGCGTTACGTAACCACTGTCTTAGATTATGAGCCGGTAACAGTTTTGACATACCTATTGTGGTAGAGTATAATTTGTTAGCTGTTTTACAGAGATGGTGTCTAAAGTCTCGGTTTGATGGAGAACATACCTGGACAATATGTGTAATGGGCTTGACGGTTTCTGCATAGCTATTTTGGTATGCGTTGATAGCTATAATTATGTCTAAGGCTTAAAGCTTTTGCCAGTGCCTTCGCTAACCATAACCCATTTGACCTCGGTGTAGATGTTGGTTGATTAGCGTAAGTTTTTCATTTTGATTAGCTGATACGTTGATCTGAGCATAGCCGCCATAGCCTATTTGGACTTGGTGTCAATGCTGTTCGTTTGAACTTCACGTATGTTGGTTGGTTAAACTACGCGTATGACAGTAGTTTAGTTGAAACGTTGGTTATTTGATCTAGCCTACACAGGCTATAGCCCTTTTTGAAGTCGGTATCAACATTGCCACCATCTTGTTCTCCACCTGGATGACGTCATATTCGATCCTAGGTTGTGTATCGGATACTATGTGTTACCTTATATCACGCCGCTCATGAGGTGCTATGTGTTTGTCAAGCTATACTTCGGGTGCTATATGACGAACTTTAGCCGAGCTATACAACGGATATTATGTGTTACTTTGTATTCATACTTCTCATCGGATACTATGTGTTAGCCCTAGTCAGGCTATGGTTTGAATATGTTGTGTTAGCCCTAGTCATGACTTGCATCGGCCGCTATGCGTTAATGATTATCCGGGCTATGTATCAGGTATTATGTGGTAATTTGTGGGCAGCTTGTAGGTTAGTGTGTGATATCTATTAGCTAAACTATGCACCGAATATAATGTGTTATACTTTGTAGGTCCATGTCTTCTTAGCATAATATCTATGCTGGCTTACACACATATATGTTTAACACATTATGTAGGCTTAAGATAGTATGATAGCATGCATGTTGGCTTACCATAGTATTTATGTAGGTTTACACGCATATTTGTTTAACAGCGTATATATGGCTATTTAGATTATATTGCATGTTGGTTTAACATAGTATATAGGTTGCGCGACTTTTTTTAATTATATTGTAGTATTTGCTGACCGTCATGGGCGTGATAGGTTATGCATTGTTAGCTATACGATATAGTACTTCCCATATTATACAGCCGCCTGCCTGAGGTTCTACCTGATAGACGGGGTGAAAATGTGTGTCGGACTCTGATCATATAAGCTTGGGCCTGTGGTTTACCGACATAGTAGGCCTTATGGATACAACGTGTTAATCGTTAGCGAGGCCTCTGGATACTATATATTAAACCTTCGTCAGGCTATGCATTGGATACTATGTGTTATTGATCAGGTATTATGTGGTACCTGTAGGATAGTGTGTGATAGCCGTTTAGCTAAACTATGCAGTGGATATAATGTGTTCAGGCCCTTGTCGGCTTAGCATAATATGTATGGTGGCTTACACATGTTTGTTTAACGCGATATGTAGGCCTAACATAGTATATACGCCTATCTATGATAGCATACATGTTGGCTTACCATAGTATTTATTTGGTTTACACGCATATTTATTGAACACACTATAAGGGCAATCACTTATACAGGCTTAACATATTATATAGGCCTATGCGGTAACGGGGATATTGGCCTAATACAGGATGTATATAGGTTAACCTGCATATTGGTTTAACAGCGTATATATGGCTATGTAGATTATATTGCATGCTGGTATAACATAGTATATATGCCTGAATGTTGGCTTAGCACTGTATGTATATAGGTTGCGTAACTTTTTTAAATTATATTGTAGTATTTGTTGACCGTCATGGGCGTGATAGGTTATGCATTGGTAGATGTACCCTATAGTACTTCCCATATTATTCGATTGCCTGGTTCTGCCTGATAGACTAGGTGAAAATAGCTCAGATCATATAGGCTTTGGCCCGTGGTTTACCGACATAGCGGGCACATTTAGGGATTCATGTAAGTCGGCTTAGCATAATATGTATGGTGGCTTACACATGTTTGTTTAACGCGATATGTAGGCCTAACATAGTATATACGCCTATCTATGATAGCATGTATGTTGGCTTACCAGAGTATTTATTTGGTTTACACGCATATTTATTTAACACACTATATGGGGCAATCACGTATCCAAGCCTAACATAGTATATAAGCCCTTGTAGGATAGCATCCATGTTGGTTAGCATTGTATTTATGTGAGTTTACACGCGTATCTGTTTAGCACAGTATGTAGGCTTAGCATATTATTTATGAGGGTTTACAAGCGTTTTTGTTTAACACACTATATAAGATATCATTCATCCAGACTTAACATATTATATAGGCATATGTGGGTAACGGGAATATTGGCCTAATACAGGATGTATATGGGTTAACCTGCATATTGGTTTAACACCGTTATGGCTATTTAGAGTATATTGCATGCTGGTTTAACAAAGTATATATGCCTGAATGTTGGCTTAGCACTGTATGTATATATAGATTGCGTAACTTTTTTTAATTATATTGTAATATTTGTTGACCGTCATGGGCTTGATAGGTTATGCGTTGGTAGATGTACCTTATAGTACTTCCCATATTATACGATTGCCAGGTTCTACCTGATATATGAGGTGAAACTATCTCTGTTCATATGGGCTGTGGCCAGTGATTTACCGACATAGTAGGCGCATTTAGGGATTCATGTATGTAGGCCTAGCATAGTATGTATGCAAGCTTGCGTATTTGTTTAACACATTATGTGGGCTATCGTATATATTGGTTTAGCTATACCTTATAGTACTCCCCATATTATACGGTTGCCTGCCCGTGGTTCTGCCTGATATATGAGGTGAAACTATCTCAGTTCATATAGGCTTTGGCCGGTGATTTACCGACATAGTATGTCGGCATAGCATAGTATGTATGTAGGCTTGCATATTTGTTTAACACATTATGTGGGCTGTCATATATATTGGTTTAACACGTTATATAGGCCTTCTCGTCTTACATTGACCGTTTACGTAGGCCTACCGGGCCCCTGCGTTGTGATTGGTCGATTCAACTTGTTGACTATTTGAACTCTATGTAGGTCGTTGGTCGTTTGATCTAACCGAAATCCAGGGTTACTTTACCTATCGGCTGGCTTCGAGATGGCTTTCACCTGAGTCCTTGCTCCGTGTTTGCTTTACCTATGGTCTAACTCCATGGTAGCTTTACCTAGGCCCCTACTCCATGGTAGCTTTACCGATGGTCTGCCTCAATGGTAGCTTTACCTAAGGCCTGGCTCCTAGGCGGCTTTACCTCAAGCCCGAGTCCGCGGTTACTTTAACGGAGGTCTGACACCCGGGTGGCTTTACTTAAGGGCCGGCCTCGGGTTGGCTATACCTAAGGCCTAGCTCCTGGGGGCTTTACCTCTAGCACGACTCCTGGTGTGACTTTACCGAAGGTCCGACACCTGGATGGCTTTACCTATGGTTTGGCATAAAGGATGGTTTTACCTGTGGCCCTGCTCCACAGATAGCTTTACCTAAGACTTGGTGGAGGTATTTCTCTTGGTAGTTGATATAGCAACCGTCCTAGCCCTGCTCTTATGTAGCTTTACTTATAGGCTGACTGTATTGTTTATTAATTTAGTAGGATAGACAAATTTTGAGTTTGGCAGTCGTTTACCCCTGGGCCCCTCATCACCCGATTCATTTGGGGTAGACCACTATAGTTAGGGTGAGCCTACTACTTGCATAGAGTTGCTCGATCGCTGATACGTCATCAGATAACCATTAAGTCTTTCCAAAAGTTACCCCCTCCACCCAAGCTATTCCTGGGTTACACTACCTAAGAGGCCTTACTTCAGATAACCATTAAGTCTTTCCAAAAGTTACCCCCTCCACCGGAGCTATTCCGCCTATTATTTTTGGCATTCTGAAGACAACCCGCAGGTGAAACCACCCCCGCAATGGTCTATAATAGACTCTACACATATCCCGGACGGTCTTTCGATGAACCCGATCGATTTTCGGCATTTTCGTGTTTTATTTAAGAACTACCCCCCAGGTGAACCGCCCCCCGCAGCAGCCCGTACTGGACTCTACACGTATCCTGTACTGTCTGTTGGTCCAACCGATCGATTTTTGGCAATTTCATATTTTATTTAAAAACTACCCCTTGGTGAACCCTCCCCCGCAACGGTCCAAAAGGGACTCTACACGTATCCCGTACTGTCTGTTGATCCAACCGACCGATTTTTGGCAATTTCATATTTTTTGTAAAAACTACCCCTAGGTGAAACTACCCCTACCGACGCGATAATGCACTCTAGACACACCCTATCAGTCAAGACACGATTTTCCAAAATTTTTTCGAAAACTACCCCCCACCCCTAATTTACCCCCGGAGCTACCCCCGGAGATGGTCCTGAACGTAGCCGAGATCACCCCCACACGTGTGTTAGGTTAGGTTTGATCAAATTTGGCTAGCTTAGGTCGATTTTCGGCATTTTCGTATTTTGTTTAAAAACTACCCTTAGGCAAAACTACCCCTCAGCAACCCGTATTAGACTCTAAACTCATCCTATCGGTCAAGACACGATTTTCCAAATTTTTTTCGAAAACTACCCCCCACCCCAAATCCACCCCCGGAGCATCCCCCGGGTATGGTCCTGAACTTGGCCGAGGTCACCCCCAACACGTATGTTAGGTTAGGTTTGATCCATTTTGGCTAGCTTAGGTTAGCTGGTTGGAATTAGTTTTTTCCATTTACCGCCCCTCTAGGCATGGTCAAAAAGACCCTTAGGGGTTGGGTGAGGGTAGGCGTCAAGCCTCTGCATCACCCGAAACTACCCCTATAGTCCTAGGTTACGCACCATATCGGACAACGCACATGTTCCAAAATTTTATCGAAATTCGCCCCACCCCCCATTCTACCACCGGAGCATCCGCCGGGGAAGGTCCTGAACGTAGCTAAGGTCACCCCCTACACTTAGGTTGGGTTAGGTTGGATACAATTTGGCTAGCCTAGGTTAGTGGCCTGGAGTTAAATTTTTTCGAAAAACTACCCCCTACCCCTCTAAACGTGGTCAAAAACAACCCCTAAGGCTGGGATCGGGTAGGCATTGACCTCCCGCGTCATCCGAAACTACCCCTATTGTCCTAGGTTACGTAGCGGCCGATTTTTTTTTTTTTCGAAAAACTACCCCCTACCCCTCTAAACGTGGTCGAAACCGCCCCTTGGTCTGGGGTCATGGGCAGGATGACCTTGAGCATCATCCAAAACTACCCCTATAGTCCTAGGTTACGTAGCGGCCGAGTTTAGGGGTGGCTGTGCTAGTCTAGGGCGCGATCTACTCCTTTGTGTTGGTTCTTAACACAGTTAAGAAACCAACTCTGCTTATTTTAGTTGACATTTAAATTTAAATTAAGAATTTACGATTTTAATTTTCTTTCATTCAGAGTATGCCAAAGCGTAAAACTTCGCTCTACTTGACGGTCAATCTTACTTGTCGGAAATATAACCCTTTACAACTTGTCATAATTTTATTTCATTATCCCAGGTTCTCAACCTTGCGATTTTAAACGTCAATATATGGTTTTGTTTACTTAACTTTTTACTGAAAATTTTAATTGTTACAAATTACAAATATTCGTTGATTCAAGCAAAGCCTTACTTTTCAACACACTCCGAAAGATCCCTACTTTTCACATTTTGTTCAATTTATTTAAACTTTCTAAACACACTACTTTATTGATATCCATATTTTACATAGCCATTTAAATGATATAATTTTTTCTATATCTTTATCAATTTAAAAAGAGCAATTTAAAATTCAAATTCTATTTACTTTAGCAGGTAAAATTTCAATCAATTTTACCAAACACCCTAAAAGCAATTTCATAAAACATATCAAATTATATAAAAACCAATTATGAAGTACAAACTGAAACAAAAATTACATATAAAACATATAGCCATATCTCCTACAAGATTATCAAAATATTTACTGAACATCAAATCATAATTTATAAAAATTGTTAAAACATCTGCTGAATAAATTCAAACACCTTCCCATATTGAAATTATAATATTTAAATACATATTTTAATAAAAATGTTTACTGGAACATATTTAAAACCTTTTTCAAACATATCTTCACTCATTTACAAAATCTACAAATTTATTTATATTCATTTAACCCTTTGATTAGAAAATATTTAACCCTTTGATTACTCTTTGATTAACCCTTTCGGCATGAAAATTCACATAATGAAATTTGTTTATATTTATTAAAACCTAGTTACACCCTTTTGAACTGATCCTTGATCATTTACAAAGAAATTTACAAATTTTAAAATTTATTTAACCCTTTTTATATAAAATAAAAAACCCTTTAGTTATCATTTGGTTAACCCTTTCTTCATGACAATTAAACATACTGAAGTTTAATTAAAATTTATTTAAAATTTATCAATGCAATTTCTGAAGGAAATTGATATTTAATAAAACTTGAGTAACCTTTGCTAAATGGCTACTAGCCCATTTGCCTTTATTTTATATAATTTATATTTAAACCAATTTGCAAAAATTTCAATTTTCTTTCTAAGTTACTCTACCACCAAGATATTATTTTAAATACACATAAATCATGAAATAAACAATATATATATACTTATAATTCGAAAAAGAAAATTTATATTAACATATTAATTTGGTTAGCTAGACCCACTTACAAATTTAAAATCTCTTGTTTAACTTAACCCTTTTATTGTACCTTTTAAAAATTTAAAATCTACCCATATTAAAATCATTTCCCTTTATTCTTACTCAAACCTTGGTTTGATTCAATTTATTTTATACACATATATAATTTCACCCTTTTCTAAATAAAATCAAAAGGTTTACATTAAAAAGCTTCAATTTGTTAGAACCCTTGTTTATTTTATATGAAAACAATTTATGTCAATTTGTTTCATATGGAAAAATGTCGTAATGACTCCTTCTAAATAAAATACCAATTTAGTTCAATTTAATTATATGAAATAACACTCCTGTTTATAGGAGTACCTGAAACTAAAGCATAGCCTTCAAATCAGCTGTTGTAAACAATGGCCTTTTGTCCGCCATCTTGGATATTTACATTTAGCAATTTATATTTAACTTTATTACAACACATTTTTTATTTAATTTCTTTACACCTTCATAAGATTTTAAACTCTTTAATTAATTTAGATCCCTTTATTTGATTTGTTTATTTAAATCCCTTTCCCTTTACATAAGTTCTAATCTAAAATTTCTATTTCCCTTACATTCATAAAATACAACATAATTTCTGCATTTATGGCATCGCCATCTTGAAACCCCCCACTCTTTAAAACAAAGCCACCAGCATTTACTTGTAAAATTTAAAGTTTACTGTTAATGATTTGAAAATTTATTTAAATTTTATAACATTTTCCCAATTTAGAAAAAATTCTTCAAATTAAAATTTTAATTTGCAAAGGGAAAACAATTTAGATCTGACCTGATTCCACACAAAGCATGGCTTGCCTTTCTTCTCCCTCTCTTCTCCGTCTCTCCCTTTGTTCTCCAACGGGGTGGGGAAAATCCGGCTTGGCTGTTGCTTTGCTTCCACGTAAGAATACTTGGATGACTTCCCACGCGTTGCCGCCATCTTTGAAATCCTCCATCCCTTTGTGTGTCTGCTAGGCCTCAGGTAGATCAGCTCGCTTCACCCTTTGGTTGAAATCCTTCCATCTTCTTTCTTCGATGCCATTCGCACCTCTTTTAAATTTTAACGGTTACCAGTAAAATTTTAGCTTTAAGCCCTTCTTTTAACACAGTTCTTGGGCATTTCTTAACACAGAAAAGAAATAGAAATATCTTTTAAAACGTTTATCAATTTAGTTAGATTTTGTTTAACTTTGTTAGAAATTTAGACTCACACTTTTAAAACTGTTTGCTAGGTTACACTGTTCACATCGCCTTGTCTTTCTAGTAAGGCTGTAACACACACATTTAACGACGCTCGCACATTATTTGATGGAAATATATGGGAAAACCCCTTTCGCTGCGATCTTGAAATGCGAAAGGGCCCCATACGAAACTACAGCGTCACGACATCTCAACGAAACAAACTTTCCCTAGCCACTCATAGTTTTTGAACTATTGACGGTAACAAAACTATTGTTCATTGTTTTACCGGAGCTACGCCCGACACCGACCTTACCCTTCGAGAGTCCTGGTTTAGCTGGGGCTTCAAAAGACGCTTGGCCTGCACAACCCGGGAAAACACCCCCACCTGCAGTCCGTTCCCACGAGTTGACAACCAATAAGGATCTTAAATCGATGTCGCCTGATCGGCGCGCGCACTTCTTTTGTACTAGTGCGTAACGGCTCGCAAAATTGATAGACCGATCGATTTAATCCATTTTTTCGATCAAGCCGTATAACTCTTTAAGGGTGCTTCTGATGGAATTTTATTATTCTTTATTTTTGATTTTTCTCGTCTTGCTTTATCTCTGGAAATGTCGATGGTAACTCTAGGCCAATTTTGACCATCTTCCCCTTGCAAACGGCCTTAAATTTAAGTTTCAAACCCTTCCCACGGTGGCTTGGTTTGTTTTACTTACAAGAACTTTAGACTCTTTATGTTTTACGTGTTATCTTTTTGCGGCATGTATTCCAAGAGAATATTGCCCGCCGCAACACACACACACACACACACACACACACAAATATATACATACATAGACACACACACACACACACACACGCGCGCGCGCGCAACTGCACACACACGGGCACTCGCAAGCAGACTCATATATATATATATATATATATATATATATATATAATATATCGTGAATTGAAATCTATACATACATACATACACACACACACACAAACACTCATATATATATATATATATATATATATATATATATATATATATATATATATATATATATATATATATATATATATATATATATATACATATACAAATATATGAAGGTTGTTTATTTATATTGAAACTAAATTAATAGATATAACTAAGTGATTCAAAAAACCAAAGCATTTGGATATATAGGCTAATTGACAATAGATTTAGAAATTCTTTAAAAAATATTAAACTATTGTAAATAAGAAAGTAAATTTATTTTATTAAGTTATTAATTTAAGTATATTTAATTTTTTTAAATCTTTATGGTAGAGAAACTAAAACGGAATCGACAAAGGATTTAACAAACACTTTCATAAATATTATAAGAAGTATTGTAATAAATTCCAAAGGTAGAGTTATTGAAGAACAATACAGGATAGGCTACGTACGTTAAGAAAATCTTGGCATCGCTATATAGTAAACATGGCATGACTTTATTTAGTTGTGGTAGCTTTATGGTGTGTGTCTAGTACTCTCAGATTGCCACTAGCTAAACTTAGATATACTTAATTTTAATTTTTGGTTTTAAAATTTTTAATTAGGTAAATACCCATAAGTAATTTAAGTTATTATAAACTTTTAAATTCTATTCTTCATGTATTTTTAAATTCAATTGTTAAAATGTTTACATCAAAGCTAGGTTTAATGCTTTCTGGTATTTTGTATTTACTGATTTTATTGAAACCAAAAATATAAATCAAAATAAATTGAAAATACACAAATAAATAACAAATAAATTACCTTCGGAAATCACTTACACTCACGTGGCTCTGTTAAGACATTTAATAGTAATTACACACTATTTAGCAATCTTCCGACTTGGATATATTTCTGCTTCTTTATTATATTCTGTTGAAATTTATACTATTAATTTTGTGTTTTCAATGACTAATGTTAAACACGGAACACGCAAAAGACGTCATTAGAGTAGAAACGCGGAAATGATACGGGAACTAAATGGAAAACGGAAAAGTAGGAAATAGGTTTTGTTTAGTCAAATTTAATTAAATTCGACTCAAATCGTTACTTGAAATATAATAATATCATGCAAATGAGTTTCAGCGACACAAAAGTTTGAAATTTGCTATACATAATTTTATTGCTAGAAGAGGACCCCAGGAATTTAATCAACAGTAAAAGGGAAACATAAATCCTAGAAAATATATCTCATTATAGTGGCGGGGAAGAGATGAAATCATGTATGCAGCGAATGACACAAATAAAGTTAATCTATCCCGGCTCTTACATAGACCGTGCCCTGTTGTTATACACTGCTGACTGTCCAGTCTCGCCAAATAATTATCTAAGTCTAAATTCGGCTTTACAAGTAATGCACAGTATAAATTAACTAAGCATTGTGACCTCACTCAGTGGTTGCGTGGTCATAATTTTACCAAGTCCTTAATTTTACATGGGAAATATATATTTCAATGGGTTATAAATTGGAAACATATTTTTTCTCCATTTTCACCTTGAGTGGGCAGATTACATTTTTACACATCTACAAAGCAATGTGTAAAAACTTGCCTATAGCAATACCTACTCGTATTAACAAGAACGACCGCATGTGTACCTCTGTGTTACTCATCCGTGACCTCATGTGTACCTCTGTGTTAACTCATATCATATTTCAAAGTTATACATAGGCTTATATAAAGAAGGAATCATAACTCACAATCTGTCCTTTACATAAAAAAAATAGGTACTACTCTTTTGAAACATGTGTAGATGAGTCCCCGTTCAGGCTGTTGTTTGCTTGCATTGAGAATGTCTAGACTCCTGCATAGTTCCTTCACACCTTACTTCCACGGTAGGGCAAAACGAACAACCATACAAACCTGCCAGTATACCGCAAAATGTTGTCTCCGATTTGCTCTCATAAAATCGATCAATTCACATAAAAAAGGTGTACAATAGGCGAAAACAATTTCATTAGAGGTATTTAGTTTCTGGTTTTGCATACATTTGAAACACTAAGCGTCCCTAAAAAGAAAAACCTTGTAGTAAACGTTAGGGCTGGAAACTTCATTTTGCCCTTGTAAAAAACATTACCATTGTTCATTGCAGGTTGTGCCCCTATCTTTAGGAGAATGTTAGCAGAAGGCCCAAGAAAAGTGTTAGTTCTGTGTATGCTTCAGGGTTAGTTGTTATTTCAAAGGAAATAATGAAACATGATCTTTTTTAAAACTAGGATTTTTTAATCTCGAAAACCATATATGTGAATTTAATATATATTATATTATATAATATATTAAATTGTGTTTAACAAAATATAATTCCTTATGACGACCAAGCATAAAATAGAGCAAGTATGCAGTGAGAGAGAGGGGGGCGTTCATCCCTAAGATTAGTTTTTCAAAGTAACTGAGCTTTGCTTAGTGTTTAGGATACGTCGTTAGAGGGTTTATAGTGTGAACAAGCCTCGGGCGTGATATCGTACATCCACTTCCAATACGAAATTATTATTGTAGACACCCCTTATATAAACGTAACGGCTTGTCTCGTAGCAAGTTATGCAGAGGTGCGAGGTGAGAGGTTGGAAACAGTTAAGAGGTCAATCAGTGGGGAACTGCAAAAGTATAAACAAAGAGATCGCTTGGAGTCTCGTTTAAATTTCGATAAACAAACAAAATTTAATAAGTAATTCTGAAACACGTCCGGGTTAGTAAATTGGTAGTTGTGTGTAAGACGAAGTAACTTGTTAGTTCTGACCTGGTGAGGATCCCACCCCTGGAATTAGTCAATCTCCAACCCGATATACGCCCTGCTTCTCCGTACATTTCTTATCCCACCTGATTAGTTCGGTACAGGAAGATGCAATTCCGACTCTATCCAGTCTCGGCTGTCCTTACCTAAGTGCCAGACTATCGTTTAACATTTGACGGGCATTAACCCACCCCGTTAGTCCTTGAGAGTAGTTGCCAACACGATGCGTACAAGTGAGGTTAGCTACACACACACACACACACACACACACACACACACACACACACACACACACACACACACACACAAACACACACACAAAACACACACACACACACACACAAACAAAGAAACGCATGGGTGATGGGTGTGCATGTAGATAAGAATCTAGAGAGGCTAGTCACAAGTGAATGCTTGTACAAGTTTCCTGTCAGTTTGAGTGACGCTATCGATGACTTCGTCAGACACGATACTGCTAGTTTTTTTACGTAGCTCTTTATCTCCAAATCCTCTTCTACACTCTCTCCTCCTCTTTCCCCCTCTCTTCCAAATGTCTCCCCCTTACGCTAAATATTCACGGTAAAAATTATATAGTACGTAGTATGTTAACTTAAAACACATAACCCTTTAACTTATAGGGTCAATATGTTAGTTTACATAAAATAAATTAGGCAAGCTCTGGGGGATAAATTAAATGATTATTTAACACAGAAACTAGACGTACACAGGCCTTACAGATTACTGTAACGGGATACCTTGAAGATAGTTAAGTAGGGGGTTTGAGTTTGTTAAGGGGAGAACAGTCAAACAAGGTTAGGTAATTGGTGCAATACTATGAGTACGGATGATCCGTGAGAAGTGCAGCAGTAAACACAATTACTCACTTGGAGTTCCTTGCAATGGCAAATAAACTTCAACATGTAAACTATTTAAACTAATTTATAAACGTATTTTTAAATATAATTTACATTTTTTAATTGGAATATCATAAAAATAAAATAGAAATATGTCTGTGTGTAGGTAGGTCAAAGCAATTTTTCTCTATAGGAGAAAAACGTTTTGCATTCAATGTTAGTGATAAAAGTCTCATATTTTATAAAAAGATCAAAATAACTTAGTTTATCATATATATTTGGATTGGATACACGATATAACATGATGCAAAATATTGTAAATTACTTAAAAACAAAGTAGGAAATCGTAATAATAATCATATAGGTACCTGATATTGTTTTTCCGTGTGAAATGGATACAAACTCTTATTTCATTGTATTTTATAGGAATATTGTGCAATGAAACTAATTGAAAGTACCTTGATCAGAAATGTGATGATACCGATAGCAACTTGTCATGAAAAGTTAATATAAAATTACTTATTAATTACGGTTATATATTGGGACCCTTAGTCTGCACTGATGCTTAATTACATGACTGCTAAATATGCACCTTTTTTAGCAACTTTTAGTCGTAAATATGTTAAAGTTTGAACAAAATAAAACTCTAAGTAAACTTATAAGGCGCTATTTTCCATTTCTCGACGTTGTGCACACATAACGTTCCCTATAGCTTGTGTCTCGAGTTGCATGAGATGGTTTAACTAAGATCTTAAAAAGCAACATATAATCATAAAGCTCCATTTAGCCGCTGCGGAAAGTTTACATAAAATGTAAAAGTTATTAAACAGCTAACTTTGTTAAGTGCTTGAAGTTAACCTGATTTGCCTTTAAATGGAGAGACGACGTCCCTTAAATATGAAGGTAACATGAGAACTGAAGGGTGGCTTTTAATTGAGGACCGAATCCTAAGCTCACCCAAATAAGTAACGCAAGCATTAAAATCTGAATGAGCGTTAGAAAATGAATGGAAAACAAATAATTTTAAAGACCTAATTCAGTGGTTAGCACTTATCGCGAGGGATAAAGCAAAAGAAATCAAACTAATAAGAAGCAAATATATAGGATGAGAAATAATTATAGGTAGAAGTTAACTGATGTGACGCAAGGTAAAGCAATACTTTCGTTGACTGGGATTTATCTATCCGCTCTATTGTGAAGCTATGTCACCTCACCTTGTGACTCAAAAACGTTAATCGTCCTCAAATATGATGTTTAACTGTCGCTAAAGTGACTAAGTGATCGATTATGTAAACAAGCCTAGAAGCACTTCTCCCTCGTTAAACTTGATTTAATGTCCGTGATACATTGACGCTAGCGTGGGAGTTATAAAAGCTAATTAAATAAATTCCAGCCGTACCCTCCCAGAGTTCTCATCGCCTACCTCCCACTCATTAAGTAAATGTTTCCTCCCGCATGCTTCAGTAAACCCACCCTCTGCATTTATTGTCTAACACGATAAATTAACTTTAAGATTCCTTGTCTGGGGAAGAATAACTGACTAGTGGGCAGTGCCTAAACAATTCTGTTTGGCAAGTGGGGCTTCACGGGATGTATGTCGTCACTAGGACTGAAAATTATGAAACACAAAACAAGTAATGCATCATGCGAGCTTATATACATTGCTATACATCTTATTTCCAAGGACATATGCGAGGATGGAAAGGTGGCTGAGAAGTAGGACCAAGAAAACAATATCCCGCCTTTAGAGGGATGAGACCTGGAATATTAGTGAATGGGCAACTGTCTGTGTACATACAAAATACATTACGTCACTCAAGACTTGTTACAAGGTAAATCATTTTTATAATTTTTTCAGTCTAACAAATAATATAAGAAAAATAATAGCAAATCAACTCCTACTGGCCTAAACAAAGAGAACTGTTATTTTAGTTACTTTTGAATAAATAATTATAATTAACACACACACACACACACACATATATATATATATATATATATAACCGAATCACAATATTGGGAGCTAAAGTTAAAAATGAAGCTAAATATTATAATACATTATATTGAATCGTTTTTATAATATTTGAAAAAGAATTAATTAACATCAAGTGTGATCCCATATAAAATTAAAAACAATTGTTTAATATTGTAGGATGAAAAATAATTCTCTAATGTTTGACAATTAAACAAGATTTAAATAAATACCCAATGCCCCTATTCATATTAAAACAGATTTAAAACCTTGGTATAATAATTTTTTTAAACATAATAATTAAATTTAATATAGTTTATGTTATTCGTAACAAAACTTATAAATGCCTTATAAATTAAATTTTTCGTGAATGTGTTTTTCAAATTAGAATTTTTCACCAAATGTGATTTTCATATTTTTCTTTAGTACATCTTCAGTTTTTCCTCGACTTAAATTTGACAGTGCAATATAAAGTTACCACGTGTAAAACAGGATTTGGCCAATTGCAGCCCTGCTCTTAATAATGTTTTACCTTGAACCTTATTTATAATACTGATTTATTTATATAAAGGGAGAGTGTGAACTAATGGTAGGAATTGAAAAAGAAACACAAGTCTCATGAACATATATTTGAGTGCTAGAAATTTTAGTAAACTGCGAAACCAGATTTACCAGGGTAACTGAAGTGAGTTTTTAAAATAATAATAACAGTAACTCCCCTTTACAATAAGTCAATGTTCCCCCTCCCTGAGTGCTTCAGTAAACACACGCATTAAAAAGGGTCTCATGTACCATGTTTATATAGATCTGTTACTTTGTTAGATGGTTGTTTGTTTTACTTTATTGTATAGTTAAAATGAAATGACAACGAGAGGGTACAAAACGTGGCACTTCCTAATTGGTGAGACATTCTAACGATCTCTAGTCACAGAGCAAACAATGGATTTTATTTTAGCCATAGATAATATGAAAATATTTAAATTTTTTATACTTTTTGCATTATCACTAATATTTATTATATTTTAGAAACAAAAACGTACAAAGCGAATGATATTTCACTGTACGCCCTGATTTTTTATTTGAATAAACATTTAAAAAGCAAAAAGAAGAATACACAGTGATATTTAAAAAAATAAAGCTGAAACCCATTTTGCGCGCTTTGAGTATAAAGTAAGCAGGTATCCACTCACAATAACAAACAGTTAGTCTGCCTATTTCTAGTGGTGGCTGTTTTAGTAAAACCAAGGGGATCGTACCAGACTGAATAAAGGGTAAATATTTAGGTTTGCCTGTGTGTTGTAACAGCACTTTGTTGTTTGTTTGTATGACGTCACTGAAAGCTTACATATCATACAGTTGTTTGCACTCTCGGTATATATACAGTGTATTTACCGTTCCGTGTGTACACTGCATAGCTCGGCATTGATTGTTTTGCTGTGAAGGTATGTAGGTCTACTTGATTGTAAGTGTTACGAAACTGGGTTGACTGTTAACTAACCCTGTTATCAAATTACCGGAAACTACACCACTTTTATCGTTTTAATATAGTATTCAACTACGCCTATTGGAGGAAGCACTGTTTTAGTTACTTGTTGATATTTTTTTCAATTATTTAATAGGATAAATTCGGGCAATTTTTCTTAGAACATCCTGTAATATAAGAGCCAGAGTTTTTTAAGACTGTTACACCCTGTTCTACCCTTAGGATATCAATACTTTGAAGACTTGCTGTAACCTCAGAATGGCCTTATCTTACTAACATTGTTATATTATTTCTAACCCTCTGATACTTTACAACCGAGACTTCTAATTTGAAATCCCACGATGCGTAGGTTCAAGAGACTCCACACTTACTGAAAACTAAGAAAATATTTTTGTTCAGAACCTTGAATATTATACAAAATAATTCTGAATATTCTTTTTTTTTAGAATATTTTTTTGCCTAGCATTCACCGCTGCATGTATTATACTTCTACTCACTCTTCCTCCTCTGAAACAATTAAACACAAGGTTTTTATATAATATAATTTATTACATGAACGAGAAATATGATTTAACAAAGCAATAAAGTTTATACGTATTTAAATAGTAATTGGAATATAGTGTTAAACTTCAGCAAGTGTAGCAAGCAAAGGTTATTTAATCCTTAACTTGGTTGTATGCCGGTCGTTTATGCTGTTGGGAAGAAGTTTTACTGCTGTCTTCTGTTTTACAAAACTCTCGTTTTTATAAATTGTTTTACTGGAATGTTGTGTTACGTGAAATTGTACCCCGAAAAACATTTGCTTTCCATGAGAATTGAACCTAAATTCTCAGGTTTATCCGATGTTAGTTAAAACAAGTATATTAAGCTCTACAGCTAATTTCACCCGTTCTTTGGTTCTGTCAAATTGGCAATATCGTAAAAAGATTTTTTATTCCTCTTTGTTCTGTTGTAGTAAGTGATTTCTTTTTTTTTGTTGGAGGTTGTAAATGTTATTAAGTACATGTAGCTTCTGTTATTTTTGTACGTCCGTCAAAGGTCAGTACTTTGTGTTTGTTTTATTTTGTATTATTGGTTTTGATGTCAGTGTGTATAAATCGTTAGTTTTGTGTAGTACGTTGCCGTTTGTGGTTACAACTTACGTTGTTCTTTGTATCTATTGTATTGCGCCGTTAAATCCTCCAAACTTAGTTGTCGCCGTGGATTCCAAAAAGATGGCGCATATACCTTCGCGGAACGCACCAGTTGTTGTTACACTGATCCACTGACAGAAATAGGTGTAACTACATATTACTCATTCTTGGCTACATTGGGTGTAGGTTAGTTCACATTAATCCAAGTTCACCTTCGTTGGAAGATTCCTTTTTGAAGTTGTAAAGTCATGAAGGAAGAACTTGCAGGACGAGTATCCTTCCTCAACGTCCTTCTTACAACAAAGACAGTAGGTCATGACTCCGTTAGAGAGTAGATCTTCTCCATCATGGAGTACGACGATCCATTCATTTTACGTAATAGGAGTTGTTATGCCCATAACCTAATCCTTTATATTACCATAACGGTTTTCACCCTTCGGTGGTGATAAAAACCATAATAATGTATACCGAATGGTATTTGTTGCTATAAATAAACTATTTCATGTATTATATATGTAGATACCTACGTGCTTTGGTGCACAGTTACCTAGTAGCCATTTCTTACCCAACAACGTCGTTAGAACAGTGTTATATTATGCGAATCAATTTAAGCTAAAATATCACTTCTGCTAATATTTGCAATAAACACCCCTCCCATGTTGAACTTAATACGAACTTTTAATTACTTTGCGCTTGTCAAAGTCTGATACTTCCGGGAAATGTGCTGCGAGGTATAAGGGGGGAAATGTTTAGAGATTACCATGGCGATTAGACATATTTAGAGACTAGAGTGCGGAAAGAGAGGAGAAGGAAATCACTAAACCCTGCCAATTTCTTGTATGACTGATGATAATCTTTAGGAAAGATATTTGAAGATATTCCTTTAGGAAATAATTAATTTAAAAATTCTTTGGGACCAAAGCACGAAAGTAAATTGAAATTTGTATATAATATTTACTGACAACATTTAATATGGATTAAGGAGGTGGGAGAAGGTATCAGCTTTTATTGCACCCAACAGGAAAGCTAATTGCCCTCTGTGGTTATAAATATTTAAATTCCTTGGATTTTGTAATACAGAGCCAAATACTTCAAAACAGAGCAATATGACGTAAGCATCCATAACAATCGCTCCAAATTTATCGACAGAGTTCGTATCAATGAAATTTATATTGTAAATAATAATTTCTTATGCAAAACTAAAAATATAGTTCAAAACTTATATTTGGCCACTAGGTGCATTATATCTATTAATTCAGGCTCTACATGGCAGGATTTTACTACAAGATTGCTATTAATTACTGCTTAATGATGAGATGTGTAAATTGTGTCAAATCAAATACTTGATATTTACACTGCTTTTACATTTACTTATCCATCGGGATATAACCTTAAGTGTAAATAATACTTTCTTAACGTAGAGTCTGGGCTCAGTGATGAAGATGAGTAAACTAGGCATATTAGGCTGATGGACCTTTCAGTGGGCGATAAACATTACTCTATGTCTGTTAATAGTGAATTGCCATTACTAATCCCTGACGCAATAGCTGCAAGACCAAGTTTCAACTTTGTGCATAAAACTAATAACTTTCTACATCTATGCTTATAATACTGTTTAAACAGTTCGTTCAGTTGAGAGACACTAAATGTGGAAAATTCTGCCGTTTTATAAACGCGATGGAAACTTATGAATTTATATAAATTTAAGAGTTACCTCAAAGCAGGCCGAAGCCTTATGTCTTAAAGTAACACTTCTTAAAATACTGACGTCACCTTCCCTGGAAGACAGTGACTTTAAATATCCGCTAAGAGAATGTTAGTGCTGGACAAATTTTATTTTTAAAATAAACTAACTGAAAATAATGAATTCATTTTTAATTTAGTGATATTCACAATCAAGCTTAAACCCCGAAGATGTCTTCTCACTGATTCTCTACAGTACTTCATAACTATGTACTGTGCACGGGATGATGTGTGGGCATGTTTGTTTTTTTATTTATGTTAAAAGTACGCAATAAATAATTCTCCAATTTCTTTTGACTATATTACGGCGAGGATCAACATCCAATATCGGTGTATAAATCCCACTTCATTGCATAAAAAAGTATACAGAACTGGAGCACATCTTTCATAATACTTGCCATGCGAACAATATTAACTATGATAATACGATATACGTACCCATAGATACATAAATCCCACACATTAGATGGCACGCCAAGTCCCAAAGGTCCCAGATGGAACAGAACTTCACTCTAAAAACTGACATTCCGTGTAATAAGAAGACGGCGCGGCTGGGAGACTGGCTAATCTTGTTATCGTTGTGACAGGCTTGCACAGAAATCTAAATGGCCTGTGATAGTCTAGATTCTATACTTAACTTTGATTTAATTTATCTCGTAAGGCTTATAAGGTATTTATTTAACATTGCATTTAACTTGCATAAATTTGTAACACACTTTAGACGGTGTTACATATTAAATTAGCAAATTTCAGAAAACAAACGAGAATGGATTCAAAATTGTAATAATATATGACTATGTAAAAAAATTGTTATGTATGAGAAATATTTTAATGAGATCTCTGGCTGATAGTGACATCTAACGGAAAAAGATTAAAACAAGTAATTAAGGTAGGGATGCGCCCCCCGGATGCGCGGTAGGTAGGAAGGTTGCACGCAACTAATATATCTCTCTCATTTGGCCAAGATGTAAGAGGGGAACGGACGTCTCCAAAGAGCAAGAAAATTTATTTGGTTTTTTTTATTTAAATTAATGTAAAGTTTTAATTTCATATAATCATGGCTTAGACCACGGCGTACGTTACCAGGTACCAGATGGGACGCTGAATTATTGATGACATTTCCCGAGTCTTTTCCACGAGGATGATACAAGGCTTTTACCGAGACTTTTCCACGAGGAGGAAGCGAGGTTACGACATGTGAATACAGCTAAGTGGGCGATTTAAGACTTTAAAGATTTATTTCAAAATTTAAAATGTTTCACAGCAGAATTCTAATTAATGAACATTGAACTTTTCAACTAATTAGCATAACTGTAATTACGCATCTTTTGGTGCCATTATGTTCACCTTGAATTACAAAATTTGAGTATATAAAAAGGCAAGTAAACTCGAGTACATGTTCATTTTCAGCCATTGATTGATTAATTAATTGAAAGATTGCTATCCTTAAAAATTCATAAGTAGAATATAAAATGTTCCATAACCCGTAACTGAGTGTCAAAAAATATGTATCATGATTATAATTTATTTTATTTGTCTTTCTTAAAATAAAAGAGTGTAATTTGCTTTAATAGAATGTAAAAGAGTCATTATTTTACCAGCTCACAATTCCTTGCATTTCAGATTAACAAGCCTTAAGAATTAATGTAATAATATTCTGCTAATTTAAATAATTTAACTTAGTAATTTAAAATATTTTAATGTAACGGAGTTATACCTTCAATTGCGTTACAGACAGACGTCTTTGTTACGCCTGAACTGTAAGCTAGAAGTAAAAATTAATTTTTTAAGAATTAAAACTAAATAATATTCAATTTGTTAAACCATACGTACACAAATGTGCGACTCTGCTTAATTTAATTAAATATCAACCGTTACACAAATTGCGTGACTCTGCTAGGGTAAAAATTTGAAATGTAAATTTATGTGTTGGCGGAAAGAAAATTAAAAATGGCTGAAAAAAGAACTGATTTAATTAAATATGTTCAAAAAGGTAAATTTAACAGTGTAAGTTTTGTAAAATGTATAAATTGAAAGTAAAAGATGTGGCCTGTAGTTTGTGTAAACAGTTTGGTAAAGATAGGGGAGAAAACCAGTTATAACCTGTTTTTACTTGTATTGTAGTCAAGGTCAGAGACTCTTGTTGTTTAAAATATTAATCGTAATATGCTTGGTAGAGTTTAGATTTTTTGTAAGTTTGTGCATGGCTTAGAAAGCCAGTGTAGAGTATCATTGTTTACACAGCTGAAGTCCAATGTTTGCATAAAGCCTGTTTAAATATTTCGAGTTTGCTTGACTTTTCTGGATAAGGAATATATTCTCGTTAATTTTTTGAAAGTAATTCTGTTAAACAAAATGATTTAATAATAAAACTTTGTCAAAAGAGGAATTAAAATATAATAAAAAAGAAAATTATAATTGAAGTTAACAGTAATATGATTTTAAAAGTAATGTTTAATAAAAAAAAAATAAATAAATTTATGAGTTAATTTTAAAGGTATTTAAATTTAAATGTATAAGTTGTGTAATAGTCATATAAAAATATTTCAAGCAAAATTTATCTTTTAAAATAGTTGAAATTTCTTAAAATTTTAAATTTGGAAATATGCAAGTTTATTTTAAAAAGAGGAATAAATTAACAAGGAAGATACGAATGTGCCTTTGTACAGAATTTATACTCCACGACAACACTCACATTGTATGTCAAAGTGCACATTGACATACTATACATATTCTACATGAGAGAGACTAGGACAAATCTCAAAACACACAATACTACACCGATTCAATGACTTATGGGGAATCAACAGACTATACACTTGACCAAAATTGTGTATAAAAGTGCAATCGTAGGTTCCGTTTAATTTCAATTCTTATTTGTAAATACTAAGAGCTTAGCAAAAAAAATTAATTCAATTTGTTTACAGAAATATTTGAAAGAAGTTTTAAGATGTAACAGAATACATATAATCCTTTGTGTGTCAACATGCTAGCTATATGACTTTTAAATTAAAATATGGGTTTTAATTTAAGAATAATGTAATTGGATTTTCAAAGTATGGGTTTTGAAATCCAAAAGAGATATAAGATGTACGAAATATTGTAGAGATAACGAAAGGTTATGAGGCAATGGTACATGCTTAAAGTTGTGAAATGGAGAGGAGAATATGTAGATAAATAGCGTCGATAATGTTGAAATTTTTTTGGCTTACAGGAAGTAAGCGGTATTCATAAATCCTAGAGATTGGATTGTGAAAAATATAGCTAGGGCATATGTAAGGTAATGTTGACTAACAAAGAGGAATTTTGAAACAGAGTAACTTTGAACGAGTAATTTTTAACAAAGAGTAATTGGAATAAATAGTAATTCAAAGAGTTAATTTAAATAAAGAGTGAATTTATTAAGGGTAAATAATGTTATTTTGAAATTAAAAGAGATATAATTATGTGCTTATGAAATAAAAAAGTTTACGAGAAGTTTGATTTTGAAAGATAATATTTTCAAGTATGCAATGTTTTTAAAACTTTCTATTGTGAAATAAATGATTTTGAGAATCAATAAAACAAGTTTCAAAGAGTTAATTAAAATAAGAAATGTTTATTGAAGGACTTTTTAATCTAAATTAAATTAATTCTTTTAAATCTAAATTAAATTTATTATAATATATGTATTTAAATGATAAATAGAAATAATAAGTAAATTGTTGGTTTACATGGAAGTTTGAATTTTTTGCAGAAGGGTTTTAAATCAAAAGCAGAAAAAATATAGTTGATATTATTTTTGATTAATTAATGAAAAGGGTTTAATGAAATAAAGTCAGTAAAGAACATTATGTAAAAGTATAAGAGTATGTGTCAATACAAATGTTTTATGATATGTTTCTTTTAAAGAAGAATAGTTTGGTTGCTGAACTGAGAGTCATTAATAAATTATAAAATTAGATAAAAACATTCCAATAAAAAAAAAGGGGGAGAAATGAAATGACACAATTTTTTTTTCAAGAGGGGGGAAAAATATGTAACACACTTTAGACGGTGTTACATATTAAATTAGCAAATTTCAGAAAACAAACGAGAATGGATTCAAAATTGTAATAATATATGACTATGTAAAAAAATTGTTATGTATGAGAAATATTTTAATGAGATCTCTGGCTGATAGTGACATCTAACGGAAAAAGATTAAAACAAGTAATTAAGGTAGGGATGCGCCCCTCGGATGCGCGGTAGGTAGGAAGGTTGCACGCAACTATTATATCTCTCTCATTTGGCCAAGATGTAAGAGGGGAACGGACGTCTCCAAAGAGCAAGAAAATTTATTTGGTTTTTTTTATTTAAATTAATGTAAAGTTTTAATTTCATATAATCATGGCTTAGACCACGGCGTACGTTACCCGGTACCAGATGGGACGCTGAATTATTGATGACATTTCCCGAGTCTTTTCCACGAGGATGATACAAGGCTTTTACCGAGACTTTTCCACGAGGAGGAAGCGAGGTTACGACATGTGAATACAGCTAAGTGGGCGATTTAAGACTTTAAAGATTTATTTCAAAATTTAAAATGTTTCACAGCAGAATTCTAATTAATGAACATTGAACTTTTCAACTAATTAGCATAACTGTAATTACGCATCTTTTGGTGCCATTATGTTCACCTTGAATTATAAAATTTGAGTATATAAAAAGGCAAGTAAACTCGAGTACATGTTCATTTTCAGCCATTGATTGATTAATTAATTGAAAGATTGCTATCCTTAAAAATTCGTAAGTAGAATATAAAATGTTCCATAACCCGTAACTGAGTGTCAAAAAATATGTATCATGATTATAATTTATTTTATTTGTCTTTCTTAAAATAAAAGAGTGTAATTTGCTTTAATAGAATGTAAAAGAGTCATTATTTTACCAGCTCACAATTCCTTGCATTTCAGATTAACAAGCCTTAAGAATTAATGTAATAATATTCTGCTAATTTAAATAATTTAACTTGGTAATTTAAAATATTTTAATGTAACGGAGTTATACCTTCAATTGCGTTACAGACAGACGTCTTTGTTACGCCTGAACTGTAAGCTAGAAGTAAAAATTAAATTTTTAAGAAGTAAAACTAAATAATATTCAATTTGTTAAACCATACGTTACATAAAAATACGTAACTCAGCTTAATTTAATTATATACCGTTACAAATTAACATAATATCGTTTAATGACTATATCAGTTCTAAAGAATATATAGCGTAACGGGGAGACAGTTTGGAAGTCAATTTTCAGGAGGAAAAAGTATTTAAGAGATAAAAAGTTACGTGAAATAAAACCAAGCAATATCGTATCTGATGTAGACGTCGAGAGTGTGACGACGCAGAAGCTAAAAGGTACCTTCTGCAAGCCTTCACTTGTGGTCACTAGTTTCTCTAGATTAACATGTCCCTTATATGCTCATATGTGTGTGTGTGTGTATGTGTGTGTTTGTGAGTGTGTGTGTGTGTGGACCTGAGTTATCACAGATGTACACATCTGCCCGTCCTCGTTCACACAACGAATGAGTGCTGCTATAGGCAGGGGTTAAGATATTGCTTTGTAGATGGAAATAATAAAGTGAAATATTGCTATTTATGATCTATTGTAATCAATATTTCCCTTGTAAATACTGGGTTTGGTAAAATGATGAAGGCACAACAACTGAATGATGTCACAACACCTAATTAATTTATCCTGTGCATTACTTGTGAAGCTGAATTATGACTTAGCTAAGCTGTAAATTATATGACGAAACTGGACAGCCAACAGTGTATAACAATAGGCGACGGTCTATGTAAGAGTGCCGAGATGCATCAAATTTCTCTGCATACATAATTTAATTCTTTTCCACGCCACTATAATGAGATATTTCCCTTTCTAGGAATATTTGTACCCTTTACTTTTGATTAAATTCCAGGGATAAGCTTCTAGCAAATAAATTATGTATCGTAAAGTTTAAATATTTGTGTCGCTGAAACTCAGTTAAATTTTTTTAATCTTATACTTCATTTTAATCGAATTTAATAAAACTTGTAAAATCTATGGGTTCTTTGTATTGAAGCTTTTCAATTTAACAGCTACCGTTACGTTTCCCCCGTGTTTACACTAAAGGTACCTTTTGTGTATTCAGTGTTTATCATTACTTATTGAAGAGACAATAAAAACATTATGACAACCAACACAATATACTTGTGAACGGGTTTTTTACCTAACGACTTCTGTTGGGATAAATATGATGAGCTATACAATTGTATTCAGTTGTTTTAAGCTTTGGGGTCATTGCTGGTCATATAAGCTACTTGTTTACTACTACACAATTGTAATATACAAAGCCAACACGTCTTTTCGTACACACATACAAACCCACATACACACACTTCTCTATGCGTAAATGGAGTATTTTGATAGTTCCTATTATGTTTTTTTTAGGAAAGTATTTACACTGACCCTCTACCCGCCGTCTTGCCTACAACGATGTCTTAAGGTCAAGTGCACGGTTCCGTGGTCTGCATATACCGACATCAACAGGAACACGTAATTCCTAATAATAAACATTGTATTATTCATTCCTGATTATGGCGGTTCTGTGTGCCAAAGCAAAACTTTGAAATATAAAATAGAATACGTAATTTTTTTAAATTTAAATATCCTCAATTGCTTATATAAATAATGATTAAAATATTTCAAATACAAAAATTGTTTTAATTTACATATTTCAAAAAGCTTTTCGCAATTAAAATAATTATTAGCATCCTCAGGAAAACAATGTTTAACAAGATTTTTACACAAATCGTTGTAGGAGTTTTACAGGTACCCGTAATATAAGTACTATTGGAACCTGTAACTCATAGATCTTATAAGGGCATGGCAGTCTCTCTGCACTGAGTAATGGTCAGGCTTTTGCTTGCTTGCATTGAGAATGTCTAGTCTTCTACATAGATTCTTCACACCATACTTCCGCGATAGGGCGAAACAAGCAATCATCCAGATTCATTAGTAAGCTGCGGAATGGAGTGCTCTAATTGCTCACATAAAGGCGATAAAATAAAAATCCTACAAGATTCATAACAGACGAAAACTGTTTTATTAAAGGAAGAGGAATTTAGTTTCTGGTATTGGAGACGTTTGAAAAACTGAATCTCATGAAGTCGTCAAGATGAGAAGATATTGAAGTTCGAATACTTTGTTTCGCTAACAATATATGTGACCAAACTTCATTTGTCCCTGTAAAAAAAACACTTTACCATGGTTCCTTGCAAGTTTCGCTTTATATTTAAGGGAGTTTTTAGTTTGAAACCCCACGAAAAATGCCAGTTCTGTATACGATATAGGGTTTGTTGTCATTTCATAGGAGATTATAAAACACGTTTTATTTTAAAATTAGGGGTTTTTTATTGTGGGAACCATACGTGTCAATGTAATATTAGTTCTTTGTATGTATTACACAGGTAGTAAACTTTAAGAGGATTATTTAAATTGTGTTAGAAAAAATTATAATTCCTTATAAGAGCTAAGAGAGCAAGATCACAGTGAGAGATGGGAAGGTCATCCCTAAGATTTCTATTTCCCAATAGCTGAACTTGGCTTCAGTGTTTCGGATAAGCCGTTAGCGGGTCTACCTTCGATACAAAATTATTATTGTAGACAGCTCTTGTATAAAGGTAACGGGATATCTCGTAGCAAGGTATGCAGAGATGCGACTTTTGGAGGAAAAAAAGAAATGAGAACAAATGAGAAGTACGGAAACACAAAAAAAGTTGTCGCTAGGAGTCTAGTTGAAATAATAGTAAATTAAATACGTAATCGGAAAACCCATCCGGGTGAGTAGATTGGAATCATTGTGTAAGAAGATCGCAGTTATAATGCCAGGCCTAGTCACCTGCAGCCCCAGCGACAAGAAGCGCCCTACACCAACCGCATACTTCGACAAGCGCTTTCCGGACTTTAGTTAGTCCATCTGATTATTTATTTATATAAAGTAAACGTCAACATAGAGACGCTAGTCGCAATTGAAGGTTCGTAGACATTTCTTGTCAGCTTGTGTGAAATCCCACTGTCAATGACTGGGTCAGATACGATATTACTTGGTTTCATTTTACGTAGTTTTTCATTTCTAAATTGAATTCTAATCTATCTTCCCCCTCACGCTAATATCCCCCCTCACGCTAATATTCCCCCTCACGCTAATATTCCCCCTCACGCTAATATTCACGGTTAAATGGATATAATCGAATCACTGATATTATATTACATTATGTAAAATAAACTATGCAAGGTTTGTGACATAAGTTTAATCAAAATTAAATATAGAAAGTGAATGTGCACAGGCCATATAGATTTCTTTGTAAGCCACTTCAGAGCACAGATTAGCATTCTTCCCGCCAAACCATCTTCTTATTAACGCAATATCAGTTTTTAGGGTGAAGTTCTGTCCCGTTTACCTTCCCATGTTTTTGCATTCTCGGGACTTACATCCTTACACGTTCTTATTCTCGTATTATCACTGTAAATACTTTTCGTGAATCGGGGAAAGCAAGTATTAAACCTTTGTTCGCTTCTTTGCTATATACGTATTTTAATTCAAATAAGTGGGGGTGTAACCAGCAATAGGGGATCTAAGCCATCACCGCAATATAGCCAAAACGAAATGGGGAAAATATTTTAAGGCAAATAAGTGGAAGTGTAGACTAGCAACAGGGGATGTAAGCCATCAACGCAATATAGACAAAATGAAATAGGGATAGTATTTTAATGCTTTACATAAATAAATATACACAAACTGGCACTCATCATCACATGCGCAGTACATTGTTATGCAGCCCGGAAGCGAAAAAGCCCGGAAGCTTTAGTTTATTACCGGAGACAAAAATTCGGATACAAAGATTGCGTAAAGTTTCCGTTCGTTTCTTACCACAATTTTTTTCGTTTGGTTTCCGTCATATCTGTCTGTCAGTCCGGTGGAATTTTGTAATCAAATTTAAACTAACTTCCCGATGAGCTAGCAACCTGAAATTTTAAACATGGATCAGAATTAGATGACAATGCAATATTCACTCAGTTACTTGTGTCTATATTTGTTTAAACAATAATTGTTGAAACAAATATAATTTGGGTGATGAGCTAGAAATTTTGAGTTTTCTCAAATATATGTCATAACTGTACATCTTGTTCCTTGTCCATAAGATTGTTATAAATATTTGTTACAACAAATTGAATTGATTGACGAGCTACAGACTTAAAATTCACGTACCGGTCAGGATTGGATGACAATGCAACATTCACTCGCTTCAAGTTAGTTTAAACATTATTTGCTTAACAAATTAGATTTGCTTGTTTACCCGTGTTTATATTACTCATCAACATACACAAAATCGATTGAAATATTTCTTTTGGACCTAAGACTAAAATGAAAACAATAAATAAACATAATTAAAAATTATCTAACTAGGTGAATACATAGGGCTTACTTGCTGACGCGTTTCGAAACAATATTTCCTTTGACGAAGCAAAGCCTAGCCAAGGAACGATTGTTTCGAAACGCGTCAGCAAGTAAACTATTACGTATTCACATAGTTCAGTAATTTTTAATTATAGTTTAATCAGTGAATTCAAGATGATTACATCAAGTAACAAATAAATATTTTTAAATGTTATTTAAAAAAATGTTTCGTGGTTTTGCAACAATTTTAAAGAAGAAATGTTAGTGACTATGGATATATTTGAAATACTTGGAAAGAAAAATAATCCAGATTGTCTAATTGTATTATATATTGGCTGTGCTTCACGTTTTTCTCTCCAAGTATTAAAAATATTTTAAGAATAAAAATCCTCAGTACGAACATTCTCCCAGTAGATATTTACATTCTAGCGACGCTGACGTCATTATTTTATGAAGAGTTACTTACAAACATAAAACTGGAGGTAACTTTTAAATTTATGTAAATTCATGTCCCTAGGGCGTTTATATTAGAGCAGAATTTTCCACATTTAATATGTCTTAAGTGAAAGAACTCTTTGGATTTCAGTATATATAAAGCAGTAGTAAACGCAATGATGTAGAAAATTAAAAGTTTTATCCACAAAGTTGAAATTTTGTCTTGCAGCTATTTCGTCAATGATTAATAATGGCTATTAGCTATTAGCAGAAATAGAGTTCACGAGCTTTAATAGCCCAGGTTTCTCGGTTACCTCTCTGAGTCAAGGCTCTATTCTGTTAACATAGGCTACAGCCGAACTATGTACAAATACGTCTGAACTAACCCAGCAAATAAAGAATAACCGAAGTATAATTCACACTTAATGACCTAAAATCATATCCAGATCGGCTAGTAAATGCAAAAGCAGTGTAAAATTCAAATATGTTTTGTGAAAAGGTTTACTTACCTCATTTTATACATCTTATTATTAAACAGTATTTAATAGCACACTTGTAATAAAGACCTGCCATGTAGACTGGATCTATAGCATGAATTTATAGATATAATGCACCTAGAGGTAAAAAATCCGCTGTTTTAAAATGTATACGAAGTTTTGTATAATACATTTTTATATACAATATAAATTACTATGACGTGACCTCTGTCCCGAAATCCGGCAAAACTGTTATATAGAGGAATGCTTTCGTTATAATATTCTGCGTTGAATTAATCGCGATAGTATTTGGTTCTGTTTTACAAAATCCATACCATTTAATTATTTCCTTCCTCAAATGGTCAAAAGCTTTCTGATGTTGGGCGTATTCAAAGCCGTTATCTCCCTCCCCCTCCTCAATCCGTATTATATATTGTCTGCAATCATTCCATTTCAATGACCTTTTGTGGTTTTTACCCAAAGAATTTTTATAATAATTATTTCTTGAAGTTTCAGACGCACAAGAAGTTGACAGAGTTTAGTGATTCCATTCTTTCATTACCTCCCACTTTATTACCAAAGCCAAAATAAGCAAACGTTGTTTAAAAAATGGACGTACTAACGAAATCAATAGAAGCATTGTATAATATATACTTTGAAATGGCTACATACCCAAGTGCATGGAGACAGAAAGTTAAGTGCTTGCCTTTAAATAAGTTTTCTGTTAATGTAATATTTCGGTATCATGTACAAAAATAATTTAGTGGTGACTTCTTCAAGTGTTTTCCACAATGTGTAACTTTTCCCTCCAATATTCCGTGTTCTAAGGAGAGACATTCTGCTACCAAGAAGTAGACGCGTTGCAGGAATCTGCGAAAAACTCTGACAGCATATGGACCTACATTTCCTCGATTCTATCACTGGGGTAATACATTTTTTCTAAATAAAAATATAGGTGTTATATGAACAGACTTTATTTTTACTTATTGCAGTGTAACAGATAATTTATTAAAATATGTACATTTGTATATATATATATATATATATATATATATATATATATATATATATATATTTATTGACATAAATTGTAAATGTTTCACAAGCTAACATTAAAAGAATTTCATCATAAGATTATTAACACCTAAACATCTCCAAGCTTTTTGCTGACATACATTGTCAGCATTCCCAAGACCTGTAAATATGTCACTCACCAGTATACCAGCTCTTGAAAATACTGACAATGAAGTTGTCAAAAAGCTTAGATTAATTTATTAATATTGATCTTGCGTAGAATTATTTTTACTAAAATATGTGTATACTATTTTTATGGATTTAGTACATAAATTTCAATGAATATTTTTATCATTTAGTGTTAATAATTATTTTTATGTATATAAATTGAAAAGTATGAATATTAGCCTAAACACAAATCTGTTTTCTGTATATAAAGGGTGCAATGACTAAATCCACTCCCGCTCTTAGAGAAAGTGTTTTCACGAAAGAAACTTTGCGCGTCAGTTTATCCCCACTAAGTTGCTTTCTATGTTTGCCGAATGAAAGGTTTAGGAGCTTGCCTCAGCTTTGACATTAATGTGAACTCTGCGCTGTGTTCTTCCATTATTTATTTCCTCCAGTAAAACTTTGCAAACATTACATACAGTGTTTTGGAATCAGTTTGAGATAACCTGTGCTTGCATCAGCTGGTCATAAATCGAGGTGTATAAAATCGAAAGTACACGTCTATGCTCCCAGTATAAGGATATGTGCACCAGATATAGATGATTAAGAACGTGTTGAGGTTTGCTAAGTCACTGCTCATTGATGTACATTAACATTTATATTGCTTACAGAGCTGATGGTGTTTGGATGGAACCGACGACTAAATTGCATTCTGCTAGCAGCCTCTATACAGAAGGCTGTGCAACCACCGTATAAAGTATCGATTAGGAACGACGCAATTAGTTAATACCGAAATCAGGTAAGACCGTATCGGTGCATCTTTGTTTTGTACACAGATTAGCAAAGCAACTAACTTGAAATTTTATTCGAAATAATATTACCAGAATTTAAAGAATTGCAGAAAGTAATAAGTAAGGAAAAATTACAACATGTGAATTTTATTTTGTATAAATATATAATCCTAGTAATATATAATTATCTTAAAGAAAGAAACACAAAAATGTATTGCCTGTTGATGTTTTTCAAAAGTTTAATAGTTAGACAAGAATTCGTAATAGTTTATTGTGGTGCAATGTAGTGAAAAAAGTGAGAAAAGTGAGAAAAAGTAGAAATTTGAAAAGAGAAATTAGTTACAAGAACTGCACTATCCAAAGTCTCGTGCCATAGACAGGGTTTCTTTAGATATTCCTTAAAGTCATAACTGTCTGCCTAATGACCGTAGAGGTGGCAACTCTCATCCGATAAGCCAGAGAATTTAGTTTAATTTCTCATGGAAAGCAAATGTTTTTCTGGGTATAATGTATTTTTTTTAACAAAACACTGCAGGGTAAAAATTTACAGAAGAATGCGAGACTTGTAAAAAGATGTAGTACTTTTGCACAACGGCATAATCGACTTTTTATGGACAGAGTCCTTCTGCTAAACCAAACATTTGTACCGTCTGAAATAGTTTTATGTAGCGAATATCCCCCTATTATCTTATCAATCATTCCTTCATTGCCCCATGCTCTCTATTGATACAGCCAATTGATTAACCTTTGCTAGCGATACTTGCTGAATCTTAATACTCCATCCCAACGACTAACTAAGAACGTCTAAAGTTTATGTCTTTGTTTAATGCATATTTCTCTGTACATGTAATACATTATAACTTATGTTTAATTATTTCAGTGGAGGAAGAGTGAGTAGATGATTTACTGTCGATAATAGAGGCAGCGGTGGATTCTACAGCTGTGGATAAACATCAAGATTCTAAAACAAGAATTTTTTTTCAGTATTTAGCAAGTGTGGAATCTCTTGTCCCTGCGCATCGTGGCATTTCAAATTAGAGCTCTCGGTTGTGAAGTATCAAAGGGTTAGAAATAATATAACAATGATAGTAAGATAAGGCCAGGCTGAGTTTACAGCAAGTCTTCAAAGTATTGGTATCGTAAGGGTAGAACAGGGTGTAACAGTCTTAAACAACTCTGGCTCTGATATTAAAGGATGTTCCAATAAAAATTATTCGATTTTATCCAATTATATTATTTTAAAAATATCAACAAATAACTAAAACAGTGCTACCTGCAATAGGCGTTGTTAAATATGTTTACATACGCAAAGTAGTGTAGTTTCCGGTATTTTGATAACATGATTAGTTCACAGTAAACCCGGTTTAACAACACTTACATTTAAGTAGACCTACTGTAACGTAAATTTTATACAAATATTTTTACCAACCAAAAAGAGAGATTAAGCACATATGCACGAGTCCAACCCTCTGCGCAGTACTAGGCGCATCTTTAAATAAGAGGCTTGTGGATTTAATATCTCAAATATTACTATAATATACATTATAATTTACATTAAAATTTACAATTTTTTAAATTTTATATTTTCAAAGAAATATCTCGGTTTGTTTTCTGAAGCTGCTGTCATATGTAACATTTTTGCCTAAAATAATGTTAAACTACGTACTTCCACAGTTAAACAATGAACGCCATTCTATGCAGTGTACACACGGAACAGTAAATATACTGCATATATACTGAGAGTGTAAACAACGGTATGATATGTAAAGCTTTCTGTGACGTCATACAAACTAGCAACAAAGTGCTGTTACAACACACAGGCAATCCTAAATATTTACCCTTTATTCAGTCTGGTACGATTGACTTGGCTTTACTAAAACAGCCACCACTAGAAATAAACAGACTGTTTGTTGTTACAAGTGAATAACAGATTACTTTATGCACAAAGCGTGCAAAATTGGTTATAGCTTTTATTTTCAAAATATTGCTGTGTATTCCTCATTTTGCTATTTAAATGTTTAATCAACCTAAAAATCAAGGCTTACAGTGAAATATCATTGTACACTTAAGTTGTTAAAATATATTAAAACTTAGAGTTAAAGCGTAAAGTAAAAAAAATGTAAATATTTCACAGCTCATCTCATCTTATTGCTTTCAAATATTAGGTTTCTGCAACATTATCTCTGTTCTTTAGAAAACATATTCTCATGTTTTTGTTACGGTCAATAGAAAATAATATCGTCATACACTACAACTATGTTGGTATTATCTATGGCTAAAACAAAATGCATTGTTTGCTCTGTGACTAGAGATCTTTAGAATGTCTCACCAATTAGGAAGTTACACGTTTTGTACCTTCTCATTGTCATTTCATTGTTAACTATACAATAAGCAAAACAAACAATCATCTAATAAAGCAACAGATCTATATGAACATGGTACATGAGACGCTTTTAATGCTTGTGCTTACTGAAGCACGCATTGACTTATGGAGTAGGAGAGTTTGAGATATTATTATTTTAAAAACTCGCTTCAGTTACACTCGTAAATCTGGTTTCGCAGTTTACTAAAATTTCTGGCACACAACTATTTGCTCATGAGACGTGTTTATTTTTCAATTCCTACCTTTAGTTCGCACTCTCTCTTTATACAAATAAATAAATAATATAAATAAGGCACAAGGTCAAACATTATTAGGAGGAGGGCTGCAAATGACCAAAACCTGTTTTTACAAATGGTCAACATGGTAAAGAAAAATATGAATTAATACTCATTCATAAAAAAATATATTTTATAAGGAAATTTTGTCATGAAAAACTTGAATTGAATTAAAACTAAGTTTTATTAAAAAATAAAATTATTATACAAAAGTTTATAATCTGTTTCCATATGAATTGGCGTATTAGTCCCTAGAGGCCTCTAGCATATATATTTATATCTTGTTTGAATTTTCAATCGTTAAAGAATAAATTTTTTTATCCAAGATAAACCAAATATATTTTTTTTGTTTGTATGGGATTACACTTGATTTTAACACGGTGTTTTAAATATTATAAAAACAATTCAATATAATTTATTATAATATTTACTT
>JBAIZL010000001.1:74491270-74506270 GCA_036971475.1 Prosapia bicincta | reverse complement strand
ATGTATTATGCGTGCATGAGCTATTTTATAGATTTCGACACATTTCGGGTTGTTTCCATCTTCAGAAACATATATATTATTCAGTTCTGACAATTCACCCTTTGCCTTGATGCAATATTACCCATGGAAGCAGAATACAATTATAGACATCAATTTAACATATAGCAATATGTAAAATTGTCTTTACTGAGATATCTGGCCATCCAAACAAATCTTCAGAAATGCAAGTCTTTTCTAAAGCCTATTACACCAGTACACTCAATGTTTTTACAACAGCTGACCGTTGGACTTGGCATCATTCCACTTATATAGAACAATATTATTTTTGTTGTTTGGCGTTTATATTAAATTAGATATACTTTTATATAGTTACAATGGAAACACTGATTATGCTAAAAACATCTTCTTTCCTCCTTTACAAAATTGACTGGCAATTTTAGCACATTTCAACGGAGATTATTTTAAATTATCTTGAATTATTTTCCCCTCAAACTGTGTAAAAGGCTACATTCATTTCGATGAGGACTTTTTTTTTAATATTTTAAAATCTTTGCAGTGCGTAATTTATTTTTAATTTTTTCGATTTAATTAGTGCCTCTCCTGAAGGAAGTTTTACTTAACGCTGGACACGTAGTCATTTTCTGTTTATGCACAGTCAATATTTTGTTTTAAATACAATAAAAATTTAGGTTTTGACTTCTGCAATGGTTTTTAAACTTGTGTACCTTTTCTTCCACTATTCCGAGTTCTATGGAGAGAAGTCTTCTTTTTAGTGGTAGGCACGTTGCAAGAATCTGTGAAACTCTAAACCTATGACCTTGAATTATCCCCGTTTCGATCACCGGGGTAGTATAATTTATCTAATAAAATACAATATAATATAAACAAAAGGGATTTTCACTCACTGAGTGTTAACAATTTTATATTTTAGTATTAAATGTACATGTGTGTCCCTATCGCTATTTGCAAATATTTTTCCAATCTAATATTAAAAGTATTTAATCGTAAGAATAATTCACGCCGGAATAAACATTTCCAAGCTCTCGCGGACATACATTGTCAGCATTTTCCAAATCTGTAAATCTATCACTCACTAGAATACTAGATCTTGAAATGCTGACAGTGAAGTCTGCAAAAGACTTGGAACATTTTGTTTATAATATAATTGTGAATAATTGTTTTTAATAGTATATCTGTATATATAAGTTATGTGAACTAACATTGTAAACTTTACTAAATAAAATTACATTTGTATACATATATTTACTGACATAAATTGTGAACGTTTCCCAAGCTAATATTAAAAGAATTCATCGTAAGAATAATAACCACAAAACATCTTCAAGATTTTCGCTGACATACATTGTCAGCATTCCAAAGACCTGTAAATATGTCACTCACCAGAATACCAGCTCTTGAAAATGCTGACAATGAAGATGTCAAGAAGCTTGGATTAATTTATTAATATTATTCTTGCGTAGATTTATTTGTACCAAAACATCTGGATAATATTTATATGGATTTACTACATAAATTATTATGAATATTTTTATCGTTAAGTGTTAATAATTATTGGTATAAATATAAATTGAAAAGTATGAATGTTAGCCTAAAGACAAATCTGTTTTGTGTGTATAAAAGTAATGACTAAATCCACTCCTGCCGTTAGAGAAAGTGTTTTCACGGAAGAAACTTTGCGCCTCCGTTTATCCCCACTAAGTTGCTTTCTATGTTTTATGAGTGAAAGGCTTAGACGCTTTCTTCCGTTTCGACATTATTGTGAACTCTGCGCTGTGTTCTTCCTTTATTTATTACCTCCAGTAAGCCTTTGCAAACAATTCAGTGTTTTGGAATCAGTTTGAGTTGACCAGTGCTTGCATCATCTGGACCACAAACCGAGGTGTATAAAGCCCAAAATGCAAGTCTATGTTCCCAGTATAACGATATTGCACTCTGTTTGCTTCGTCTAAGGCTGTGCAAGCACCGTATAAAGTACCGATTAGGTACGATGCAATTAGTGAATACAGAAATCAGGGTAGATTGTATCTGAGCATCTTTGTGTTGCACACAAATCAGAAAAGGAAAAAAACCTTAAAGTTAGTAGAAACCATGCTACTAAAAAATGGAGAATCAAAGAAAGAGAAGGTAATGAAACATTTAGGCATAGTAATGGCGTCTGAAAGTTGGAGAAATCTAAAACGAGAAAAGCCGTTTAGTTTTCCATATTTTTATAATATCCAAACCATGTGTAGAAACTCATGACCCTGCGCATCGTGGGATTTTGTATTAGAGGTCTCGGTTGTGAAGTAGCAGAGGGTTAGAAATAATATATTAATGTTAGTAAGATAAGGTCAACCTGAGGTTACAGCAAATCTTCTAAGTATTGGTATCGTAAGGGTAAAAAGGGTCTTAACAATGTCTGGCTCTGATATTAAAGGATGTTCCAAGAAAAATTACCCGATTTTATGCTATTGTTGAATATGTTTACATAAGGATAGTCGTATAGTTTCCCATAGTTTGATAACAGGGTTAGTTCACAGTCAAACCGGTTTCCCTACACTTACAATCAAGTAGACCTACGTACTTTCACAGTTAAACAATTAATGCCGAGCTTTGCAGTGTACACACGGAATAGTAAATACACTGTATATATACCGAGAGTGCAAACAGTCGGTATGAAATGTAAAGCTTTTAGTGACGTCATACAAACAAACAACAAAGTGCAGCCACAACACACAGGCAATCCTAAATTTTAATCATAATTAAGACTGGTACGATTTGCTTGGTTTTATAAAACAGCCATCACTAGTAATGGACAGACTAACGGTTTGTTACTGCAATTTAATAACTGCTAACTGCTTTAATTGTGTAAATAAACATGCATTAATTTTAAAGTTGGCTGAGTATTATTTCATTAAAAACCGCCCGTCTCCCGCGTGTCCCCCCCTATATATATATATACGCTCCCTATATATACATACATATATATATATATATATATATATATATATATATATATATATATATATATATATATATATATAATAAATTGAAAATGTTTCAAAAACAATAATACTTTTATTGCATATATTTATTCAAAGCTTTTCGCCGATAAAACAGTATCAGCATCTTCAGGAAAATAATTATCTAACCTCTAATTAGGTTGGATAATTATTTTCCTGAAGATCCTGATTTTTTTTTATCGGCGAAAACTTTGAATAAATATATGTATTAAAGGTATTCTCGTTTTTGAAACATTTTCAATTTATGAACTATATTACAAGAAAACGTATCATATTTAATATATATTATTTAATATATATTTAATATATATATGTTTATTATATATATATATATATATATATATATATATATATTTCTATGCCTTATTCAAATTTTTAATTTTAATTACATACTTTTTACTAACCAACTCAAGTTCAAATACATTTTAAAAAATACAATATTTTCTATTATTAATTAATTATTTAATTTAATTAGTTAATTCTATTACCCACTTTTGCTTTATATTTTGATATCTAATCTTGCGATTCTGTCATATGTAAGCCTATATAATTATTTATAATAAATGCTATTATTTACTTGTCATACAAAATAAATTATAAAAAATATATCTAGTAACAAGTCTTGTAGAACGATGTATTCTATACACAGACAGTTACGTGTTCAATGATATTCCCCGTCTCGAATCATTAAAGGCGGGATATTTTCTTCATGGCCCTTCTTCACAGTCCTCGGTCCGTACCTCGGGTATGTTAGTGATATCTTTGGACTTGAGAAATGTAAATAGGTTTACATGTTGCAGAGCTTGTCGTGTATGTTATCCTTCGCCGTCCTAGTGACGACATACATCCCGTGAAGTCCCACTTGCCAAACAGAAATGTTTAGGCACTGCCCATTAGTCAGTTATTCTTTCCCAGACAAGGAATCTTAAAGTTAATTTATCGTGTTAGACAGTAAATGCAAAGAGTGTGTTTACTTAAGCATGCGGGGGGAAACATTGACTTAATGAGAACTCTGGGAAAGTACGGTTGGGATTGATTTAATTAGATATTCCAACTCCCACGCTAGCGGCAATATCTCACAGTACATTAAATCAAGTTTAAAGAAGGAGAATTGCTTGTAGGCTTGCTTGCCTAATCGATCACTTAGTCACCTCAGTGACAGCTCCACCTCATTTGTGTAAAAAAAGTTAGTGCGTCACAATTTTCGGTGACGTAATAACAGTTTGGAGTAGAGACTTCAATCCCAGTGTATGAAAGTATTGCTTTACCGTGAGTCACATTAGCTTTACCGTGAGTCACATTAGCTAACTTGTATAATTTCTCATCCTATATATTTGCTTCTAATTAGTTTAATCTCAACCAGAACGTCGACAAAGGAAAAATATCATTTTATGGGCTTACTTAGGATTTTATATCCTACCATATATGTAATATATTCGCATATACATGTAGCTAAAGCCGCCAGTGTATCGCATATTTAGCTGTCGTGTCCTGTCAGCATAAGTGCGAGGAAGGTTCACATTCCAGCGCCAGTTCGGCAATATAACCGAAAATAATGAATACTTTTTCACTATATAACCAATTATATTTGCCATCGGTATAGTTACATTTCCTATCATTACACTGTGATCATTGAAATAGTTTCATTGCCTATTATTTCCATAACAAACAAATCAATACGACTTTTAACCAACTTTACACGCAAACCCATTATCAGATACCTATATGGAGCTTCATATGGTATGACTGGATAGCTTGTTCCTAATTATTTACATCATTGTATTGCCTGTTTATTTTGTGTTGCTTCCATCGTAATTGTATGTTTATATTTGAACTCTTTACCGCAAACCAAAGTGTTTCGACCTTTTTATACAATTTGCTAATTATATTTTACTAATCGTATCGGAGGTGGATGTACGATATCACGCCCGAGGCTTGTTATACTATAAACCCGCCCACGCCGTATCCTAAACACTTAAGCAACGCTCAGTTACCCGAAAATACATAGCGTAGGGGATTAACTCCCCCTCTCTCACTGCACACTTGCTTTCCTTAGATTGTTTAGTGATTGGTTGTTATAAAGAATTATAAGCTTTCTAACACAATTTAAAAATTTCTCCTAAAGTTCCCTACTTATTTATTCATATTACTGATATAAAACCACACACAAAGACATAAACTTACATTTACATATTTTTAGATATAAAACCCTTATTTAAATAAAGAGGAGTTTTGTCAATTTGCATTAAGTTACAGCAAACCCTGAAGTGTACGCAGAACTAGTTCCTTGCGGTTCAATCAAAACTCCCTTGTATATACGGACGGAGCTTGCAATGTACCTGACAAATGAAGTTTAGACATACTTAATGGCTACGAAACGAAGTTTACTGAACAGATTTTTACTACATGATCTTCTTCTTCCACAAGTTTCATGAGGTTTTCAGTTTTTCAAACGTCTGCAAAATCAGAAATTAAATTCCTCTACTGAAACAGTTCTAGCTTGTTATACATCCTGTACGAAATATATTTTATCTCCCTTATGAGTGTAACTGAGCGACACCATTCCGCGTTTTACTGAGGGGGGGGGGCGGTGTATGAATGATTATTCCTTTCGCCCTATTGTAGAAGTATACTGTGAAGGACTTACGCAAGGACTAGACATTCTCAATGCAAGCATGCAAAAGCCTTACCGGTTTCACTGGAGAGCCACTGTCGTGGTCCTATAAAATACTGGAATCCAGGTTGTAAAATAGTGGTTGATTACTAAATAATCTATAACTGCGATATGTTCGGAGTTAACACAGAGCTACACTTCCGGTCGTCCTGGTTAATATTCCTAGTGAGTACTGCTATAACCAAGTGTTTAGATATTACTTACTGTTAAAAATGTAATGTGTTAGCTCAAGGGAAATGAATTATATATGTGTATATATATATATTATATAACGGACCATAGCCATTTACATTGGGCGCAATTTTTATATAACGTACCTTCACTTGATGCTTCTCTACAGGATATTTTGACTCTTAGGAAAGTAAATTAATAAACCAGCTACTGGCTTTTATAATTACATCTTTATTTTATCCTGAGATCAATATTATATTTACAGGTAGTTCATATAATTCGTTTTACTAACTCTAATATTTGCCGATAGGAATCAAGACTCTAATTTGACTATTAATGTTTTTAACAATTCTAAATTTACTTTCTTTAGCTACCTAAGGGCGTGTATAAGTTATTGCACTTGGTTTGATAAATTTTTATATTTCAATTAACTATGACTTTTTAAGGAATTCCTAAAGTTTAAAAAGATGCTTAATGTTTGTTACTTTAGAGAGTTGGCTTTAAGTTAAAATAAATGTATTGCTTATTACTTGCGTGGTTCCTTGTTTCACTTCACTTGACAAAAAAATTCACTTAGTAATACTTTCCTATCAATTTCACTTTTCTTAATTTCTCGAAATGCTTCTATTCCTTAACAGACTCTATTAATCACTCCCTTATTTTAATCTCACTTGTTACCCTTTAATCTCCCTCTTTATACTTCACTTTCTATTTAATAATCTCCCTTGCTACCCTTTAATCTCCCTCTATTAATCTCCCTTACTTTAAATTTCCACGTTACTTTGTTTGAATTTGATATTTCATACTAAAACTGAACATTATTTCTCCCTCGAGTCCTGCATTATGACTCCTCGAGTCCTACCACTTGATCCTTTCGAGTACTGAAAATTGACTTCTTCCTCCTATTTCCCTTGGTTGGTATCCGTATGGGTTTCATCTCCTCTTCAAATTTGATTGGCACCCATATGGCGCTCAAACTGTGGCTAGCCTATGAAATTTTGACACTTCTCTCACTTTCTCTTTGGGCTTCGTGGGAATTTTGTTGAACATTCCCACAGATGCATGTGTTTTTCTGTATTCTCAGGGATTCCTAGTCATAAATCTCCCTGGTCCGTGGATGTCTAGGTAAAGCTTCTCTCCCATGAACGAGGCACGTCTTGGTTTACTTACAATTAAACTTTTCTACGTTTATTAATATTTATGGCTCACCAGATGCGTGCATTAACGGTTTTTGGCCGAAAGATATAACAATAGACTACCCCTTGCTAGATAGCGACCGTGTACTACGATCTCACACGTTCAAATATTTAACCAACAGTTTTCTTAACTTATTGAATTTCGTTATAATATATATATATATATATATCCCTTGTAAAATTATGAAGGCTCAACAACTGATCGACGTCTCAACGCTTAATTCATACTGTGCATTCTTTGTGGGGCTGAATTAAAACTTAGGAAAGCAGTAAGTAGTGGTAATCAATAAGTAGTAATTACGTAATCACACGCACTATGACGTAATCACAATACGTGCAAGCGATAGTAACAATCACACAAATGAACAGCGGATGTGCACTAAACTGAAGGAAATTTTCTGTTATTGCCTGAGGGACCACTCAGCGTTTTACAGGGGGAGGGGGTCTGGACGATTATTCGTTTTGTTCCCCTATTGTGGAAGTATTCTGTGAAAGACTTACACAGGCAACTAGACATTCTCAATGCAAGCAAGCAACAGCCTGGCCGGTTTCTGTGGAGAGCCACTGTCATGGTCCTATAAAATACTGGAATACGGGTCGTAAAATAGTGGTTAGTAACTAAATAATCTATAACTGAGTTATTTCCGAGTTAACACAAACAGTGGGTACTGTTATAGGCAAGTGTTTACATATTGCTTTTGAGAGGTGTAAAAATGTAAACTGATAGCTCAAAGGGAAAGTATTGTGATATATATATATCCGTTGTAAATTTAAGTCCTTGGTAAACTATGAACGCCCAACAAGTGAACGACGTCACAACGCTTAATTATACTGTTCAATCTTTGTGGAGCTGAGTTTGAATTTAGAAAAGCAGTTTGAAATAATTACATGCGTAATCACAATACGTATAAGTGATAATAACTATCACACAAATGCATCGCGGATGTGCACTAAAACGAAGGAAATCTCCTTTCAGCCTATGTGACGTCACACTTTCTAAGTTAGCGGCCGAAGCCATATTGCTTGGTTTTATTTCACGTGGTTTTCTCTACAAATCTTTACATCCAAACCTTCATCACTTCAATGTAAATATTCACGGTAAAACTGGTATAATATAATTACTGATATTATGTTAATTTATGTAAATTGAAAATGTCAAGTTTTGGTTAATAAACCAAAACAAAAAATTTAATACAGAATCTGGATGTTCACAGGCCATATAGATTTCTGTGCAAGATTGTCACAGCAAGCACAGATTAGCCAGTCTCACAACCACACCAGCTTCTTATTACACGCAATGTCAGTTTTTAGAGTGAAGTTTTGTTCCATGCGGGACCTTTGGGACTTAGCTTGCCCTCTAATTTGCATTCGGGAGATTTATGTCTCTTCATGTTAATAGTACTCATGCGTCGGGGAAAGGAAGTATTACGGATGATTTCCTTCAGTGTTTCGATGTAATTTAATGATGGTGTAGAACAGCGACAGCGTATGTCAACTCTTGCCGTAAAACATCAAAAACAAAATGGGGGCCAGTATTTTAACGCATATTCCTTATTTAAATAAACGCGCGCGCACCATCACGTGCGCAGTACATTTTCAACCATCCCTAAAGAGAAAGAATAAGTTAATCTCGGAGAAAATGTTTAATTGTGCAAACCACTAAATTGAAGTTAACTCATTAGTTTCAGTTAGTTAGTTTTATGAATAAAAGTCCTCAACGCGAACATTACACCCCCAGTAGCTATTTATATTCACAATCTTCTACGAAAGCTGACGTCATTATTTTATTCCTCGAAGTAGATTTTATGTAAGTTTATGAGTTCCAGCGACGTTTATAAAAGAGCAGTATATAAATTCAGTGTCTCTTCATTGAACGTACTGTTTATATGTCTGTAGATGTAACATGTAGTAAACGCATAAATGTAGAAAAATAACAACATTATCTTCAATGCAGTAGAGACTATATCTGGTAGCTATTGCTTCCTTGAACGTACTGTTTATATGTCTGTAGATGTAAACATGTAGTAAACGCATAGATGTAGAAAAATAACAACATTATCTTCAATGAAGTAGAGACTATATCTGGTAGCTATTGCTTCCATGATAATTAATACAAATTTTACATTACCAGAAGTACAGTTAATGGGGCTTTACCATCCTTATGAGCTTAAATCGCTTTTTCATCGGCTTCCTCTATAAGCCCATGCTCTACATTAGAGACGAACTGGCTAGATACAAATCCATATTGGTTAGTAGATGCAAAAGCAGTGTAAATGTCAAGTATTTTTGTTACAAATTTTTACCTCAATTCGCACAACTTATTTTTAAACGGTAAACAGTGGTTAATAGCAAACGCAAAACCTGAATCTGTAGCCTAAATTTTTACATTCAATGAAGTTGGTGGTAAAATAGCTGAAGTTTTAAAAATGTGTGTATGTATGTATATATATATATATATATATATATATATATATATATATATATACATACATATGTTGTTCTGTATAATAAATTATTTTCAATAAATATTACATTGATATGATATGATTTCTGCTCCAGAGTCGAAGAAACTGTAATGTCAAGGGATGTTCTAATCATAATCCTCTGCGTTGGAATAATGACGCTTCTACAAATAACATAACATTAAATAATTTATATCCACAAATTATCACAAGCTCTATTCAGTTGGGTGGATTAAAAGCTGATATTTTCCCCGACCTTTTTAATCCGTAATATATTATGTCAGGAAATATTCTATTGAAATTTCATTATCTTTTGTGTTTTTGACTTTATTAAATTTTTCAAATAATCTTTTCTTGTAGTTTCAGCCATACAAGAAGTTGGCAGATTTAATGAATTCCTTCTCTCCTCGCCCCGCACTTTAGTCTCTAATCAACTCTAATCGCCATGTTAATCTCTAAACATTTCCCCCCATATACCTCGCAGCACTTTTCCCGGAAGTATTGGACTTCGACAAGCCCAAAGTAATTAAAAGTTAAACAAGGAAGCGGTGTTTTTTCCACATATTACTTTCTTTAATGTAATTACCGGAAGTGATGTTGTAGGTTAATTAGATATGCATAATATAACACGTAATACGTATACATAATATAACACGATTTATCAACGTTGGACGAAGAAACTACTGCAGGGTAACTATGTACCACAGAACGTAGGAATCAATATATATATATATATATATATATATATATATATATATAATATATGAAACAGTTTGTTTATTGCACCAAATACAATTCGGTAAATATGAATATGGTTTTTATTCCCTCCGAAGAATGGAAACAACTGTGGTAATATAAAGGATTAAGGTAGGAACATAACAACCACTAATAGATCATGATATTACATAATAAAGAAGATCTACTCTCTATCCTCTGACTCTTCAGGAAGGACTATTTTTGATGTAGGAAGAATGATGATGAAGGACATTGGTCCGGCAAGACATAATGTGTCTTTGTTGTGGAGAAGACTCTGGTCCTTCTAGTTCTCCGTTGACGATTTTACAACTACATCAGGGAAATTCTATAATGAACGTGAACTAGTTCTAATAATTATCTACTTCCAGTGTAACCAAGAATGAGTAATGTGTAGGGATGGCTGTTTCTGTTAGTGGATAGATATAAACAGCAACGTGTGGACTCCGCGAAGTTGTTTAGGCGCCATCTGTAAGGGATCAACAGCAACAACTGTGTTTATACTATTTAATTCCGCAATTCAACAAGTACAAAGAACAAAGTAAGTGGTAACCACAAACACACACACCAACAGTGAGTCAGTGGTATACTACACACAACTAATGATATCCATGCAATAGCGTCAAAACCAATAAAATGAACTAAAAACAAACAACCCTTCTCGTCCGCACAACGTAAGAGAAGCTTCTGTCAGCAGACTCGACCGTACTTAATAATATTTACAACCTCCGACAAAACAAAAGAAAAAACCAATTACAACAGAACAAAGTAACCACAATTCAGGAGAATAGAAAATAATTTTACTATATTGCTAAATCGCTAAAACCTATTTCCAATACATTAATTTTTTTTAATGAATAATATAAATCAAGTTATTGAACGTACAAGCAATCTAGAATCACACCTTTAACATACATACCCTCTTTTTAACATTATATCATCCAGATACTTTTCAAAAAATGTTGGTATTTTGTCTGAAATGTATCAGGAGAATATAAGATATTTAAGAGGTTGTCTTCCTTGATTTTTTGAAAACCATGCATTCGACTGGAATATCCTTCCTGTATAATTTATGTATATGGCCTAATAGTTTTCAATACTTACTTCTAAATTTTACCATTATCCCTTTGACCAGGATCCAATCCTAAAATGACTAAGTGCACGCTCTTCCCCCATTCATGGCTGTGGTCTGAATAGTTCTTTAACACCTTATCAGAAGAGGCCGTGCGACTCGTAGCCTTTAGACCAATGAGGGTCGTGGTTTGTTGACTCTTACACGGATATGTGTGTTTACCTACAGTTATATATTCAGTAGTCTCCCGGACCTGTGTGTATACCACTAGTTATATGGCTTGTTTGTCGTTGTCTAACAACTAAAGACTATGACTAGCAAGTAGGCCTGTAGTTATTTTGGCAAAGAAGGATACACTAAATGCAAAAAGAACAGTTAAAGCACCTTTAAAGTGTTTGGAAAATTCCCTCATAATGTGATCCTTGGGTGTGTACGTGATGCAACACAAAGCGACCTGCGTACTTTGGTCCGTGATTCGACCTTTTGCATCTTGGACGTTTTTGTGTTACTTTTCTTATTGGCATGTTTCAGTAATATTATGTTGATGTATTTGCAACGGGTTTAAGGTGTGTTGTGTAACGCAGCAGACGATACAATCGTCCATTTATTTCCTTCCTAAGAAGTAATAAAATCTATTTAAAAAACATCATTTGAAGTTATAAAATCTTTTGTATATCTTTACCAAGACGCTACTAAGATAAAGGTTGGCCACAAAGCCTGAGGCACAATAACTTTGTAACAATGTAACGACTTTATTTCTTAGAATATTTTGCAGAATTTCTCAAATATATCGGAGCACAGTTAAAGACTAAAGGTGCTGTGTTGGTAGTGGGTTCTCCCGGGGCTGTAACTTTCCAGAAACCTGAGTATTTTCTTAGCAGTATTATGGAAATTTACTTGGGAATAAATCACATACAACCCCTGGTTTTGAACACCAGAAAGAGTTTATAAGAAAGGAAGTGAGTAGAGTTATGCCAAGGCAAGCTACGACCAAGGATTGTGTTTTAAGGATTCTTTCTAACCCCTTCCGACAGAATGGTTTATATGACACAAAGTATTAGGAAAACTGATAGTTTGCTTCGACTTTTTATACCGGCAAATCTTAATAGCACATATCGTACTTTCTGGTCATTACAGAAAAGTGAAAGTATCTTTAAATTCATGATTAAATTTCCGTTTATACTTACAAAAATTATTTAAAAAAAACTCTTTTCCTAATAAAATACAAGAAGCCTATATTGACTGTGAAATTCCAATAAGCTTTAAATTTGATCTTTAAATGCCTTCATCAGTGAGAGAGGTTTTCCTAAAGTTGACCTCTTGAATATTACTAGACGTTTTTTATATACGAATTCTGCCTAAAGGATAAATATTAAAACTAAAACGGAATCGAGAAAGGATTTAACAAACACTTTCATAAATATTATAAGAAATATTGTAATAAATGTCAAAGGTAGAGTTATTGAAGAACAATACAGGATAGGCTATGTACGTTAAGAAAATCTTGGCATCGCTATATAGTAAACATGGCAATGACGTTATTTAGTTGTGGTAGCTTTATGGTGTGTGTCTAGTACTCTCAGTTTGCCACTAGCTAAACTTAAATATACTTAATTTTTATTTTTGGTTTTTAAAATTTTTAGCTAGGTAAATACCCATAAGTAATTCAAGTTATTATAAACTTTAAAATTCTATTCTCCATATTATTTTAAATTAAATTGTTAAAATGTTTACATCTTTTGAAAATGTTCTCTGACAAAGCTAGGTTTAATGCTTTCTTGTATTTTGTATTTACTGATTTTATTGAAACCAAAAATATAAATCAAAATAAATTGAAAATACACAAATAAATAACAAATAAATTACCTTCGGCAATCACTTACACTCACGTGGCTTTGTTAAAACATTTTAATAGTAATTACACACTGTTAACAATCTTCCGACTTGAATATATTTCTGCTTCGTTATTATATTCTGTTGAAATTTATCGTATTAATTTTGTGTTGTCAATGACTAATGTTAAACACGGAACACGCAACATTCATTAGTGTAAAAACGCGGAAATGATACGGGAACTAAATGGAAAACGGAAAAATAGGAAATAGGTTTTGTTTAGTCAAATGTAATTAAATTCGACTCAAATCGTTACTTGAAATATAATAATAGCATGCAAATGAGTTTCAGCGACACAAAAGTTTGAAATTTGCTATACATAATTTTATTGCTAGAAAAGGACCCCAGGAATTTAATCAACAGTAAAAGGGAAACATAAATCCTAGAAAATATATCTCATTATAGTGGCGGGGAAGAGATGAAATCATGTATGCAGCGAATGACACAAATAAAGTAATTCTATCCCGGCTCTTACATAGACCGTGCCCTGTTGTTATACACTGCGGACTTTCCAGTCTCGCCATATAATTATCTAAGTCTAAATTCGGCCTTACAAGTAATGCACAGTATAAATTAACTAAGCATTGTGACCTCACTCAGTGGTTGCGTGGTCATAATTTTACCAAGCCCTTAATTTTACATGGGAAATATATATTTCAATGGGTTATAAATTGGAAACATATTTTTTTTCCATTTTCACCTTGAGTGGGCAGATTACAGTTTTACACATCTACAAAGCAATGTGTAAACACTTGCCTATAGCAATACTTACTCGTATTAACAAGAACGACCGCATGTGTACCCCTGTGTTACTCATCCGTGACCTCATGTGTACCTCTGTGTTAACTCAGATCATATTTCAAAGTTATACATAGGCTTATATAAAGAAGGAATCAACTCACAATCTGTCCTTTACATAAAAAAAATAGGTACTGCTCTTTTGAAACATGTGTAGATGAGTCCCCGACCAGGCTGTAGTTTGCTTGTAGTGAGAATGACTAGACTCCTGCATATAGTTCCTTCACACCATACTTCCACGGTAGAGCAAAACGAACAATCATACAAACCTGCCAGTATACCGCAAAATGTTGTCTCCGATTTGCATAAAAAAGGTGTACAATAGGCGAAAACAATTTCATTAGGGGTATTTAGTTTCTGGTTTTGCATACATTTGAAACACTAAGCGTCCATAAAAAGAAAAACCTTGTAGTAAACGTTAGGGCTGGAAACTTCATTTTGCCCTTGTAAAAAACATTACCATTGTTCATTGCAGGTTGTGCCCCTATCTTTAGGAGAATGTTAGCAGAAGGCCCAAGAAAAGTGTTAGTTCTGTGCATGCTTCAGGGTTAGTTGTTATTTCAAAGGAAATAATGAAACATGATCTTTTTTAAAACTAGGATTTTTTAATCTCGAAAACCATATATGTGAATTTAATATATATTATATTATATAATATATTAAACTTAACAAAATATAATTCCTTATAACGACCAAGCATAAAATAGGGCAAGTATGCAGTGAGAGAGGAAGGGGGGCGTTCAACCCTAAGATTTGTTTTTCAAAGTAACTGAGCTTTGCTTAGTGTTTAGGATACGTCGTTAGAGGGTTTATAGTTTGAACAAGCCTCGGGCGTGATATCCTTCATCCACTTCCAATACGAAATTATTATTGTAGACACCCCTTATATAAACGTAACGGCTTGTCTCTTAGCAAGTTATGCAGGGGTGCGAGGTGGAAGGTTGGAAACAGTTAAGAG
>JBAIZL010000001.1:74246270-74488770 GCA_036971475.1 Prosapia bicincta | reverse complement strand
TATTAATTACGGTTATATATTGGGACCCTTCGTCTGCACTGATGCTTAATTACATGACTGCTAAATATGCACCTTTTTTAGCAACTTTTAGTCGTAAATATGTTAAAGTTTGGACAAAATAAAACTCTAAGTAAACTTATAAGGCGCTATTTTCCATTTCTCGACGTTGTGCACACATAACGTTCCCTATAGCTTGTGTCTCGAGTTGCATGAGATGGTTTAACTAAGATCTTAAAAAGCAACATATAATCATAAAGCTCCATTTAGCCGCTGCGGAAAATTTACATTAAAATGTAAAAGTTATTATACAGCTAACTTTGTTAAGTGCTTGAAGTTAACCTGATTTGCCTTTAAATGGAGAGACGACGTCCCTTAAATATGAAGGTAGCATGAGAACTGAAGGGTGGCTTTTAATTGAGGACCGAATCCTAAGCTCACCCACATAAGTAACGCAAGCATTAAAATATGGATGAGCGTTAGAAAATGAATGGAAAACAAATAATTTTAAAGACCTAATTCAGTGGTTAGCACTTATCGCGAGGGATAAAGCAAAAGAAATCAAACTAATAAGAAGCAAATATATAGGATGAGAAATAATTATAGGTAGAAGTTAATTGATGTGACGCAAGGTAAAGCAATACTTTCGTTGACTGGGATTTATCTATCCGCTCTATTGTGAAGCTATATCACCTCACCTTGTGACTCAAAAACGTTAATCGTCCTCAAATATGATGTTTAACTGTCGCTAAAGTGACTAAGTGATCGATTAGGTAAACAAGCCTAGAAGCACTTCTCCCTCGTTAAACTTGATTTAATGTCCGTGATACATTGACGCTAGCGTGGGAGTTATAAAAGCTAATTAAATAAATCCCAGCCGTACTTTCCCGGAGTTCTCATCGCCTACCTCCCACTCATTAAGTCAATGTTTCCTCCCGCATGCTTCAGTAAACACACCCTCTGCATTTATTGTCTAACACGATAAATTAACTTTAAGATTCCTTGTCTGGGGAAGAATAACTGACTAGTGGGCAGTGCCTAATCAATTCTGTTTGGCAAGTGGGGCTACACGGGATGTATGTCGTCACTAGGACTGTAAATTATGTAACACAAAACAAGTAATGCATCATGCGAGTTTATATACATTGCTGTGCAGCTTATTTCCAAGGACATATGCGAGGATGGACAGGTGGCTGAGAGGTAGGACCAAGAAAACAATATCCCGCCTTTAGAGGGATGAGACCTGGAATATTAGTGAATGGGCAACTGTGTGTGTACATACAATATACATTACGTCACTCAAGACTTGTTACAAGGTAAATCATTTTTATAATTTTTTCAGTCTAACAAATAATATAAGAAAAATAATAGCAAATCAACTTCTACTTGCCTAAACAAAGAGAACTGTTATTTTAGTTACTTTTGAATAAATATTTATAATTAACATATATATATATATGTATATATATATATATATATATATATATATATATATATATATATATATATATATATAACCGAATCACAATATTGGGAGCAAAAGTTAAAAATGAAGCGAAATATTATAATACATTATATTGAATCGTTTTTATAATATTTGAAAAAGAATTAATTAACATCAAGTGTGATCCCATATAAAATTAAAAACAATTATTTAATATTGTAGGATGAAAAATAATTCTCTAATGTTTGAAAATTTAAACAAGATTTAAATAAATACCCAATGACCCTATTCATATTAAAACAGATTTAAAACCTTGGTATAATAATTTTTTTAAACATAATAATTAAATTTAATATAGTTCATGTTATTCATAACAAAACTTATAAATTCCTTATAAATTAAATTTTTCGTGAATGCGATTTTCAAATTAGAATTTTCCACCAAATGTGATTTCCATATTTTTCTTTAGTTCATCTTCAGTTTTTCCTCGACTTAGATTTGACAGTGCAATATAAAGTTACCACGTGTAAAACAGGATTTGGTCAATTGCAGCCCTGCTCTTGATAATGTTTTACCTTGAACCTTATTTATAATACTTATTTATTTATATAAAGGGAGAGTGTGAACTAAAGGTAGGAATTGAAAAAGAAACACAAGCCTCATGAACATATATTTGGGTGCTAGAAATTTTAGTAAACTGCGAAACCAGATTTACCAGTGTAACTGAAGTGAGTTTTTAAAATAATAATAACACTAACTCCCATTTACAATAAGTCAATGTTCCCCCTCCCTGAGTGCTTCAGTAAACACACGCATTAAAAAGCGTCTCATGTACCATGTTTATATAGATCTGTTACTTTGTTAGATGGTTGTTTGTTTTACTTTATTGTATAGTTAACAATGAAATGACAACGAGAGGGTACAAAACGTGGCACTACCTAATTGGTGAGACATTCTAACGATCTCTAGTCACAGAGCAAACAATGGATTTTATTTTAGCCATAGATAATATGAACATAGTTGCCGTAATGTGTATAACGATATTATTTTGTATTGAGCATAATAAAACATGAGAATATGTTTTCTAAAGAAGAGAGATAATGTTGCAGAAACCTAATATTTAAAAGCATTGAGAAGAGACGAACTGTGAAATATTTACATTTTTTATACTTTTTGCATTATTACTAATATTTATTATATTTTAACAACAAAAACGTACAAAGCGAATGATATTTCACTGTACGCCCTGATTTTTAATTTGAATAAACATTTAAAAAGCAAAGCGATGAATACACAGTAATATTTAAAAAAATAAAGCTGAAACCCATTTTGCACGCTTTGAGTATAAAGTAAGCAGGTATCCCCTCACAATAACAAACAGTTAGACTGTATATTTCTAGTGATGGCTGTTTAGTAAAACCAAGCGGGTTGTATCAGACTGAATAAAGAGTAAATATTTAGGTTTGCCTGTGTGTTGTAACCGCACTTTGTTGTTTGTTTGTATGACGTCACTGAAAGCTTTGCATATCATACAGTTGTTTGCACTCTCGGTATATATACAGTGTATTTACCGTTCCGTGTGTACACTGCATAGCTCGGCATTGATTGTTTTGCTGTGAAGGTATGTAGGTCTACTTGATTGTAAGTGTTGCGAAACTGGGTTGACTGTTAACTAACCCTGTTATCAAATTACGGGAAACTACACCGCTTTTATCGTTTTAATATAGTATTCAACTACGCCTATTGGAGGTAGCACTGTTTTAGTTACTTGTTGATATTTTTTTCAATTATTTAATAGGATAAATTCAGGCAATTTTTCTTAGAACATCCTGTAATATAAGAGCCAGAGTTTTTTAAGACTATTACACCCTGTTCTACCCTTAGGATATCAATACCTTGAAGACTTGCTGTAACCTCAGAATGGCCTTATCTTACTAACATTGTTATATTATTTCTAACCCTCTGATACTTCACAACCGAGACTTCTAATTCAAAATCCCACGATGCGCATGGTCAAGAGATACCACACTTACTGAAAACTAAAAAAATATTTATTTTCAGAACCTTAAATATTATTCAGAATAATTCTGAATATTCTTTTTTTTCAGAATAGAATCCACCGCTGCATGTATTATACTTCTACTCAATCTTCCTCATCTGAAATAATTAAACACAAAGTTTTTATATAGTATAATTTATTACATGAAAGAGATATATGCATTAAAGTTTATACGTATTTAAATAGTAATTGGAATACAGTATTAAACTTCAGCAAGTGTAGCAAGCAAAGGTTATTTAATCCTTAACTTGGTTGTATGCCGGTCGTTTATGCTGTTGGGAAGAAGTTCTGTCTTCTGTTTTACAAAACTCTCGTTTTTATAAATTGTTTTACTGGAATGTTGTGTTACGTGAAATTGTACCCCGAAAAACATTTGCTTTCCATGAGAATTGAACCTAAATTCTCTGGTTTATCCGATGTTAGTTAAAACAAGTATATTAAGCTATACAGCTAATTTCACCCGTTCTTTGGTTTTATCAAATTGCCAAAATCGTAAAAGGATTTTTTATTCCTCTTTGTTCTCTTGTAGTAAGTGATTTCTTTTGTTTTGTTGGAGGTTGTAAATGTTATTAAGTACATGAAGCTTCTGTTATTTTTGTACGGCCGTCAAAGGTCAGTACTTTGGGTTTGTTTTATTTTGTATTATTTGTTATATTATATTACCTTTATATTACCATTAGTGTTTTCACCCTTCGGAGGTGATAAAAACCATAATAATGTATGCCGAATGGTATTTGCTACCTACGTGCTTTGGTGCACAGTTACCTAGTAGTCATTTCTTACCCTACAACATCGGTAGAACAGTGTTATATTATCAATATAATCAATATAATCAGTGTTATATAATCAATTTAAGCTAAAATATCACTTCTGCTAATATTTGCAATAAACACCTCTCCCATGTTGAACTTAATACGAACTTTTAATTACTTTGTGCTTGTCAAAGTCTGATATTTCCGGGAAATGTGCTGCGAGGTATAAGGGGGGAAATGTTTAGAGATTACCATGGCGATTACACATATTTAGAGACTAGAGTGCGGAAAGAGGGGAGAAGGAAATCACGAGTATCCTTCCTCAACGTCCTTCTTACAACAAAGACAGTAGGTCATGACTCCGTTAGAGAGTAGATCTTCATCATCATGGAGTACCACGATCCATTCATCTTACGTAATAGGAGTTGTTATGCCCATAACCTAATCCTTTATATTACCATAAGGGTTTTCACCCTTCGGTGGTGATAAAAACCATAATAATGTATGCCGAATGGTATTTGTTGCTATAAATAAACTATTTAATGTATTATATATGTAGATACCTACGTGCTTTGGTGCACAGTTACCTAGTAGCCATTTCTTACCCTACAACGTCGGTAGAACAGTGTTATATTATGCGAATCAATTTAAGCTAAAATATCACTTCTGCTAATATTTGCAATAAACACCTCTGCCATGTTGAACTTAATACGAACTTTTAATTACTTTGCGCTTGTCAAAGTCTGATACTTCCGGGAAATGTGCTGCGAGGTATAAGGGGGGAAATGTTTAGAGATTACCATGGCGATTACACATATTTAGAGACTAGAGTGCGGAAAGAGGGGAGAAGGAAATCACTAAACCCTGCCAATTTCTTGTAGGACTGATGATAATCTTTAGGAAAGATATTTGAAGATATTTCTTTAGGAAATAATTATTATAAAAATTCTTCTATAATATTTACTGACAAAATTTAATATGGATTAAGGAGGTGGGAGAAGGTATCAGCTTTTATTGCACCCAACAGGAAAGCTAATTGCCCTTTGTGGATATAAATATTTAAATCCCTTGGATTTTGTAATACAGAGCCAAATACTAGCGGCATTAATTCAACACAGAAAAATATGACGTAAGCATCCATCGAAATAACAATCACTCCAGATTTATCGGCAGAGTTCGTATCAATGAAATTTATATTGTAAATAATAATTTATTATGCAAAACTGAAAATATAGTTTAAAACTTATATTTGGCTACTAGGTGCATTATATCTATTAATTTAGGCTCTACAGAGCAGGATTTTACTACAAGATTGCTATTAAATACTGTTTAATGATAAGATGTGTAAATTGTATCATATCAAGTACTTGATATTTACACTGATTTTACATTTACTTATCTATCGGGATGTGATCTTAAGTGTAAATAATACTTTCTTAACGTAGAGTCTGTGCTCAGTGACGAAGATGAGTAAACTAGGCATATTAGGCTGATGGACTCTTCAGTGGAAGATTAACATTACTCTACGCCTGCTAATAGTGAATTGCCATTACTAATCCCTGACGCAATAGCTGCAAGACCAAGTTTCAACTTTGTGCATAAAACTAATAACTTTCTACATCTATGCGTATACTACTGTTTTACATATACTGAAATCTAAACAGTTCGTTCAGTTGAGACACAGTAAATGTGGAAAGTTCTGCCGTTTTATAAACGCAATGGAAACTTATGAATTTATATAAATTTAAAAGTTACCTCAAGGCAGACCGAAGCCTTATGTCTTAAAGTAACACTTCTTAAAATACTGACATCACCTTCCCTGGAAGACAGTGACTGTAAATATCCGCTAAGAGAATGTTCGTGCTGGACAGACTTTTATTTTTAAAATAAACTAGTTGAAACTAATTAATTCATTTTTAGTTTAGTGATTTTCACAATCAAGCTTTAACCCCGAAGATGTCTTCTCATTGATTCTCTACAGTACTTCATAACTATGTACTGTGCATGGGATGATGTTTGGGCATGTCTGTTTTTTTATTTATGTTAAAAGTACGCCATAAATAATTCTCCAATTCCTTTTGACTATATTACGACGAGGATCAACATCCAATATCGTTGTATAACTCCCACTTCATTGCATAAAAAAGTATATAGAACTGGAGCGCATCTTTCATAATACTTGCTTTCCCCGCCATGCGAACAATATTAACTGTGATAATACGATATACGTACGCATAGATACATAAATCCCATGAATGCAAATTTAATGGCACGCCAAGTCCCAAAGGTTCCAGATGGAACAAAACTTCACTCTAAAAAGTGACATTGCGTGTAATAAGAAGACGCGGCTGGGAGACTGGAAAATCTGTGCTCGCAGTGACAGGCGTGCACAGAAATCTAAATGGCCTGTCATAGTCTAGATTCTATACTTAACTTTGATTTAATTTATCTCGTAAGGCTTGCGAAAATTATTTAACATTGCATTTAACTTGCATAAATTAACATAATATCCTTTAATGACTATATCAGTTCTAAAGAATATGTAGGGTAACGGGGAGACCGTTTGGAAGTAAATTTTCAGGTGGAAAAAGTATTTTGGAGATAAAAAGTTACGTGAAATAAAACCAAGCAATATAGTATCTGATGTAGGCGTCGAGAGTGTGACGTCACAGAAGATAAAAGGTACCTTCTGCATGCCTTCACTTGTGGTCACTAGTTTCTCTAGATTAACATGTTCTTTATATGCTCATACTTGTGTGTGTGTGTGTGTGTGTGTGTGTGTGTGTGTGTGTGTGTGTGTGATCCGAGTTATCACAGATGTACACATCTGCCCGTCCTCGTTCACACAACGAATGAGTGCTGCTATAGGCAGGGGTTTAGATATTGCTTTGTAGATGGAATAACAAAGTGAAATATTCCTATTTATAATCTATTGTAATCAATATTTCCCTTGTAAATACTGGGTTTGGTAAAATGATGAAGGCACAACAACTGAATGACGTCACAACATCTAATTAATTTATCCTGTGCATTACTTGTGAAGCTGAATTGGGACTTAGCTAAGCTGTAAATTATATGACGAGACTGGACAGCCAACAGTGTATAACAATAGGCGACGGTCTATGTAAGAGTGCCGAGATGCATCAAATTTCTCTGCATACATAATTTAATTTTTTTCCACGCCACTATAATGAGATATTTCCTTTTCTAGGAATATTTGTACCCTTTACTTTTGATTAAATTCCTGGGATAAGCTTCTAGCAAATAAATTAAGTATCGTAAAGTTTAAATATTTGTGTCGCTGAAACTCAGTTAAATTTTTTTTATCTTATACTTCATTTTAATCGAATCTAATAAAACTTGTAAAATCTATGGGTTCTTTGTATTGAAGCTTTTCAATTTAACTGCTACGTTAGCAGTTACGTTTTCCCCGTGTTTACACTAAAGGTACCTTTTGTGTGTTCAGTGTTTATTATTACTTATTGAAGAGACAAAAATAACATTATGATAACCAACACAATATACTTGTGAACTTGTTTTGTACCTAACGACTTCTGTTGGGATAAAGATGATGTGTTATACAATAGTATTCAGTTGTTTTAAGCTTTGGGGTTATTGCTGGTCATATAAGCTACTTGTTTACTACTACACAATTGTAATATACAAAGCCAACACGTCTTTTCGTACACACATACAAACCCACACACACACACTGTAACGGTCTGACATACCGTGACAAATAGGAAATAATTAATTTCCTGTTTTTAAGTAATAAAGTTGATTTTTAAATTAATCAAGTTTAGAGTTATAAAAATAATAAAGAGTGAAGAATTAAATAAAACCATAAATAGAATAATTAAGCTAAATTAAAAAGTATAAAAAAATAAATTTGTAATAACTTACCATCGGGAGTGAGGCGAAAATTTTCTAAGTGCTTAAAAAAGCTATCCTAAAAACCAAACCACGTAGAACTTTCATCGACATTTTAGAAGAACCAGAATAAGCCATAATAAACATTAGTGAAAACAAAATTTGAAAAACTTAAAAAACAAAAAAGTTACAGCAGTTTTAATAAAATAGATATTTTTCAGTGTTCCAAAAATGATAATCAAACTCTGCAAGCTAAAACGAATTCGTTGCTCTACTTGCCTGTACAAGGAATAATTCCAAAGATAGCAAGTATTGCAGGCGGAGTGAGGTAGGTTAAATTCACCGCTATATATACTAGGTCTCTAAGACCTTAGAGACAGTCTGAAATAAATTTTTAATACGAGGTGCCGCGGAACGCTATGCTGGACCGCGAGTAAGACCGCCATCAGGCCAGATGGACCAAACCTCAACGCTTCCGACGTCTAGGACTACTAAGGGATGAAGGCTCCAGACTCAGCCTCCAGGACGCTGGAATGGAGGAAAACCACCACCGACGAACCAGGGATGGCGACGTCTTATGCCCAAGGACCAGGCAATCCAGACGAGGGACTCTAGGACCGGCAGGAACATCTTTGGCAAGTAATTTTCTCTATTCGATACCAATTACGTCAAATTTAGTCAGTTAATTGTATTAAATTCAAACAAATATTCAAGCTTAAACAATGACTTCACTCTTTATAAAAATTAAATAAATTTTATGCTTAATAAAATGAATTTATGTGATCAGAATGTTTCAAATGATAAATATTAAACTTATAAAGGGTTTTTGGTCATGAGCCATTTATTTTCAAGGAAATAAGAATTTTTTTAATATTATAAATTTAAAAATTATGTGTCATAAATATGAATTTACCAATTTAATATAGAAGACACATTTTTATTATGTGTAATTTGGGAAATAATTTTATTTTTATGTAAATGTAATTGATATATATGGAAATTATAAGAATTTAAAATATGAAAAACAGCAAGTTATTTAGTGAATTGTTTTGTTAATATAATTGTGTTTTATTTGAAAGGATAAATAAAATTTAATATGTTATAAAAATCAACAGTATTTGCATTTCATCCTGTGTCGAATAATCAATAAAAACTGTTTAGCTTTTTCCAACTAATATGAAAATGATTATTAAATCAGTAAACAAGTTTAGTTAAATTGCATTAATTGATAATAGTTAAAGCCTAATGTTTTTAAAGAGTTTCTCTCAACTAACTTCATTGAGCTAGCCTAAAGATTAGTTGGTTTTTTGTAAAAACGTCCAGAGATTTATCTACTGGGAGATTGTGTTTAAAAGGACACAGGAGCCTTTTAAAATAGGTAATTTAAACACGATCATATTTTGCACGTTCCCTTGCTGTCTCTGCAGATCATCAGCAGGTGGTAAGACTCTGTGAATATTTTGTGTATTATTTTAAATATGTTTCTTTCCAGCTGACTATTGAAATGACATGTGTGACTATGTCTAGACCCTACTTAATTGATAAACCAATTTTGGGGAGTTTATACTTATTTTAAATAGTAGTCAGCGGGAATAGGCTTGTTTTGGGCCTGACCCTATGAGCGGGAAATATACACGTAACTCAGGGATTTTAGTACGGTCTAACAAGCGGGGTGATTGGCAGATGTTTGGTTTGTTTATAAATAAGTTTTTTAAACAACACAATTTTGGTATTCTGCGAGAAGGGGAGTTCAATAAAGGGAGGGACGTTGCAACACACACTTCTGTATGCGTAAACGGAGTATTTTGATAGTTCCTATTATGTTTTTAGGAAAGTATATACACTGACCCTCTACCCCTCCCCCCGTCTTGCCTACAACGATGACTTAAGGCCAAGTGCACGGTTCCGTGGTCTGCATATACCAACATTGACAGGAATACGTAATTCCTAATAATAAACATAATTACAATAAACATTGTAATATTCATTCCTGATTATGGTGGTTCTGTGTGCCAAAGAAAAACTTTGAAATATAAAATAGAATACGTAATTTTTAAATTTAAATATCCTCAATTGCTTATATAAATAATGAATAAAATATTTCAAATACAAAAATTGTTTTAATTTACATATTTCCCAAAGCTTTTCGCCATTAAAATAAATATTAACATCCTCAGGAAAACAATGTTTAACAAGATTTTTACTCAAATTGTTGTAGGAATTTTACAGGTACCCGTAATATAAGTACTATTGGAACCTGCAATTTATAGATCTTAAAAGGGCATGGCAGTCTCTCTGCACTGAGTAATGGTTAGGCTTTTGCTTGCTTGCATTGAGAATGTCTAGTCTTCTGCATAGATTCTTCACACCATACTTCCACAATAGGGCGAAACGAGCAATCATCCAGATTCATTAGTAAGCCGCGGAATGGAGTGCTCTAATTGCTCACATAAAGGCGATAAAATTAAAATCCTACAAGATTCATAACAGACGAAAACTGTTTTATTAAAGGAAGAGGAATTTAGCTTCTGGTGTTGGAGACGTTTGAAAAACTGAATCTCATGAAGTCGTCAAGATGAGAAGATATTGAAGTTGGAATACTTTGTTTCGCTAACAATAAATGTGACGAAATTTCATCTGTCCCTGTAAAAAAAACACTTTACCATGGTTCCTTGCTTTATCTTAAGGGGAGTTTATATGTTTCGTTTTATATGTTTCGCTTTATCTTAAGGGGAGTTTTTAGTTTGAAACCCCACGAAAAATGCCAGTTCTGTATACAGGGTTGGTTGTCATTTCATGGGAAATTATAAAACACGTTTTATTTTAAAATTAGCGGTTTTTTATTGTGGGAATCATATGTGTCAATGAGAGATGGGAAGGTCATCCTTAAGATTTCTATTTCCCAATAACTGATATTGGCATCAGTGTTTCGGATAAACCGTTAGCGGGTCTATAGTGTAAACCGTCTCGGGCGGAGATCGTACATCCACATTCGATACGAAATTATTATTGTAGACAGCTCTTTTATAAAGGTAACGGAATATCTCGTAGCAAGGTGTGCAAGATGCGACTTTTGGAAGAAAAAAGGTGAAATGAGAACAAATGAGAAGTACGGAAACACAAAAAAAGTTGTCGCTTGGAGTCTAGTTGAAATAAGACTAAATTAAATACTTAATTGAAAAACCCGTCCGGGTGAGTAGATTGGAATCATAGTGTAAGATCTCAGTTATAGGGCAGGCCTAGTCACCGGCAGCCCCAGGGACAAGAAGCGCCCTACACCAACCGCATACTTCGGCAAGCGCTTTCCGGACTTTTGTTAGTCCATCTGATTATTTATTTATATAAAGTAAACGTCAACCTAGAGACGCTAGTCGCAATTGAAGGTTTGTAGACATTTCTTGTCAGCTTTTGTGAAATCACACTGTCAATGTCTGGGTCAGATACGATATTACTTGGTTTCATTTTACATAGTTTTTCATTTCTAAATTGGATTCTAATCTGTCTTCCCCTTCACGCTAATATTCACGGTTAAGTGGATATAATCGAATCACTGATATTATATTACATTATGTAAAATAAACTATGCAAGGTTTGTGACATAAGTTTAATCAAAATTAAACATAGAAAGTGAATGTGCACAGGCCATATAGATTTCTGTGTAAGCCACTTCAGAGCACAGATTAGCATTCTTCCCGAGAAACCATCTTGAAGTTCTGTCCCGTTTATCTTCCCATGTTTTTGCATTCGCGGGGCTTACATCCTTACACGCTCTTATTCTCGTAATATCACTGTAAATACTATTCGTGGATCGGGGAAAGCAAGTATTAAACCTTTGTTCGTTTCTTTGCTATATACGTATTTTAATTCAAATAAGTGGGGGTCTAACCAGCAATAGGGGATTTAAGCCATCACCGCAATATAGCCAAAACGAAATGGGGCAAATATTTTAAGGCAAATAAGTGGGGGTGTAGACCAGCACAGGGGATGTAAGCCATCACCGCAATATAGCCAAAATGAAATAGGGATAGTATTTTAATCTTTACATAAATAAATATACACAAACTGGCACACATCATCACATGTGCAGTACATTGTTATGCAGCCTGGAAGCGTAAAAGTACAAGCTTTAGTTTATTACCGGAGACAAAGTTTCGGATACAAACATTGCGTAAATTACTAAATTAAAAATTATTTCTTTAGTTTCAGTTCGTTTCTTACCACGTTTTTATTTGTTTGGTTTCCGTCATATCTGTCTGTCTGTCCGGTGGAATTTTGTAATCAAATTTAAACTAACTTCCTGATGAGCTAGCGACCTGAAATTTTAAACATGGGTCAGAATTAGATGACAATGCAATATTCACTCAGTTACTTGTGTCTATATTTGTTTAAACAATAATTGTTGAAACAAATATAATTTTGGTGATGAGCTAGAAACTTTGAGTTTTCTCAAATATACGTCATAACTGTGAATCCTGTTCATTGTCCATAGGATTGTTATAAATATTTGTTACAACAAATTGAATTGATTGGCGAGCTACAGACTTAAAAGTTCACGTACCGGTAAGGAATGGATGACAACGCAACCTTCACTCGCTTCAAGTTAGTTTAAACATTATTCGCTTAAACAAATTAGATTTGCTTGTGTACCCGTGTTTATATTATTCATCAACATACACAAAATCGATTGAAATAATCCACTTGGACCTAAGACTAAAAATGGAAATAATAAATAAACATAATTAAAAATTACCTAACTAGGTGAATACATAGGGCTTACTTGCTGACGCGTTTCGAAACAATATTTCCTTTGACGAAGCAAAGCCTAGCCAAGGAACGATTGTTTCGAAACGCGTCAGCAAGTAAGCCCTATGGATTCACTTAGTTAAGTAATTTTTAATTATAGTTTAATCAGTGAATTCAAGATGATTACATCAAGTCACATAAATAAATATTTTTTAAAACAGACTAAAAAAGTACAAAAAAATGTTTCGTAGTTCTTCAACAAACTTAAAGAAGAATTGTTAGTGACTATGGATATATTTGAAATACTTGGAAAGAAAAACGTCCAGAAAAACAATCCAGATCGTCTAATTGTATTATATACTGGCTTTGCTTCACGTTTTTCTCTCCAAGTATTACAAATATTTTAAGAATAAAAGTCCTCAGTACGAACATTCTCCCAGTAGATATTTACATTCTAGCGACGCTGACGTCATTATTTTATGAAGAGTTACTTAAAAACATAAAACTGGAGGAAACTTTTAAATTTATGTAAATTCATGTCCCTAGGGCGTTTATAATAGAGCAGAATTTCCACATTTAATAAGTCTTAAGTGAAAGAACTCTTTGGAATTATATAAAGCAGTAGTAAACGCATTGCTGTAGAAAATTAACAGCTTTATCCACAAAGCTGAAACTTTGTCTTGCAGCTATTGCGTCAATGATTAGTAATGGCAATACGCTATTAGCGGAAGTAGAGTTCACGAGCTGCAATCGTCCAGGTTTCTCGGTTCTCTATTCTGTTGACTTAGGCTACAGCCGTACTATGTACAAATACGTCTGAACTAATCCAGCAAATAAAGAATAATCGAAAGTATCATTCACACTTAAAGACCTAAAATTATATCCGGATCGGTTAGTAAATGCAAAATCAGTGTAAAATTCAAATATGTTTTGTGAAAAGGTTTACCTCAATTTATAAATCTAATTATTAAACAGTATTTAATAGCACACTTGTAATAAAGCCCTTTCATGTAGACTGGGTCTGTAGCCTGAATTTATAGATATAATGCACCCAGAGGTAAAAAATACGATGTCTTGTAATGTATATGTAGTTTTGTATAATACATTTTTATTTACAATATACAGTACTATGACATGACCTTTGTCCCGAAATCCGGCAAAACTGTTATATTGAGGATTGCTTTCGTCATAATACTCTGCGTTGAATTAATCGCGATGGTATTTGGTTCTGTTTTACAAAATCCATACCATTTAATTATTTCCTTCCTCAAATGGTCAAAAGCTCTCTGATGTTGGGCGTATTCAAAGCTGTTATCTCCCTCCCCCTCCTCAATCCGTATTATATATTGTCTGCAATCATTTTATTTCAATGACCTTTTGTGGTTTTTACCCAGAAATTTTTTTAATAATTATATCTTGAAGTTTCAGACGCACAATAAGTTGACAGAGTTTAGTGATTCTATTCTCTCATTACCTCTCACTATAGTACCAAAACCAAAATAAGCAAACGTTGTTTAAAAAATGGACGTACTAACGAAATCAACAGAAGCATTGTATAGTATATACTTTGAAATGGCTACATACCCAAGTGCATGGAGACAGAAATGGAGACAACAAAACTTCAGCTTAGTTAGACTTCAAACTCCTACCTTGAGGCGGCGCGCACTTGGTTTTATAAACTTAATAGAAAAAATCTTGCCTTTAAATACGTTTTCTGTTAATGTAATATTTCGGTATCATGTACAAAAATAATTTAGTGGTGACGTCTTCAAGTGTTTTCCACAATGTGTAACTTTTCCCTCCAATATTCCGTGTTCTAAGGAGAGACATTCTCCTACCAAGAAGTAGACGCGTTGCAGGAATCTGCGAAAAACTCTGACAGCATATGGACCCACATTTCCCCGATTCTATCACTGGGGTAGTAATTTGTTTCTAAATAAAAATATAGATGTTATATGAACAAACTTTATTTTTACTTATTGCAGTGTAACAGATAATTTAATAAAATATGTACATTTGTATACATATATTTATTGACATAAATTGTAAATGTTTCCCAAGCTAATATTAAAAGAATTTCATCATAAGAATATTAACACCTAAACATCTCCAAGCTTTTCGGTGACATACATTGTCAGCATTCCCAAGACCTGTAAATATGTCACTCAATAGTATACCAGCTCTTGAAAATGCTGACAGTGAAGTTGTCAAAAAGCTTACATTAATTTATTAATATTGATCTTGCGTAAAATTATTTGTGCTAAAATATTTGTATACTATTTTTATGGATTTAGTACATAAATTTCAATGAATATTTTTTATCGTTTAATGTTAATAATTATTATTATGTATATAAATTGAAAAGTATGAATATTAGCCTAAACACAAATCTGTTTTCTGTATATAAAGGGTGCAATGACTAAATCCACTCCCGCCCTTAGAGAAAGTGTTTTCACGGAAGAAACTTTGCGCCTCAGTTTATCCCCACTAAGTTGCTTTCTATGTTTTGCGAATGAAAGGTTTAGGCGCTTGCCTCGGCTTTGACATTAATGTGAACTCAGCGCTGTGTTCTTCCATTATTTATTTCCTCCAGTAAAACTTTGCAAACAATTCAGGGTTTGAAATCAGTTTTAGTTAACTTGTGCTTGCAATACCTGGACCCAAAGTGAGGTGTATAAAACCTGAAGTGCACGTCTATGCTCCCAGTATAAGGATATGTGCACCAGACATACATGATTTAGAACGTGTTGAGGTTTGCTAAGTCACTGTCCATTGATGCACATTAGCATTTATATTGCTCACACAGCTGATGGTGTTTGAATGGAACCGACGACTAAATTGCATTCTGCTAGCAGGTATATACAGAAGGCTGTGCAAACACCGTATAAAGTATCGATTAGGAACGATGCAATTAGTTAATACCGAAATCAGGTTAGACCTTATCGGTGCATCTTTGTTTTGTATACAGATTAGCAAAGCAACTAACTTTAAATTTTATTCGAAATAATATTACCAGAATTTAAAGAATTGCAGAAAGTAATCAGTAATGAAAAATTACAGCATCTGAATTTTGTTTTGTATAAATATATAATTCTAGTAATATATAAATATCTTAAAGAAAGAAACACAAAAATGTATTGCCTGTTGATGTTTTTCAAAAGTTTAATAGTTAGACAAGAATTCGTATTAGTTTATTGTGGTGCAAAGTGGTGAAAAAAGTGGAAAAAAGTAGAGATTTGAAAAGAGAAATTAGTTACAAGAACTGCACTATCCAAAGTCTCGTGCCATAGACAGGGTTTCTTTAGATACTCCTTAACTGTCTGCCTAATGCCCGTAGAGGTGTCAACTCTCATCCGATAAGCCAGAGAATTTAGTTTAATTTCTCGTGGAAAGTAAATATTTTTCTGGGTATAATGTATTTTTTTTAACAAAACACTGCAGGATAAAAATTTACAGAAGAATGCGAGACTTGTAAAAAGATGCAGTACTTTTGCACAACGGCATAAACAAATTTTTTTATGGACAGAGTCCTTCTGCTAAACCAAACTTTTGTACCGTTTGAAATAGTTTTATGTAGCGAATATCCTCCTATTATCTTATCAATCATTCCTTCTTTGCGCCATGCTCTCTATTTATACAGCCAAGATGAGGATTGATTAACCTTTGCTAGCGACACTTGCTGAATCTTAATACTCCATCCCAATGACTAACTAAAAACGTCTAAGGTTTATTTCTTTAATTAAGGTCTAATTAATACATTATAACTTATGTTTAATTATTTCAGTGAAGGAAGAGTGAGTAGAAGTTTTACTGCCGATAATACAATATAATATTGATACAGCCAATTGACTAACCTTTGCTAGCGATACTTGCTGAATCTTAATACTCCATCCCAAAGACTAACTAAGAACGTCTAAAGTTTATATATATACAAATGTGTGTGTGTGTGTGTGTGTATATATATTATTTACTACTTCAAAGTTTTTCATAATCAAGATGTATATTTCATTCAACATTTACAAATTTGCTGAAGCTTTTCGCTGGTGTACAGTTCCAGCATTCTCAAAGTGTACTATCATGATTTATAAAACTATTTAAACATTACTCTATTTGATTGCACTATGTACATAAACTACTAATAACTTTATCCCTTTAATTTATTTGTTTGACATTAAATAAACTATCTGTTTAATAAAATCTTAAATTCTATCCAAAACATGAAAAATTGTGTTGTGTTTAGATTTAAGTTGGGACTGTTCTTTAATGAGTATGTTATTTAATTTATATTTGTAGATATATAGGTTTTTTCACAATATTCAATTTCAAACCTTTATTAATATGTTTGATTAAATTCATATTTAATATGTCTAGAAAACTATGGTTATTTGTAATCAATGAGTAGCCATATTCGATTTATATATATATATATATATATATATATATATATATATATATATATATATCTGGTGTTATATAAGCACTGAGATTTTCCTTGTAGCGATCCTTTATTTTATTTTTTGTTTGACCTACATAATTTGTATTGGAATCTTGGCAATTTATACTATATATCCCACATAAATCCAATTTACTAATGTAATTACTTAGATTCAAAATAAGATTATTGATTGTATTGTTTGTATAAAACGCAAATTTAATATTAGTATTTTTGAACAACTTTTTAAGTCATTTCATAACCCGTGTAAATAAATTTAGTCCATTTTGTTTCATTTTTACTTATAATTTGTCTGTTATAATTCAGTAATTTATTCTGAACATTACTATTCAATTTGTCTATAGTCTTCCTTTTATAACCGTTTACTGAAGCTAATTGATATATTATGTTTAATTCATTTTGTCTATTTTGTTTAATTAATGGTATTTTATACATCCATACAATAGGTTGTAAAAGCATGCCATCTTTTGATTATATGGATGATTGGAATGGTTTGGTATAATAATATCAGTAAACATGGGTGTTCTATATATTGCATAATCTAATTTGTTAATCTGGTTATATATTGTAATATCAAGGTAATTAAGTGTACTGATACATTCAATTTCGTGGGAAAATTTTATATTGTGATGCATGTTGTTTATTTCTTTAATTATTAAATCTAAATTTATGCCATTATTTGTAGAAATATAAATTCCGTCATCAACGTATCTGTACCAAATTCCATTTTTGTCATATTTATTTATGATTTCAATTATGTCATTGTCTAAAATTTGTAAAAATATTTCGGAGATTATAGATGATAATGGAGAATCCATTACCAAACCATCCATTTGCTTATATATTTTTTGATTATATGTAAAATATCTAATATTATTTTTATGGTATTTATTATTTCATGAATTTCTTCTTTGTCTTTTAAATTTAAATTTAATTTATCATGTATTATTTTATATGTGTCCTTTAATGGTATGTTAGTGTACATATTTTTAATATCTAAAGAAATTAATTTAGTTATATTATCAATTTCTATCTTTTAATTTTTTCAATTAAATCATATGTATTTTTAATAGTATATCTATTGTCTAATTTTATTTTGTCTTTTACAAGGTCTTTTCCCTGGAAAGGAAGTACCATACATGAGGTTTGTAATCTCAGATATGATAAAGAGCCTTCTTTGTTAAAGGAGACTCTTTAGAAAAAGTCTTCTTTAGTGATACAGAGTTATTAAAACCCAGGTATTTTTGTCCTTGAAAACTCCTATCTTAAAATACTTGAACCCTTCTTTTGTTAAATGTTCCCACAGACCCTTTATGACTACATTTGAAATAAACAATGGTTAAGTACGTTGTCCTTATTTTTAGTAACTATTCTTGTCACTTTCGCTTAATCTTTCTATCGACTATTGTTTTTTTTTTATATCAACCGAATTTATTCTCTAGCCTCCTACGTTTATGTTATAGAGTCTCCAACATTTTAAAATTAATTTTCTTTGATTCATTAAAATCAAATTTTACAATGTATACATATTATGCCGTCATAGAACAATTTGTATTAAATTCTTACACGTAATTTTAAGTTTACAAATACATTCTGTTCTTACTATAATTAAATACTTCTTATATCCTAAACTCATTTCCCTTATCAAATATTACATAAATACAAAGTTATATCATAGAAATTAATAATCTTTCTTTAAAATTAAGTTTGAAATTTCACAATGCATTTTACTTGTTTACCTAAAATAATAATTTTATAATTTTCTAAATAAAAAATTTCGCTTTTCAGCAGTTTATTAAATTTAAGTTCGTCAATGCATATTATTTGTTTAGTTTTTTCGTAGCACAAATATTTAATTTTTTTTTGTAATATAAAAGTACTACTATATGGGTCTGGTTATTTACAACATACGGTCCACATAAGGGTCGCATTGTCCTTCCGAGATCATTGATCTTGAGTTATTTCCGTGTTTTCCTCTCTCGAATGGTGCATTTTCGTTTCTACGGTAAAAATGACCTGGCGCTGATGGTTATTCATTAGTCACACTTGGCTGGTTTGATTCCTTCACAAGACGATTAATTTCAAACCGTTGTCTAAGTTTGAGTCTTTGACTAAATTGGCCTGGACTATTGTGTTGTGTTAACGGAAATTGTTCCTTCTGTTGAAAGCGAAATTCTGTAAATAGGTTCACAAATGCACTTTTATCTTTTATGCCTCAAATGATTAAAGTTTCTGCAACATTTGGGTCAAAATGTTGTGCCAATTTCTTAGTTATTAATTCATCTGATAACCCTTGAACATACAATCCACAACACACGACAGACACACATACACAAACCAACACACATACACACACACACAAACACACTCACACTCACACACACACACACACACACACACTCACACACACACTCTCTCTCTCTCTCTCTTTCTCTCAGACACACACACACACACACACACACACTCACACATACACACACACACACACTCACACACACACACACACACACACACACACACACACACACACACACACACACACACTCACTCACTCAATCACCACACACACACACACACACACACACACACACACACACACACACACACACACACACACACACACACACAAACACACACACACACACACACACTCACACACACACACACAACCAAACGCAAATAATGCATATAAATAAAATATTAATCTAGAGAGGATAGTCACAAGTGAAAACATGTACAAGTTTAATGTCAGTTTGAGTGATGTCACACTATCGATGACTGCGTCAGATACTATATTGCTATGTTTTTTTTACGTAGCTCGTTGTCTTCAAACTCTTTTCCCATCTCTTCCAAACTGTCTCCCGCATACGCTAAACATTCACGTTAGAATTTGATATAGTCAAATCACTGATAGTATATATATATATTTTTAAATAATAAGCTAGTTAAATAAATATTTCCCAGAGTTCTTATCGCCTCCCTCCCACTCATTAAGTCAATGTCATCACACTATCGTCACACAATCGTCAGTAGGACTGCAAAGCATACCACTCAAAGCAAGTAATGCATCATGCGAGCTTATATACATTTCTAAACAGCTTATTTCCAAGGACAGGTGGCTGAGAAAGTAGGACGATGAAAACAATATATCGCCTTTAGTGGGATGAGACCTGGAATATTAGGGAATGGGTAACTGTCTTTGTACATACAATATACATGACATCAATCTACGCTTGTTACAAGGTAAATCATTTTTATAATTTTTTCAGTATATCAAGTAATATAAAATAAATAATAGCAAATCAACTCCTACTGGCCTAAACAAAGGAAACTGTTATTTTAGTACTTTTAAATAATAATTATATTTAATATAAATGACTGTGTATATATATAGAAAATCGAAGTAAATATTATAATAAATTATATTGAATTGTTTTTATAATACTTAAAACACCGTGTTAAAATCAAGAGTAATCCCATACAAACTTTATAAAAATTATTTGTTTTTTCTTGGATAAAAAAATTAATTCCTTAACAATTGAAAATTCAAGCAAAATATAAATGTATATGCTAGAGGCCTCTAGGGGCAAAGGCACCAATTCATATTCAAACAGATTATAAACCATTGTATAATAATTGTATTTTTTAATAAAAATTAATTTTAATTTATATCAAGTTTTTCATGACAAACTTTCCTCATAAAATATATTTTTTTACGAATGAGTATTTATTCATATTTTTCTTTGCCATGTTGACCATTTGCAAAAACAGGTTTTGGTCAATTGCAGCCCTCCTCCTAATAATGTTTGACCTTGTGCCTTATTTATATTATTTATTTATTTATATATAGAGAGAGTGTGAACTAAAGGTAGGAATTAAAATATAAACACGACTCATGAGCAAATATTTGTGTGCCAGAAATTTTAGTAAACTGCGAAACCAGATTTACGAGTGTAAATTTACTGAAGCGAGTTTTTAAAATAATAATATCTCAAACTCTCCTACTCCATAAGTCAATTCCCCCCATGCGTGCTTCAGTAAACACAAGCATTAAAACGTCTCATGTACCATGTTCATATAGATCTGTTGCTTCATTAGATGTTCGTTTGTTTTACTTTATTGTATAGCTAACAATGAAATGACAACAATAGGGTACAAAACGTGCCACATCCTAATTGGTGAGACATTCTAAAGATCTCTAGTCACAGAGTAAACAATGCATTTATTTTAGCCATAGATAATACCAACATAGTTGCCGTAATGTGTATAACGATATTATTTTGTATTGACCATAACAAAAACATGATAATATGTTTTCTCAAGAACAGAGATAATGTTGCAGAAACCTAATATTTAAAAGCAATAAGATGAGATGAGCTGTGAAATATTTACATTTTTTTACTTTACGCTTTAACTCTCAGTTTTAATATATTTTAACAACATAAGTGTACAATGATATTTCACTCTAAGCCCTGATTTTTAGGTTGATTAAACATTTAAAAAGCAAAAAGAGGAATACACAGCAATATTTTGAAAATAAAAGCTATAACCAATTTTACAAGCTTTGTGTATAAAGTAATCAGTTATTCATTTGTAATAACAAAAACAGTCTGTTTATTTCTAGTGGTGGCTGTTTTAGTAAAACCAAGTCGATCGTACCAGACTAAATAATAAAGGGTAAATATTTAGGATTGCCTGTGTGTTGTAACTACACTTGGTTGTTTGTTTGTATGACGTCACAGAAAGCTTTACATATCATACCGTTGTTTACACTCTCGGTATATATGCAGTATATTTACTGTTCCGTGTGTACACTGCATAGAATGGCGTTCATTGTTTAACTGTGGAAGTACGTAGTTTAACATTATTTTAGGCAAAAATGTTACATATGACAGCAGCTTCAAAAAACAAACCGAGATATTTCTTTAAAAATATAAAATTTAAAAAATTGTAAATTATAGTAATATTTGAGATATTAAATCCACAAGCCTGTTATTTAAAGATGCGCCTAGTATTGCGAAGAGGGTTGGACTCACTGCATATGTGCTTAAGCTCTGTTTTTGATTTTTAAAAGTATTTGTAAAAAATTTACGTTACAGTAGGTCTACTTAAATATAAGTGTTGTTAAACCTTTTTTACTGTGAACTAATCATGTTATCAAAATACCGGAAACTACACTACATTGCGTATGTAAACATATTTAACAACGCCTATTGCAGGTAGCACTGTTTTAGTTATTTGTTGATATTTTTAAAATAATATAATAGGATAAAATCTAGGAATTTTTCTTAGAACATCCTGTAATATCAGTGTCAGAGTTTTTAAGACTGTTACACCCTGTTCTACCCTTAGGGTATCAATACTTTGAAGACTTGCTGTAAACTCAGCGTGACCTTATCTTACTAACATTGTTATATTATTTCTAACCCTCTGATACTTCACAACCGAGACTTCTAATTAGAAATCCCACGATGCTCAGGGTCAAGAGATTCCACACTTGCTAAATACTCAAAAATATTTCTTGTTTTAGAATCTTGATGTTTATCTACAGCTGTAGAATCCACCGCTGCCTCTATTATCGACAGTAAATCTTCTACTCACTCTTCCTCCACTGAAATAATTAAACATAAGTTATAATGTATTACATGTACAGAGAAATATGCATTAAACAAATATATATAATAACATATTCGTATGAGGCGTATAGAATAATTGTAGTTACTATCCAAAATAATATTCTGTAGAAGTATTAAAGAAGGAGTGACCGAGAACAGTTTATTAAAGTACCGACAAGAGGGCGTAACTATGTTTCTAAAAGGGGTAATCATAAACCTGTGCTGTGGGCAACACACATTAGAAAAGATTAACAAATTAGATTATGCAATATATAGAACACCCATGATTACTGATAATATTATACCAAACCATTCCAATCATCCATATAATCAAAAGATAACATGATTTTACTACCTATTGTATGGATGTATAAAATACCATTAAATAAACAAAATAGACAAAATGAATTAAACATAATATATCAATTAGCTTCAGTAAACGGTTATAAAAAGAAGACTATATACAAATTGAATAGTAACGTTCAGAATTAATTACTGAATTATAACAGACAAGTTATAAGTAAAAATAAAACAAAATAGACTAAATTTATTTACACGAGTTATGGAATGACCTAAAAAGTTGTTCAAAAATACTAATATTAAATTTGCGTTTTATACAAACAATACAATCAATAATCTTATTTTGAATCTAAGTAATTACATTAGTACATTGGATTTATGTGGGATATATAGTATAAATTGCCAAGATTCCAATACAAATTATGTAGGTCAAACAAAAAAGGAAATAAAGGATCGCTAAAAGGAAAATCTCAGTGCTTATATAAAACCAGATATATATATATATATATATATATATATATATATATATATATATATATATATATATATATATATAAATCGAATATGGCTACTCATTGTATTACAAATAACCATAGTTTTCTAGACATAAAAAATATGAATTTAATCAAACATATTAATAAAGGTTTGAAATTGAATGTTGTGAAAAAACCTATATATCTACAAATATAAATTAAATAACAACTCATTAAAGAACAGTCCCAACTTAAATCTAAACACAACACAATTTTTCATGTTTTGGATAGAATTTAAGATTTTATTAAACAGAGAGTTTATTTAATGTCAAACAAATGAATTAAAGGGATAAAGTTATCAGTAGTTTATGTACATAGTGCAATCAAATAGAGTAATGTTTGAATAGTTTTAAATGTATGAAAAACTTTGAAGTAGTAAATAATATATATATACACACACACACACACATTTGTATATATATATATATATATATATATATATATATATATATATATATATATAATAACATATTCGTATGAGGCGTATAGAATATTTGTAGTTACTATCCAAGATAATATTCTGTAGAAGTATTAAAGAAGGAGTGACCGAGAACAGTTTATTAAAGTACCGAAAAGAGGGCTTAAATATTTTTTTAAATCGGGGGTAATCATAAACCTGTATTGAGAATTCCTATTCAGAAAAGAATTCCTAATGACTAAAATAGCTTGAAATATAACACTGTACCACTATTTGTAAAAGCTGTTTGGGAATCACCGATTAACTGAGATACTTAAGGGGCGATATTATGCTGGTGTTTAAAAACTGAAAATCATCGGGAAAAAGTCTTGGAGAAACTTCGAAAGAGGGCATACGTAAAAAGTGGGACAAAGTTTTAAGCAATATTTAAAAAAGGGTAAATTTGTTTAGAAGGATGTAGGGAATAGTTAGTTTTTTGTATAAAATTTAAAAGTTCCACGTAAATGAACTAGGCCGATAGTAAAGAAAATAGGAAAGTAAGTTATGTATGTGCAAAAGTCCAGTAAAGCAGTTAAAGCAACGGGCAGGGTTCCAGGAACTCAACAAACTAGAAGTACTCTCTTTCTTTCGTTAGATTTAGCCATCAGAGTTTTTTAAATTAGTCAATTCGCAACAAATTTAATTTCATTGTTTTCATAAAAATTAATCCAGTTTTTGTTCACCACTTTCTAATTTATAGAAGATCTTGTTATAACGACCCGAGATAAAGAGCAAATTATCACTGTATATATTAAACTAAATTGTATTAAAAACCTAACGCCTCAAGAGTCTAACTTTCTAGAAATTTTAGTGTTAGTTAAACAATCAATCTTTGTCACTTCATCGTATTAATGTAATTTGGTATAACTTGTAACAATTGGATGTCAGAGGAATAAACGTAACTAATGTTAAGGTTATTAAATTGTTAATTATTTAAAAACCTGAAGGTGTGACCTTAGAAAGGTAAGGTAATTAAATTAACCTAAGGCTAAAATGTATTTTAAATAAATTAGGTATAAAATAGATGGCTGCGTTGGGCAAAACGACGTTGAAATGTTACAAAGTATAAATAGAATATCAGAGGAGGCATCGTTTTTCTAAATATATAAATCCTGTTATTTAAGTAAAGTGTGTATACACCGAATTATATTACAGAGAGAGAGATAGAGAGAGATAGATAGATAGATAGATAGATAGATAGATAGATAGATAGATAGATAAATAGATAGATAGATAGATAGATAGATAGATAGATAGAGAGAGAGAGAGAGAGAGAGAGAGAGAGAGAGAGAGAGAGAGAGAGAGAGAGAGAGAGAGAGAGAGAGAGATAGGCGGGCATAAAAGACTTCAGCAGTCGAAAATATTTCTTCCTCACTTTTTATAAATACTACCACAAAAGCAAAAATTTCAAAAATATAGTTTTTCCAAGACCCCAAACTGTTGCTAATATTTTGGGTTTAGTTTTACATGCATACCCCCATAGGTGTATTTCTTTTGAATCCCAGTGGGAAGCGACAGTGTTCCCAGAAGCTACGTCCTACTCGCATTGTCCTCCTTAATTTCACCTTTCCCTCACACTCTGTCCATCACCTGGTGAGACTTTAATTTCGTTTTATATAATTTTCGTAAAAAAACAATTTCATTAAGTTTCTTGATGTTGTGTTTATAAAAACCGTTCCATTTGCATCCAAATAAAAGTTTAATTAATCGGTCTAAGCAAGCAAACTGAAACAGTAATTTGAATTAAATTAGTTTTATTTGCCTGAATTTAGTTTGTATAAATCAAGTCCAATTAATTTTTCATTGTATTGATATTGAATATTCAGATGTATTTTTATTTGGGGCGCGAAGAGATTTCGGACACAGGTTTCTTGAATCAACTCCCACGGCCTTAACACTACCCCCGACCAATAACAGAACAATGTATGTAAAATAAAGATTAGACTAAAATAATTTATTGTTAAGTATTAGGCTACATAAGGGGTAAAACGTCATCGTTGTTTCACCCAAAGCAGTCGCCATCTTCAAGGACTAAAACACTACCGTACTTAATGTGTGATGTGTAACGTGAGATGTGTAACGTGTGACCAATATTGGTCATAGATACAGTGAGGTGAAGCAGTGCCCTTTCAAATAACATGCCTTACATATACGTTATGGAATGTCTATATTTCCGTCCCAGTGACCTTATCACTGATATTCGTTTATAGGTGGTGGTACCAGTGAATAACACCTTCAAATAACTGGTTTAAAATTAGGTCATAAAAATAAAGTCACATTTTAAATTATTCCAACGATGTATTATGCGTGCATGAGCTATTTTATAGATTTCGACGCATTTCGGGTTGTTTCCATTTTCAGAAACAGATATATCAATCAATTCTGACAATTCAGCTTTTGCCTTGATGCAATATTACCCATGGAAGCAGAATACAATTATAGATATCAATTTAACATATAGCAATATGTAAAATTGTCTTTACTGAGATATCTGGCCATCCAAACAAATCTTCAGAAATGGCTGCTCTCATTTAGACAGAAGGTAAGTCCTACTATAAACCACTTCTTATTAGGAGTACAGTTAAAAGCATCCTTATAACAACTTATAACACAAGACGTAACACATATTATTAAATCTAAAACTCTTATGTTTTTTATAACTATGAAAAATTACTGAAATAATATTAGTATGCAAAATAATGGTTTTAGTTCCTATTCCAGAACCATCGCAGTGTTTAAGGTTATGTTGAATGTAGAAAAAAGTATTTAACTACTAGAAGCACCTTTTGGCCACTCTTTACCACAATATCTCACGCCTCGTTGTTAACGTCTTCATTCTTGTAAAACAACTTAATATTATGTCGTATGTTTACTACTTTAAACTAATCCCCCATCATTATTTTATATTGCTAATATTTATTAATCTTGGGGTTTTATTATAAAATTTATAAATAGCTGTCTATAATTACAGTTTCTGTATTTCCTAACTAATATTTTCAAAAATGTACCATAGTTCTATATATTTTCATAAAAAGTTAGGTTTTTTTACATTTTAGTTATATTTTTAGGCTGTGACGTGAAACTGGCGCTCAGATATACGGTCTAATGTTTAGAGATGTATCGATCAGCTTTCTCTTCATGTTCGGGTGTTGAAGTGATATTAAACCTCCATATATTTGTCGTGATCAACTAAACAAATAGACTCAGTTAATAATATGACTAAACGAACCCAAAGCAAATAACAGACAAAGCCTATAAACAGCTGCTCTCTTCAATTTGAGTAATTCAATGGAATTCTTTTCTAAAGCCTATTACACCAGTACACTCAATGTTTTTTCAATGTTTTTACAACAGCTGACCGTTGGACTTGGCATCATTGCACTTATATAGAACAATATTATTTTTATTGTTTGGCGTTTATATTAAATTAGATATACTTTTATATAGTTACAATGGAAACACTGATTATGCTAAAAACATCTTCTCTCCTCCTTTACAAAATTGACTGGCAATTTTAGCACCATTTCAACGGAGATTATTTTAGGTTATCTTGAATTATTTTCCCCTCAAACTGTGTAAAAGGCTATATTCATTTCGATGAGGACTTTATATAATTTTTTAAAATCTTTGCAGCGTGTAATTTATTCTTAAATTTTTCGATTTTATTGGTGCCTCTCCTGAAGGACGTTTTACTTTACGCTGGACAAGTAGACATTTTCTATTTATGCCCAGTCAATATTTAGTTTTAAATACAATAAAAATTTTGGTTTTGACTTCTGCAATGGTTTTTAAACTTGTGTACCTTTTCTTCCACTATTCCGAGTTCTATGGAGAGAAGTCTTCTTTTTAGTGGTAGGCACGTTGCAAGAATCTGTGAAACTCTAAACCTATGACCTTGAATTATCCCCGTTTCGATAACCGGGGTAGTATAATTTATCTAATAAAATACAATATAATATAAACAAAAGGGATTTTCACTCACTGAGTGTAAACAATTTTATATTTTAGTATTAACTGTACATGTGTGTCCCTATCGCTATTTACAAATATTTTTCCAATCTAATATTAAAAGTATTTAATCGTAAGAATAGTTCACGCCGGAATAAACATTTCCAAGCTCTCGCGGACATACATTGTCAGCATTTTCCAAATCTGTAAATCTATCACTCACTAGAATACTAGATCTTGAAATGCTGACAGTGAAGTCTGCAAAAGTCTTGGAATATTTTGTTTATAATATTACTGTGAATAATTGTTTTTAATAGTATATCTGTATATATAAGTTATGTGAACTAACATTGTAAACTTTACTAAATAAAATTACATTTGTATACATATATTTACTGACATAAATTGTGAACGTTTCCCAAGCTAATATTAAAAGAATTCATCGTAAGAATAATAACCACAAAACATCTTCAAGATTTTCGCTGACATACATTGTCAGCATTCCAAAGACCTGTAAATATGTCACTCACCAGAATACCAGCTCTTGAAAATGCTGACAATGAAGTTGTCAAGAAGCTTGGAATAATTTATTAATATTATTCTTGCGTAGATTTATTTGTACCAAAATATCTGTTTAATATTTTTATGGATTTACTACATAAATTATTATGAGTATTTTTATCGTTAAGTGTTAATAATTATTGGTATAAATATAAATTGAAAAGTATGAATGTTAGCCTAAACGTTAGCCTCACGGAAGAAACTTTGCGCCTCCGTTTATCCCCACTAAGTTGCTTTCTATGTTTTATGAGTGAAAGGCTTAGACGCTTTCTTCCGCTTCGACATATTGTGAACTCTGCGCTGTGTTCTTCCTTTATTTATTACCTCCAGTAAGCCTTTGCAAACAATTCAGTGTTTTGGAATCAGTTTGAGTTAACCCGTGCTTGCATCATCTGGACCTCAAACCGAGGTGTATAAAGCCCACAATGCAAGTCTATGTTCCCAGTATAACGATATTGCACACTGTTTGCTTCGTCTAAGGCTGTGCAAGCACCGTATAAAGTACCGATTAGGTACGATGCAATTAGTGAATACAGAAATCAGGGTAGATTGTATCTGAGCAACTTTGTGTTGCACACAAATCAGAAAAGGAAAAAAACCTTAAAGTTAGTAGAAACCATGCTACTAAAAAATGGAGAATCAAAGAAAGAGAAGGTAATGAAACATTTAGGCATAGTAATGGCGTCTGAAAGTTTGAGAAATCTAAAACGAGAAAAGCCGTTTAGTTTTCCATATTTTTATAATATCCAAACCATGTGTAGAAACTCATGACCCTGCGCATCGTGGGATTTTGTATTAGAGGTCTCGGTTGTGAAGTAGCAGAGGGTTAGAAATAATATATTAATGTTAGTAAGATAAGGTCAACCTGAGATTACAGCAAATCTTCTAAGTATTGGTATCGTAAGGGTAAAAAGGGTCTTAACAATGTCTGGCTCTGATATTAAAGGATGTTCCAAGAAAAATTACCCAATTTTATGCTATTGTTGAATATGTTTACATAAGGATAGTCGTATATTTTCCCATAGTTTGATAACAGGGTTAGTTCACAGTCAAACCGGTTTCCCTACACTTACAATCAAGTAGACCTACGTACTTTCACAGATAAACAATTAATGCTCAGCTTTGCAGTGTACACACGGAACAGTAAATACACTGTATATATACTGAGAGTGCAAACAGTCGGTGTGATATGTAAAGCTTTTAGTGACGTCATACAAACAAACAACAAAGTGCAGCCCCAACACACAGGCAATCCTATATTTTAATCATAATTAAGACTGGTACGATTTGCTTGGTTTTATAAAACAGCCATCACTAGTAATGGACAGACTAACTGTTTGTTACTGCAATTTAATAACTGCTAACTGCTTTAGTTGTGTAAATAAACATGCATTAATTTTAAAGTTGGCTGAGTATTATTTCATTAAAAACCGCCCGTCTCCCGCATGTCACCCTATATATATATATATATATATACGCTCCCTATACATACATAGATACATACATATATATATATATATATATATATATATATATATATATATATATATATATAATAAATTGAAAATGTTTCAAAAACAATAATACTTTTATTGCATTTATTTATTCAAAGCTTTTCGCCGATAAAACAGTATCAGCATCTTCAGGTTGCTTCAGGTAACCTCTAATTAGGTTGGATAATTATTTTCCTGAAGATCCTGATATTTCTTTATCGGCGAAAACTTTGAATAAATATATGTATTAAAGGTATTCTCGTTTTTGAAACATTTTCAATTTATTAACTATATTACAAAAAAACGTATCACCATATTTAATATATATATGTTTATAATATATATATATATATATATATATATATATATATATATATATATATATATTTCTATGCTTTATTCAAATTTTCAAATTTAATTACATACTTTTTACTAACCAACTCAAGTTCAAATACATTTTAAAAAATACAATATTTTCTATTATTAATTAATTATTTAATTTAATTAGTTAATTCTATTACCCACTTTTGCTTTATATTTTAATATCTAATATTGCGATTCTGTCATATGTAAGCCTTAATAATTATTTATAATAAATGCTATTATTTACTTGTCATACAAAATAAATTATAAAAAATATATCTAGTAACAAGTCTTGTAGAACGATGTATTCTATATTGTATATACACAGACAGTTACGTGTTCAATGATATTCCCCGTCTCGAATCATTAAAGGCGGGATATTTTCTTCATGGCCCTTCTTCACAGTCCTCGGTTCGTACCTCGGGTATGTTAGTGATATCTTTGGACTTGAGAAATGTAAATAGGTTTACATGTTGCAGAGCTTGTCGTGCATGTTATTCTTCGCCGTCCTAGTGACGACATACATCCCGTGAAGTCCCACTTGCCAAACAGAAATGTTTAGGCACTGCCCATTAGTCAGTTATTCTTTCCCAGAAAAGGAATCTTAAAGTTAATTTATCGTGTTAGACAGTAAATGCAAAGAGTGTGTTTACTTAAGCATGCGGGGGGAAACATTAACTTAATGAGAACTCTGGGAAAGTACGGTTGGGATTGATTTAATTAGATATTCCAACTCCCACGCTAGCGGCAATATCTCACAGTACATTAAATCAAGTTTAAAAAAGGAGAATTGCTTGTAGGCTTGCTTGCCTAATCGATCACTTAGTCACCTCAGTGACAGCTCCACCTCATTTGTGTAAAAAAAGTTAGTGCGTCACAATTTTCGGTGACGTAACAACAGTTTGGAGTAGAGACTTCAATCCCAGTGTATGAAAGTATTGCTTTACCGTGAGTCACATTAGCTTTACCGTGAGTCACAATAGCTAACTTCTATAATTTCTCATCCTATATATTTGCTTCTAATAGTTTAATCTCAACCAGAACGTCGACAAAGGAAAAATATCATTTTATGGGCTTACTTAAGGTTTTATATCCTACCATATATGTAATATTTTCGCATATACATGTAGCTAAAGCCGTCAGTGTATCGCATATTTAGCTGTCGTGTCCGTCAGCATAAGTGCGAGTGAGGTTCACATTCCAGCGCCAGTTCGGCAATATAACCGTAAATAATGAATACTTTTCCACTATATAACCAATTATATTTGCCATCGGTATCGTTACATTTCCTATCATTACACTGCGATCATTGAAATAGTTTCATTGCCTAATATTTCCATAACAAACAAATCAATACGACTTTTAACCAACTTTACACGTAAACCCATTATCAGATACCTATATGGAGCTTCATATGGTATGACTGGATACCTTGTTCCTAATTATTTACATCATTGTATTGCCTGTTTATTTTGTGTTGCTTCCATCGTAATTGTATGTTTATATTTGAACTCTTTACCGCAAACCAAAGTGTTTCGACCTTTTTATACAATTTACTAGTTATATTTTACTAATAGTGAATGCAGCACCTTTCTCTGCATTTGCGAACCGAATCACTTGTTCTACGTACCCAGGTATATATCTATTTTAATCTTGTAACAAATCATTATAGAGACATTTTATTTGTATTTAAAAACTACATACATAATATTGTATACAATATTGTGAAGTATAAAGTATTGTAAGGTTCTCTGACGTACGACTGCTTGACGGCTTCGTTTCACCCCGCCATAGTAATTACAATGGACTCCAAGCGACCTCTTTGTTTATATTTCGCACTTCTCACGGACCAGCCGTATCATATTATTGTGCTAATTAACAGTTCTCATTTCCCTTTTCTAGCCTCACAACTCCCACCCCTGTAAAACTTGCTACGAGACATGCTGTTACGTTTATACAAGGGGTGTCTACAATAATAATTCCGTATCGGAGGTGGATGTACGATATCAAGCCCGAGGCTTGTTTACACTATAAACCCGCCAACGCCGTATCCTAAACACTTAAGCAACGCTCAGTTACCCGAAAATACATAGCGTAGGGGATTAACTCCCCCTCTCTCACTGCACACTTGCTCTCCTTAGATTGTTTAGTTATTGGTTGTCATAAAGAATTATAAGTTTTCTAACACAATTTAAAAATTTCTCCTCAAGTTCCCTACTTATTTATTCATATTACTGGTATAAAACCACACACAAAGACATAAACTTACATTTACATTTTTTTAGATATAAAACCCTTATTTAAAAAAAGAGGAGTTTTGTCAATTTTTATTAAGTTACAGCAAACCCTGAAGTGTACGCAGAACTAGTTCCTTGCGGTTCAATCAAAACTCCCTTGTATATACGGACGGAGCTTGCAATGCACCTGACAAATGAAGTTTAGACATACTTAATGGCTACGAAACGAAGTTTACTGAACAGATTTTTACTACATGATCTTCTCCTCCCACAAGGTTCATGAGGTTTTCAGTTTTTCAAACGTCTGCAAAATCAGAAATTAAATTCCTCTACTGAAACAGTTTTAGCTTGTTATACATCCTGTACGAAATATATTTTATCTCCCTTATGAGTGTAACTGAGCGACACCATTCCGCGTTTTACTGGGGGGGGGGGAGGGGGTGGGGTATGAATGATTATTCCTTTCGCCCTATTGTAGAAGTATACTGTGAAGGACTTACGCAAGGACTAGACATTCTCAATGCAAGCATGTAAAAGCCATACCGGTTTCACTGGAGAGTCACTGTCGTGGTCCTATAAAATACTGGAATCCAGGTTGTAAAATAGTGGTTGATAACTAAATAATCTATAACTGCGATATGTTCGGAGGTAACACAGAGCTACACTTACGGTCGTCCTGGTTAATATTCCTAGTGAGTACTGCTATAACCAAGTGTTTAGATATTACTTACTGTTAAAAATGTAATGTGTTAGCTCAAGGGAAATGAATTATATATATGTGTATATATATATATATATATATATATATATATATATATATATATATATTATATAATGGACCATAGCCATTTACGTTGGGCGCAATGTTTGTATAACGTACCTTCACTTAATGCTTCTCTACAGGATATTTTGACTCTTAGGAAATTAAATTAATAATCCAGCTACTTGCTTTTATAATTACATCTTTATTTTATCCTGAGATCAATATTACATTTACAGGTAGTTCATATAATTCGTTTTACTAACTCTAATATTTGCCGATAGGCATCAAGACTCTAATTTGACTATTAATGTTTTTAACAATTCTAAATTTACTTTCTTTAGCTACCTAAGGGCGTGTATAAGTTATTGCACTTGGTTTGATAAATTTTTATATTTGAATTAACTATGACTTTTTAAGGAATTTCTAAAGTTTAAAAAGATGCTTAATGTTTGTTACTTTAGAGAGTTGGCTTTAAGTTAAAATAAATGTATTGCTTATTACTTGCGTGGTTCCTTGTTTCACTTCACTTGACACAAATTCATTTAGTAATACTTTCCTATCAATTTCACTTTTCTTAATTTCTCGAAATGCTTCTATTCCTTAACAGACTCTATTAATCACTCCCTTATTTTAATCTCACTTGTTACCCTTTAATCTCCCTCTTTATACTTCACTTTCTATTTAATAATCTCCCTTGCTACCCTTTAATCTCCCTCTAATTATCTCCCTTACTTTAAATTTCCACGTTACTTTGTTTGAATTTGATATTTCATACTAAAACTGAACATTACTTCTCCCTCGAGTAAATAATCTATAACTGAGTTATTTCCGAGTTAACACAAACAGTGAGTACTGTTATAGGCAAGTGTTTACATATTGCTTTTGAGAGGTGTAAAAATGTAAACTGATAGCTCAAAGGGAAAGTATTGTGATATATATATATCCGTTGTAATTTAAGTCCTTGGTAAACTATGAACGCCCATCAAGTGAACGACGTCACAACGCTTAATTATACTGTGCAATCTTTGTGGAGCTGAGTTTGAATTTAGAAAAGCAGTTTGAAATAATTACATGCGTAATCACAATACGTATAAGTGATAATAACTATCACACAAATGCATCGCGGATGTGCACTAAAACGAAGGAAATCTCCTTTCAGCCTATGTGACGTCACACTTTCTAAGTTAGCGGCCGAAGCCATATTGCTTGGTTTTATTTCACGTAGTTTTCTCTACAAATATTTACATCCAAACCTTCATCACCTCAATGTAAATATTCACGGTAAAATTGGTATAATATAATTACTGATATTATGTTAATTTATGTAAATTGAAAATGTCAAGCTTTCGTTAATAAAGCAAAACAAAAAATTTAATACAGAAGCTGGATGTTCACAGGCCATATAGATTTCTGTGCAAGATTGTCACAACAAGCACAGATTAGCCAGTCTCACAACCACACCAGCTTCTTATTACACGCAATGTCAGTTTTTAGAGTGAAGTTTTGTTCCATGCGAGACCTTTGGAACTTAGCTTGCCCTCTAATTTGCATTCGGGAGATTTATGTCTCTTCATGTTAATATTACTCATGCGTCGGGGAAAGGAAGTATTACGGATGATTTCCTTCAGTGTTTCGATGTAATTTAATGATGGTGTAGAACAGCGACAGCGTATGTCAACTCTTGCCGTAAAACATCAAAAACCAAATGGGGCCAGTATTTTAACGCATATTCCTTATTTAAATAAACGCGCGCGCACCATCACGTGCGCAGTACATTTTCAACCATCCCTAAAGAGAAAGAATAAGTTAATCTCGGAGAAAATTTTTAATTGTGCAAACCACTAAATTGAAATTAACTCATTAGTTTCAGTTAGTTAGTTTTATAAAAAAAAGTCCTCAACGCGAACATTACACCCCTAGTAGCTATTTATATTCACAATCTTCTACGAAAGCTGACGTCATTATTTTATTCCTTGAAGTAGATTTTATGTAAGTTTATGAGTTCCAGCGACGTTTATAAAAGAGCAGAATTATCGAAATTCAGTGTCTCTTCATTGAACGTACTGTTTATATGTCTGTAGATGTAAACATGTAGTAAACGCATAAATGTAGAAAAATAACAACATTATCTTCAATGAAGTAGAAACTATATCTGGTAGCTATTGCTTCAATGAACGCACTGTTTATATGTCTGTAGATGTAAACATGTAGTAAACGCATAAATGTAGAAAAATAACAACATTATCTTCAATGAAGTAGAGACTATATCTAGTAGCTTTTGCTTCAATGAACGCACTGTTTATATGTCTGTAGATGTAAACATGTAGTAAACGCATAAATGTAGAAAAGTAACAACATTATCTTCAATGAAGTAGAGACTATATCTAGTAGCTTTTGCTTCAATGAACGCACTGTTTATATGTCTGTAGATGTAAACATGTAGTAAACGCATAGATCTAGAAAAATAACAACATTATCTTCAATGAAGTAGAGACTATATCTAGTAGCTTTTGCTTCAATGAACGCACTGTTTATATGTCTGTAGATGTAAACATGTAGTAAACGCATAGATCTAGAAAAATAACAACATTATCTTCAATGCAGTAGAAACTATATCTGGTAGCTATTGCTTCAATGAACGCACTGTTTATATGTCTGTAGATGTAAACATGTAATAAACGCATAGATCTAGAAAAATAACAACATTATCTTCAATGAAGTAGAGACTATATCTAATAGCTATTGCTTCAATGAACGCACTGTTTATATGTCTGTAGATGTAAACATGTAGTAAACGCATAGATCTAGAAAAATAACAACATTATCTTCCATGAAGTAGAGACTATATCTGGTAGCTTTTGCTTCAATGAACGCACTGTTTATATGTCTGTAGATGTAAACATATAGTAAACGCATAGATCTAGAAAAATAACAACATTATCTTCAATGAAGTAGAGACTATATCTGGTAGCTATTGCTTCCATGATAATTAATACAAATTTTAAATTACCAGAAGTACAGTTAATGGGGCAAATCTTTACCTCAATTCGCACAACTTATTTTTAAACGGTAAACAGTGTTTAATAGCAAACGCAAAACCTGAATCTGTAGCCTAAATTTTTACATTCTATGAAGTAGGTGGTAAAATAGCGGAAGTTTTAAAAATTTGTGTATGTATGTATGTATGTATATATATATATATATATATATATATATATATATATATATATATATATACATATATATATATATATATACATATATATATATATATATATATATATATATATATATATATATATATATATATATATTTATATACATACCTATGTTGTTCTGTATAATAAATTATTTTCAATATAAATTACATTGATATGATATGATTTCTGCCCCAGAGTCGAGGAAACTGTAATGTCGAGGGATGTTCTGATCATAATCCTCTGCGTTGAAATAATGACGCTAGGTTTTGGCCCTGTTCTACAAATACATAACATTAAATAATTTATATCCACAAATTATCACAAGCTTTATTCAGTTGGGTGGATTAAAAGCTGATATTTTCCCCGACCTTTTTATTCCGTAATATATTATGTCAGGAAATATTCTATTGAAATATCATTATCTTTTGTGTTTTTCACTTTATTAAAATTTTCAAATAATTTTTTCTTGTAGTTTCAGCCATACAAGAAGTTGGCAGATTTAATGAATTCCTTCTCTCCTCGCCCCGCACTTTAGTCTCTAATCAAGTTTAATCGCCATGTTAATCTCTAAACATTTCCCCCCATATACCTCGCAGCACTTTTCCCGGAAGTATTGGACTTCGACAAGCCCAAAGTAATTAAAAGTTAAACATAGAAGGGGTGTTTATTCCACATATTACTTGCTGGAATGTAATTACCGGAAGTGATGTCGTAGGTTAATTAGATTTGCATAATATAACACTCATTTATCAACGTTGGACGAAGAAACTACTGCAGGGTAACTATGCACCACAGAACGTATTAATCAATATATATATAATATATGAAACAGTTTGTTTATTGCACCAAATACAATTCGGCAAATATTAATATGGTTTTTATTACTTCCGAAGAATGAAAACAACTATGGTAATATAAAGGATTAAGGTAGGAACATAACAACCACTAATAGATCATGATATTACTTAATAAAGAAGATCTACTCTCTATCCTCTGACTCTTCAGGAAGGACTATTTTTGTTGTAGGAAGGACGATGATGAAGGACATTGGTCCGGCACGTTCTGCCTTCATTACTTTACAACTTCAACATGGATATCTTCTTCTGAAACTGAACTAGTATTGTTAATTAACTACGCCCAATGTAGCCAAGGATGAATAATGTGTAGGGACGGCTGTTTCTGTTAGTGGCTAGATATAAACAGCAACTGGTGTGTTCCGCGAAGTTGTTTAGGCGCCATCTGTAAGGGATCAACGGCAACAACTGTGTTTATACTATTTAATTCCGCAATTCAACAAGTACAAAGAACAACGTAAGTGGTAACCACAAACACACACACCAACAGTGAGTCAGTGGTATACTACACAAAACTAAAGATATCCATGCAGTAACATCAAAACCAATAAAATGAACTAAAACCAAACAAACCTTTACGTCCGCACAAAATAAGAGAAGCTTCTGCCAGCAGACTCGATACCGTACTTAATAATATTTACAACCTCCGACAAAACAAAAGAAAAAACAAATTACAACAGAACAAAGTAACCACAGTTCAGGAGAATAGAAAATAATTTTACAATATTGCTAAATCGCTAAAACCTATTTCCAATACATTAATTTTTTTATTGAATAATATAAATCAAGTTATGGATCTTACAAACAATCTAGAATCACACCTTTAACATACATACCCTTTTTTTAACATTATAATATCCAGATACTTTTCAAGAAATGTTAGTATTTTGTCTGAAATGTATCAGGAGAATATAAGATATTTAAGAGGTTGACTGCCTTGGACTTTTGTTTCTTAAATGCTGTTTCATAGTTGCCTTATATGTGGTACTGTCTGGATAGGACAGTAAGATATAGGGGAGTAGGACAGTAAAACGACTTTTTACAGGAATAAACCAAAGCAAAAGGGAAAATAATAATCATTCTAAAAAAATGTGAAATTAGTTAATACATTAAAGATATATTTCATTTATACATTTAAAAGTGCATAGTATTTACAGAACATTAAATGCTATAACAATTTATAAATATTTTCATTACTGTTTAATAGTTGCCATTATTCCCAGTGATCACATATTAAGTGGAACAGCTGCATCCTGCAACATACCAATTAAGGTTAAACATAGGTTTAAAACCATGCATTCGACTGGAATATCTTTCCTGTATAATTGATGTATCTGGCTTAATCGTTTTCAATACTTACTTCTAAATTTTACCAATATCCCTTTGACCAGGATCCAATCCTAAAATGACTAAGTGCACGCTCTTCCCCCATTCATGGCTGTGGTCTGAAGAGTTCTTTAACACCTTATCAGAAGAGAGGTCGTGCGACTCGTAGGCTTTAGACCAATGAGGGTCGTGGTTTGTTGACTCTTACACGGATATGTGTGTTTACCTACAATTATAAATTCAGTAGTCTCCCGGACCTGTGTGTATACCACTAATTATATGGCTTGTTTGTCATTGTCTAACAACTAAAGACTATGACAAGCAAGTAGGCCAGTAGTTATTTTGGCAAAGAAGGATAAACTAAATGCAAAAGGAACAGTTAAAGCACCTTAAAAGTGTTTCGAAAATTCCCTCGTAATGTGATCCTAGGGTGTGTACGTGATGCAACACAAAGCGACCTGCGTACTTTGGAACGTGACGCGACCTTTCGTATCGTTACGTTTTTGTGTTACTTTTCTTATTGGCATGTTTCAGTAATATTATGTTGATGTATTTGCAATGGGTGTCAGGTGTGTTGTGTAACGCAGAAGACGATACAATCGTCCATTTATTTCCTTCCTAATAAGTAATAAAATCTATTTCAAGAAAATCATTTGAGATTATAAAACCTTTTGAATATCTCTATCAAGACGCTACTAAGATAACGGATGGCCACAAAGCCTGAGGCACAATAACTTTCTGACAATGTAACGACTTTATTTCCTAGAATATTTTGCAGAATTTCTCAAATATATCGGAGCACAGTTAAAGACTAAAGGTGCTGTGTTGGTAGTGGGTTCTCCCGCGTCTGTAACTATCCAGAAACCTGAGTATTTTCTTTGCTGTATTTTGGAAATTTACTTGGGAATAAATCATATACAACCCCTGGTTTTGAACACCAGAAAGAGTTTATAAGACAGGATGTGAGTAGAGTTATGCCAAATCAAGCTACGACCAAGAATTGAGTTTTAAGAATTCTTTCTAACCCCTTCCGACAGGACGGCTTGTATGACACAAATTATTAGGGAAACTGATCTTTTGCTTCGACTTTTTTTACTGGCAAATCTTAATAGCACATCTCTTACTTAGTGGTCATTACCAAAAAGTGAAAGTATCTTTAAATTTCATGATTAATTTTCCGTTTATACTTACAAAAATTATTTTAAAAAAACTCTTTTCCTAATAAAATACAAGAAGCCTATATTGACGGTGAAATTCCAATAAGCTTTAACTTTGTTCTTTAAATGCCTTCATCAGTGAGAAAGGTTTTGATAAAGTTGACCTCTTGAATATTAGTAGAAGTTTGTTATACAATAATTCTGCCTATGGGATAAATAATATCGAAGAGATGTTCTGAATGTAATGTGCAGGGAGCAGTTCTTGCCCTAAGGACGCCAAACCTCTTGGAGAAAGACCCCAAGAGCTTCAACTAGCGTCAACTTCATTGCGGTACAAGTAGCATGTATGCAAGAAATAGAACGCCCTAATGAGAAGAATACAAGAAGTGAGAGACTTGTATGTTTGGTCTCGCTAGAAGTTCGAAAATTGAACAGTCGCGTAGGATTTAAGTATTGGACTCACTTCTTCAAATATGATGTATATAAGGAATGTTAAAACAATACCCATTTTAAGCCTCAAAAGAAAACATTTCTAAACTAATTACAATCATATCAATGTAATGTAGCAAAACAATGAATGGGCAAATACAACTATATAAAAAGCTGTAAGGAAAGCATTTCAATTCAACGTTTCTATCACCACCTAACAAAGAGATTTTCTGTGGGGGCTGTTACCGAGTGGTGCCCTTTGATATTAATGCCTCAGCCCAGTCTATTCCCATTACTCAAGTCATTGACGTCACTCGAACTGAATCCAATGTGTCCTAAATACGTCTTTGATGTTTTTTTTTTTTTTTGTAAAAGTAATACGTTTCTCGTCGAAAAAAGTGTTTAAATCTTAAGTGTTTTCACAATATGTTGACAACAGGTTAGCACATCTCTGTAAATATTTAAAATTTTATATACGTTACATTTCATTATGAATTATACACTAAACACACACACACACACACACACACACACACACACACACACACACACACACATATATATATATATATATAAATTTATATTAATATATATATATATATATATATATATATATATATATTATTGTAATTTTCATTCCTGATGATGTTGGTACTGTTTGCCAACGAAAAGCTTTGGATATAAAATAATAAATATTCTTGTATTTGAATAACCTATGTTGTTTTAAATTATTAAACAAGAAAACGTATTTTATATATATATATATATATATATATATATATATATATATTTATATATATACATACATAGACACACACACACGCGCGCGCGCTCACAAGCACAAGCACATATATATATATATATATATATATATATACACACACACACTCATATATTATAACATAAAGTACGAGGCTTTATATTAAATTAAGTTAGTTGCTAAAATAATCATTTATAGGATTTAGCAAAGAAAGAAGCAAATAGTTTTCTAGGCGGACAAGGCAGGTACCATGTCATTATCCTTTCCAGGAAGGCTATAAGTTGAGTCTGGCAACCATAGACAATAGAGAAAGGTTCATAGTGGTTAAGATGGGTAATCCAGCGGCCGATATAGCCTGGGGAAATAACCGTGTACCGTTAGGTTTAGCTAATTGTAGAACTGTGGGAAACTTACAAAGAACGTATTGGTGGTAGTGGGAGAGATTAGATTTTTAATAATAACTAAATGATCGGAAGTTTAAAAGGAAGTTTGAGGATAGTCTCAGAGAAAGGAAGACGGATTGGTGGGCACCAAGATGGAAGTGTTGTAAAGGGAGACATTGATTAAATAAAGTAAAGAGTTTTTTTATAAGTAAAATTTCGAAAAGTGAGACGTAAAGTTTTATTTAGAAATATAAAGTAAGTTTTTTGTGTGTCAAGTGTAAGCGCGGAAGTGAACAAAGCCAGGAATTCCAGGGACTCTTCAGAACAATAAGTATATATGAATATAAGTGTAGCCAACAGACATCTATCTTTTAGTTCCAAAACAATTTTTAATTTCATCAAAATTTATAAAAATTATTCTAGTTTCACCATTTCTAATTTAAAAGTAAAGTTCCCGTAATAGCGACCTCGTGAGCAAGAATAAATTTTCAATACTGTCTTTTTGCTATGTTATTCTATTAGAAATCTAAAGCCTCAGAAGTCCACCTTTTATCATTGTAATATTAGTTAAGATATCAATCCTGTCACTGCACAATATAAATATAGATTTGGAATATATATAGTGTAGAGTTAATTGAAGAGAATAAATGCAAGTGATGTTTAAAAATTGATAAGATTGTTAATTCTTTTATTAACCTGAAGGTGTGACATTAATAGGTAAGGTAAATAAATAACATTTAAAAATAAATTTAATTATAACAAAAGTTAAGTTATAATATATATATATATATATATGAAGGTTGTTTAGTTATATTGAAACTAAATTCAAAGATATAACTAAGTATTCAAAAAACCAAAGCATATGGATATATCTCGTATATGTTAATTTACAATAGATTTAGAAATTCATTAAATATATTAAACTATTGTAAATAAGAAAGTAAATTTATTTTATTAACTTAAGAATTTAAATAAATTTCATTTATTAAAATCTTCATGGTAGAGAAACTAAAACGGAATCGACAAAAGATTTAACAAACACTTTCATAAATATTATAAGAAATATTGTAATAAATTCCAAAGGTAGAGTTATTGAAGAACAATATAGGATAGGCTATGTACGTTAAGAAAATCTAGGCATCGCTGTATAGTAAACATGGCAATGACGTTATTTAGTTGTGGTATCTTTATGGAGTGTGTCTAGTACTCTCAGATTGCCACTAGATAAACTTAAATATACTTAATTTTTTTTTTGTTTTAAAATAATTAGTTAGGTAAATACCCATAAGTAATTCAAGTTATTATAAACTTAAAAATTCTATTCTTCATATTTTATTAAATTCAAGTGTTAAAATGTTCATAAAATTCATGACCAATTAAATAAATGTTTTATCATACTCTAATTATCACAAAATATTACTGCTATTTGGCGACATACAGCTCCTTCCAGAGCACAGGAAGGTAGACATTACAATGCGACGGGAATGGTCTGATGCGGAATTTTGTACCGAGGTTTATTTCGTTTTAAATGGCTTTCTTCAACCGGGCCGGGTTTGTTTGCGTTTTAAGCCTTATGAACTACTGGAGGTGATGGATAAACTTAAAAAATTTATCAGTACTTACCAAATGTTGTAAACCTAATTTATTTTGCCTATTTAATGATTTATTTACAATAATATCTATAGCATTACTTTAAAGGATTCTTGTCTAAAGGCCCAGCAGTTGGGTATTAATGTTAGGGTTCTAATCTTACATAATTTGAAATTTATTGCTACACAGTTCTGTCCAACGAATTCGGCCCATTTGGTTTTCAACGTACTCGTCTACGCACACACGCATGTAACATAAGAGAACTTTGTATGACATACTGTGTTCATACCAAAATGGTCAAATGGTTAGGACTCGATACAAATGGTAACTCCCAGATCTGAGCTTATCCCTCACAACCATTCTCCATTGCCCATTTAATTAACTTAAACCATGCAATAGCTATACAGTATAAGTATTACCCACTGAAGGTGGGCGAATTGGGATTAAACTGTGTGAAATATTCTGTCTTAAAAATGCCCAAACATTTCAATTATTTTTGTTATTCAATTCCATTTCCACTACTACCCTCTCCCCATCTGCACTGTGTCCCATACAAATGGCGACGTATTTTGTTTTTCTTGCATAGGGTAGGGCTTGGCACTTTAGGCGATTGGGAGCCGACGTTTGTTCTCACTGTAGAAGCCACTGGGATACGTCGCGATACGGCTAATCAGTGAGATGTGCGCAAGTATAGACAAAGCCTCGCTCGGAGCCCTAAATAAAGGCTTTAGCACAATATAAGCACAGAAACAATATTCTAAATTAATTGAAGGCCATGTTAGCGAATATACAATAAATAATCTCCATATAAGTATTTGGTGATGAGTTTTTTAATGAAGGGAGTAAAAACTGGTATATTTTGTATTTTATAGAAATATTAAGCAATGGATATTAAATCAATGACCACTTTATATTTATAGGAAATAAGAAGATACCGGTGTCCACTTGTCATTGAAAGCCTAACACAAAACTTGTTAATAATTAATGTTATAATAATGAATAGACCCTGGAATCGGACACTACTTTCACGCCGATGCTGACGAACAAAAGTGTTAAATAAGAACTCCATTGCCGGCTTTGGCTAAAGTAGTTGTGCATATGTTATACGTTGTGTTTTATAAAACCATAAAATGATATTTTCCCTTTGTAGAGGTTGTGCACGCATAAAGTTCCTTATAGCCTGAGGCTTTAGATGCACGATTTGATTTAACTAAGTTCATAAAAAGTAACATAGAATCATAAAGCTTCATTTATCCGCGGCGGAAAGTATAAATTAAAATGTAAAAGTTATTACACAGCTAACTTTACTCATTGCTTTTAGTTAACCTGATTTGCCTTTAAATGGAGAGACGACGTCCCGTAAATTTGGAGAGAAAACTGGCTGAAAAATGAGAGCAGGACTTTACCTGAGGAAAAAAAATCGAACTCACTCATCGACCTAACGTGACAGTTTAATTCTCAGCTTCAAACTGTTTCTATGTCACCTCAACTTGTGACTCAAAACGTTTTATCGTGCACCAATATAATGTAGAGGTGTCACTTAAGTAACATAGAGATCGACTAGGCAAACAATCCTAGAAGTAATTGCCCTTCGTTAATCGTGATTTACTTTACCGTGAGACATTGACGTGGGAGTTGGAAAAGCTAAATAAATAAATCCCAGCCGTACTTTCCCAGAGTTCCCCACTTCTCCCACTCATTAAGTCGATATTTCCTCCCGAGTGCTTCAGTAAACACACTCATTGCATTTATTGGTTAACACGATAAATAAACTTTAAGATTCCTTGTCTGGGAAAGAATAACTGACGAGCCGGCAGTTCCAAGACAGTTCTGTTTGGGAAGAGGGACTTCACGGAGATAAAGTCGTCACAAGGACTGCAAAGCATACCACACAAAACAAGTAATGCATCATGCGAGCTTATTTACTTTGCTGTATAGCTTATTACCAAGGACATATGTGAGGACGGACAGGTGGCTGAGAAGTAGGACCATGAAAACAATGTCCCGCTTCTAGTGAGATGACACCGGGGATATTAGTGAATGGGAAACTGTCTTTGTACATACAATATACATTATGTCACTCAAGACTTGTTACAAGGTAAATCATTTTTATAATGTTATCAGCATAACAGGTATTATAAGAAAAATAATAGCAAATCAACTCCTACTTACCTAAACAAAGAGATATTTTATTGTAGTTACTACTGAATAAATAATTTTATTTTACATAAATATCTGTATATATATATATATATATATATATATATATAACCGAATTACAATATTGGAAGCCAAAACAGATAGTGAAAATAAATATTTTACTTAATTATATTAAATTGTTTCTATAATACAGGGTGACACACAGGAGACAAACGGTTTTTAATGAAATAATACTCAGCCAACTTTAAAATTAATGCATGTTTATTTACAGAAAATCAAAGCTCATTATTTGAAATTTTAGTTAACAAAGTTATTTGTGAAAAATAATGTCATCAAGGTGATGTCCATCATTTCGAATGCAGGACTCAAGTCTCTTCTCAAAATCCTCCATCACACGGACTAAAATCTCTGCAGGGACGGCAGCAATTTCTTGGTTTCTTGATGATTGCATTCTTCAACTCGTCCAAATTTCGTGGTTATAAACACAGTTAAGGTAACCCCACAGAAAAAAGTTACATACTGACAAGTCGGGAGACCTGGGAGGCCAAGGAACATTGCCAAAACGTGAGGTAATCCGGACAGGAAACATGCGTCTAAGAACTGTCATTGAAGTGTCTTGCTTCTTAGCCAGTATGCTTCCAGTTGATCTGAAGTTTTCAACTCATCTGAGGATTGTGTTACGGCTCGGAACAGCTCCATGTAGACCGAAACTAAACCACGCACGAAACAACCGCTGCGTTGCAGTAATAGACTCACCACTTTTCACGAAACTGTTATAGACAAAGACCCGACGTTGCAAGTCCCACTGCTTCATAGTGTCTGAGTAAATGAAATGGTAGATCAGAACTATCTCCACCACGTCCAGCTCCCACCACCGAGCCCTCAGTACTACGCAGTTCAAAACCACCCGTCTCCCGTGTGTCACCCTGTATTTGAAAACACTGTATTAACATCAAGTGGTATCCTATGCAAAATTTGGATATGGATCTATTCGTTAGTATATGATCAGCTGTGATCCGGATCTGTGTATTTATGTATAGTTTCATAGTCGGCTGGTACCTGGATCTGTGCGTTTGTCCGTTGTTAGGTGGTCTGCTGTGATCTGGAACACCTGGAACCATATAGTCGACTAAAAATATTTGTATTTTCTATATTTGAATAGTTTTTAATTTTAGTTAATTTGAATAGTTCTTCAATTTACTGTTATTTACACTATACACATTTTGCATGGGCGTGAACTCATTGTTAGTCCAATCACTCAAGCTTTTGTAGGAACGATATTGATTTCAAACATAAGACAATGTCCCCATCTTCTTCGTACTTCTTGATTATTTTCCCCAGCCTTTCGTCTAGTTGCATGTAGGTTGTTTTTCTTCGTTTTCCTTCCATACTCAACTCTATCCTCATTAACGAGCATGCTAAATTTTCTGCCTCTTTCTTCATAAATTGGATTACATCTCTGATTTTAGGATGCGGTTTTCCAAGTGTGTTATTAATTCTATTGAGCCAATCTTTACGGCGTTAGTCGTACGATGGCGGCGTCTGTAGCAATTCCAAAGGCTAACCGGCACTTCTTCATTTTCCATCCATCTTCCTACAAATTAGTCGAAAAATTCTGACAGCTTAGTGACATTAGGTGCTTGTGAATGTATCTAGAGCCAGCCATCAATCACATCTTCGGGCCGACGAAATACTAGCGCAGCACACATGCGAATCAGCATTCTTATTTCCTCATTTTCCCTGTATTCGCGAGTCAGTCCCAATTCTTGCACTTTTTCCCATAGACACTTCTTTATATGGAAATGACACCCGTGTACTTGAGCAGATGGAAACACAACTCCCAGTGCCCTTATTAAACGGCTGTAAAATGACGCTCGCGGTCCATGACTCAGTGGCCCCACTCAGTTCAGGTAGACAGGGCGCGATTTACACAGATTTTTGTTTGTGGGCGCGATTTACCCAGATTTTTGCATTGGCGCGATTTTCACAGGGCGCGATTTTCAGGCATTCACATATTATATTATAATATGTATTTAATACTTGTGGTCTGCAGTACCTAGCAGCACTTCCTTACCCTAAAGTATTGATAAATCAGTGGTATATTATGCAAATCAGATTACCCTACTTCACTTCCGCTTATCACATTCCATACAGGAAATATTTGCAATAAACACCGCTTCATTGCTATACTTTTAATTACCCAGCGCTTGTTGATGTCTGATACTTCCGGGAAATGTATGGCGAGGTATAAAGGGGGAAATGTTTATGCACCCAACAGCAAAGCTCTTATGGTCAGTTGTAGATATTAATATTTAAATATTATTGGTTTGGTAAAACAAAGCCAAATCCTTGCGTGATTAATTCAACAAACAGGATTATGACGAAAGCATCCCTTGAATTAAATTCCACTATAGATTCTGGAACAGAGGTCGACATGAAAATCCAATTATATTATTGACGTAATATAATAAGCATTGAAAATAATTCAGTAATTCTTTACAAAATAATGAAGTCAACGTCACTTGAAAAACGGTAAATATAAATATCTACTGAGAGATTCGCGTTGGAAAGTTTATTTTATAAAATAAACTTACTGAAACTAACAAATTAATTTTTAATTTAACAGTTTGAGCAATCAAACTTTGTCTCCAATAATAACTACCTGAGGCTGGATAATACATAAGTTATAAGAAATAGTCCACACAGATAGTCTCCACAGATGGAAAGATGTTTCTAAAGGTCGGACATGGGAATATATAAGTGCGTGACAAGGAGGGTCCTTTCCCCCTCTCCAGAAACACACCCTTTATCCAGACATATATTGCGTAAAGATGCATAATATATATTACAAAGATAGTCCTCTCTAGAAAGATGTTTCTAAAGTTCGGACAAGGGAATATACGACCCGTATAAGTGCGTGACAGGGAGGGTCCTCTTTCCGTCTCCAGAAACACACCCTTTATCCAGACATATATATATATATATATATATATATATATATATATATATATATATATATATATGACGTAAGTAGAGATGGCTACAGGGTAGACGGGGCGCTTGGGAGGGAGCCAATAGGAAAGCCGGATTTGCTACCCCCACCCCTTTCCAAGATGGCGGCTAGTATAAGCGCGGGAACAAGATGGCAGCGCCCATAAGCGCGGGAACAAGATGGCGGCGCCCATAAGCGCGGGAACAAGATGGCAGTGCCCATATGCGCGGGAACAAGATGGCGTCTCGCTCTAGTGTCCTAACCTAAGAAAAAGTTGTGTATGGGGTGTATGTTGTTTCGATGAGGGCGAGGTCGCCCTAGGGGTTGTTTTAAATAATATATAAAATTGCCAAAAAGCGATCGGTTAGATCAAACGACCAACGTTTCAACTAAACAACTGTCTTACGCTAAGTTTAACCGACCAACATACGCGAAGTTCAAACGAACAACATTTACACCAAGTTCAAATAGTCAACTGTCTGTGTGGGAAGCGGCCTATCACATTGCAGGCGCTCGGTAGGCTTTAAATTGCATCTAACCTAACCTAACCTACGTGTGGGGGGTGTCTTCAGCTACGTTCAGGACCATCTCCGGGGGTGGATTGGGGGTGAGGGTTAGTTTTCGAAAAAATTCTGGAAAAACGTGCCTCGATTGATAGGGTGAGTTTAGAGTGTATTATTGCGTCGGTAGGGGTAGTTACACCTAGGGGCAGTTTTTAAATAAAATATGAAATTGCCAAAAAGCGATCGGTTGGATCAACAGACAGTACTGGATATGTGTAGAGTCTATTATGGACCGTTGCGGGGTCGGGTTCACCTAGGGGTAGTTTTTAAATAAAATATGAAATTGCCGAAAATCGACCGGTTGGATCAAATGACCGTACGGGATATGTGTAGAGTCCATTATGGTAGGCTGTGTGGGAGGGTTCACCTGAGGGCCGATTGTCAAAAATAATCGGGGTCCTAGGTAAAATCCACTCGGGAACCAGGCATTAGTTATACCCGCCTAGGAGCGGGTAGAGCCAATATGGGGCACGGTCTCGGTTAAAGCCAATCCGAGCCTAGCCACCCAGCAGCTGGGCCTTAGGTAAAGCTAACACGGAGCAAAGCCTCAGGTAAAGCCAACCTGGGTAAAGTAACCCCGGAATCAGGCCATACCTAGAGACACCAAGAGCCAGACCCTAGTTAAAGCTAACACGGAGCAAGGCCTCAGGTAAAGCCTACCCTTAAGTAAAGTAACCCAGGAACCCGGCCTTAGGTAAAGCTACCATGGAGTCGGATGTTAGATAAAAGTCACCCTGGAGTCGTGCTTGAGATAAAGCCACCCAGGCCTTAGGTAAAGCTACCAGGGAGCCAGGCCTTAGGTAAAGCTACCTTGGAGTATGGACTTAGGTAAAGCCTGGCCCTAGTTAGAGCCACCTTGGAGAAAGGCCCGAGGTAAATTCACACTAGAGCAAGGCTTTAAGTAAAGACACCTTGGAGAAAGGCCCGAGGTAAATTCACACTAGAGCAAGGCTTCAAGTGAGGGGTAGGTCTGCAGCAAAAAATGATAGGTTAGATCAAATGACCAACGATCCAACTAAACGCTAATATTAATCGACCAACAATTATACACCGAGTTCAATTAGACAACAGTCTATGCGGGGAATCGACCTATCACATTGCAGGGGCCCGGTAGGTCTACGCAAACGGTCACTGTAAGACGTGAAGGCTTATATAGCATGTTAAGCCAATATATATATGATAGCCTACATAATGTGTTAAACAAATATCCATGTAAACCTGCATACATACTATGCTAGGCCAACATACATGGGCCTACCATGTCTGTAAACCACTGGCCAAACCCCTTATGATCTGAGCTATTTTTACCTCCTCTATCAGGTTGATCCTCATGCAGGCAACCGTATAATAAGGGAAGTACTATATGGTATAGCTAACAATGCATAACCAATCAAGCCCACGTAAAGATTTAATATAGATGATGACGTATCCGCGTTCGAGCGACTCTATGCAGGTATTAGACCCACCCTAACTAGAGGGGCAAGGGGTTATGTTTGTCTATGCCACAAAAAACCCGCACAGCTGTGTCGTTGTGAATCAAGGTGACTGTTTTTGTTTTGATTAATGTATCGATCTACTATGTACTACCGGCACACCATGGCATACATATATAATAAGAAATCAGCTATGTATATACACCCTACAGCCAGGATTGTGTTTAGATATAATCGTATTAGGTATACATAAATGTAGACTGTTATATTTTAGATAAAAAGGTCTATGGAGAAACACTAATAACGAGGTCTATCACATAACATGAATAAATATACGTTATAAAACGAGCCTAACTATTAATTCAACAGGGTGTTTTAGCAATATAAGAGCAGTATAAACATATAATACTGGATAAGGCCAACGATATAAGGATCGGAAAAGGGCAGGTATATGAAATAATATATACAATAAAGGTATTCAGCATGACGATTTATTAAACTAACATATAACAATAATTTTACAGTGCATAGATATAAATTGTTCTCAATATTACATATATAACTTAAATTTGTCGATGATCCGAGATCTGCAAGCTGGCCTGAGCAACCGGGCGGGTCCACAGGTGGCGGATAGTGGGACGGCCTACAGAAATGTAGGTTACCTGTGAATAAGGATTCCGGAAGGTTTCTGAATATGCAGGCCTGGACCAAGGCTATGGTTCAAAGGTGAGGAATTATCCCTCCTCGTCAGTCAACCGGTTGGGCTTGGTAGAAATAACCGAGTGCTCTGACCGGGGAGACTGGGGTAGTTGGGAATTAAGTCCTCACAATGCTACTCTCACCTCCCGGGTGAACCAAGGGCAATGCGACAGTGAAGTAGGGGCGGGAAACTGCCCAAACGACACAGTTGTAAAAAAGAGAGTAAAGCAGGCTGTTCATCTGAGCAGTTAATAATGTCCTGAACTTGGGGTGTGCTTCAAGGTCAGTGACTGAATACCCAATCCAAGGTGGAAGGCATCGTGCCGAAGGATGAATGGCTGCAGGGTATAAAATGCAGTCCCAAACGATCCCCTTGAGGAACCAGACAAAACCTCATTGTATGTTGTCTTGCCAGGGCAGTGGGGGCTCTGCTCTGGTCGACCGTTATTTCCCCCATACTCGTGGGACTTTAATGGACCAAGTAAGTATAAGAATTAATTTCGAGACTGCACAGACAGTGGGAGCCAATGAGACGGCAAACCGTGAGTCTGTAGCAGATGTGTCAACGGCAACCATCACTGGGGGTGCGGGGGCGGCTGTCAAGCTGCCGACTGCAGAAACCGGTGAAGTGGCTGTAGAGTTGAGCTCAATGTCTAGTCCTGGGGCTGCTCTGCGGACCCAGGCGACTGCAAATTAAGCAGAACAATGATCAAGATCCTCCAAGTGAACCTACAGCATAGCAGGGCGGCGAGTGCTGTCGTGTGTAGGATGCTGGACAGGGGAGAGGTGGACTTGGTGCTCATCCAGGAACCATGGATTTCTGGAGGAAAAATATGCGGGCTGGCGACATCTGGAGGTAAGTTGTTGTATGATAAGGACTCCGGTGTTCCCAGGACGTGTATCCTGGTTAGGAGGGGGTTGTGTGCTTTTGTACTAACGAACTTCTGTTGCAGGGATTTGTTAGCAGTGACGGTGGAGCTGCGGGCGGAGGGGGGGATGAAGAGGCTGAACCTGGCCACGGCATATCTCCCCTTTGACTGCGCGGGGGCTCTGCCAACACAAGAGCTGAGGAGCCTGGTCGAGCACTGCGAGGCTGTGGATGAGGAGCTGCTGGTGGGTATGGATGCTAACTCCCATCACACTTCGTGGGGTAGTACAGGTACAAACACTAGAGGTGAGGAACTTTTAGCTTATCTTAGCTCTAAGAATCTACTAGTCCTAAATCAGGGGGAAGAGCCGACGTTTGTCACTAGGGCCAGACAGGAGGTCCTGGACATTACGGTGGCATCGAACCAGATGGCTAGGTATGTACTAAATTGGCATGTGTCGGATGAACCATCTTCTTCTGATCACAGACATATTAGGTATGATATCTCTCTAAATCCAGCCATGCTTCGTCCAACCAGGGATCCAAGAAGAACAGACTGGGACTCCTACAGGAGGGACCTGGGTGTTCGGATTGAGGAGGCTGGATTGGAGTATGGTGGGAGGAGAGAGCTAGAAGACTCTGCCACATTGGTTGGCGAGGCTATAATAGAATCCTTTACCGATAACTGCCCTCTCAGTGAGGGGAGGAAAGTAGGGGATCCGTCATGGTGGAACAAGAAGCTAGCCAAACTTCGGAAGACCACCACGAGACTCTTTAATAGAGCAAAAAAGAACGGGGAGTGGGACCTGTATAGGAAAACACTAACCGAATACAACAGGGCAATTAGAGAAGCGCGCAGGAAGTCCTGGAAGGAGTTTTGTCATGAGATTGACAAAACTCGGGAAGGGGCACGACTGTATAAAGTGCTCTCTAAGGACCCAGTGAACCCGGTGGGGATGCTAAGAACTCCACTGGGAAATATAACAAAAACGGCAGGGGAAACTGTGGAAGAATTAATCAGGACACATTTCCCTTCCAGTACCCTGAGGAAACTTGGGGGAGCAGACACTGAACCGGTTACCAAACTCTCCACAAGACGTGGTAAGAGGGAGGACTGGGAAGTGGCAAGGAGGATAGTAACTCCACAAAGGGTAAGATGGGCTATTGGCACTTTTAAACCCTACAAATCTCCAGGTCCAGATGGGATCTATCCTGTGCTGCTGCAGCAGGGAATGGATATGCTGGTGCTGGTACTTACTAAATTATACAGGCTAAGCATTGCTCTAGGGCATGTGCCGGCAGCCTGGAAATCTAGTAAGGTGGTCTTTATACCTAAGCCCACCGGTAACCAATCGGAAGGGAAAGGATACAGACCTATCACACTCATGTCCTTTGTTCTCAAGGGACTTGAAAAACTGGTTGATAGGCATATTAGGGGGGATGCTTTGGCTATCAAACCACTGCATTGGAACCAGTATGCTTACCAACCGGGGAAATCTTGCGAGGGAGCTCTCCATCAAGTGGTTGGTAGGATTGAGCAAATGATCGCTAAGAAAGGTTGTGCCATAGGTGCCTTCCTCGACATTGAAGGGGCTTTCAATAACCCCTCAGTGGAGACGATGGTAAGTGGTGCAAAACGTCATGGAGTGGATGCGACCACGTGTGGTTGGATAAGTTCCATGTTAACAAACAGAAGCATTTCTGTAGAGGTGGCAGGGGAGGTCAGAAGGGCGGAGACAAGTCTGGGCTGTGCACAGGGGGGGGTTCTCTCTCCTCTGTTGTGGTGCCTAGTGGTTGACAACCTTATTGAACTCCTGAATGAACAGGGGTACTTCTGTCTAGGATATGCGGACGACATAGTTGTCCTGATCCTGGGCAGATTCCCTGATACAGTCCTTGAGGTAATCAGAAATCCTCTACGACTGATTGAAGAGTGGTGTAAAAAGGAGAACCTTAGGGTAAATCCAAAAAAGACTGCTCTCATTAACTTCACCAGACAGCGAAAAGATCTGACGACCAGGATGCCCCGCTTGTTTGGTGAATACCTTGAGTTTGTGGGGGAGGTGAAGTACCTGGGAGTTACTCTGGACAGGAAACTCACCTGGAATCCACATCTTGAGAGGACAGTTAACAGGGCCAAAAGGGCACTGATGACTGTGAGAAGAATGGTGGGTAAGAAATGGGGACTGAAGCCATCAATGATGCACTGGATGTATCTGAGGGTGATAAGACCTATGATTACCTATGGAGCTCTGGTGTGGTGGACAAAGGCCAACCAGGCACAGACAAGAGCTAAACTGAGCTCTATCCAGAGATTGGCCTGTCTGTGCACACTGGGAGCGATGTCAACTACACCAGGTGCAGCAATGGAAGTAATGCTTAACCTCCCTCCCCTTGAGCTTGTCCTTAGGGGAGAGGCGAGGCTAGCGGCATGGAGATTGCGCAACTCGAGCAACTGGGCTAACCTCCCAGATGTCTCGGGACATATGAGTATCGAGTGCGTGGTCAAAGAACCCGTCTTGGAAATGGGCAGCGACCACATTACTCGAATGTTTGCACCTGACCAGGTCCACCAAACTGTGATGGAATGGTCAGGGACATTAACATCGGGAGCTCAGATCTGGTACACAGATGGCTCCAAGATGGACTTCGGCACTGGAGCGGGGGTGTATTGTAAAAACCCAAGGGTAGAACTAGTTTTTTCCTTGGGGAGGCATACCTCTGTCTTTCAGGCCGAAGTATATGCTATAAATGCCTGTCTGGGAGAGATAGCGAGAAGGGAAACACATGGGGCCCGGATTGCTATTTTCTCCGACAGTCAGGCAGCAATTAAGGCACTAAACGGACACGTGGTCACCTCGGCCATAGTCAGGGAGTGCCTAATTAACCTACAAGCTCTGGCAAGGCACAATCAAGTCAAGATTGGTTGGGTGCCAGGGCATAGGGGAATACTTGGAAATGAAGCCGCAGATGCGCTGGCCAGGGAGGGGTCCTCGACTCCCCTGATTGGACCGGAACCTGCGGTGGGTATTTCCAAATCCATGGTCAGGATGACAGTGCGAAGGTGGATGGCTGAAAGACACTGTGAGCACTGGATCAGGGCCGAAGGGATGAGGCACAGTAAGCTAACCCTTAGGAGACCTTCCTTGGGGCTGCAGAAGAGTCTCATCTATCTGTCTAGGCAGGAATTAAGGATAGCCACAGGACTACTCACGGGACACTGTGGACTAAGGAAACATTTGCATAAAATGGGTATCTACAAGGATGAACCAGTGTGCAGATTGTGCGGGCAGGAACAGGAGACTGCCACACACATTATTTACAGATGTGGAGTACTTGCTGAGAGGCGCTTCAACCTCTTTGGTGATGGAACGGCTTTGGTGGATGCTGAAGGTAAAACTCTAGTCAGGAAACTCCTAAACCTGGTAAGAGGGAAGGGGTTATTTGACTAGATCAGGGAGGTAAGTACAATATACCTTAAGGTAGCAGTGCTTCGGGCAATTCAAACCCGCTCCCAAGTTAAAAAAAAAAAAAAAAAAAAAAAAGGCCTCAGGTAAAGCCTACCCTTAAGTAAAGTAACCCAGGAACCCGGCCTTAGGTAAAGCTACCATGGAGTCGGATGTTAGATAAAAGTCACCCTGGAGTCGTGCTTGAGATAAAGCCACCCAGGCCTTAGGTAAAGCTACCAGGGAGCCAGGCCTTAGGTAAAGCTACCTTGGAGTATGGACTTAGGTAAAGCCTGGCCCTAGTTAGAGCCACCTTGGAGAAAGGCCCGAGGTAAATTCACACTAGAGCAAGGCTTTAAGTAAAGACACCTTGGAGAAAGGCCCGAGGTAAATTCACACTAGAGCAAGGCTTCAAGTGAGGGGTAGGTCTGCAGCAAAAAATGATAGGTTAGATCAAATGACCAACGATCCAACTAAACGCTAATATTAATCGACCAACAATTATACACCGAGTTCAATTAGACAACAGTCTATGCGGGGAATCGACCTATCACATTGCAGGGGCCCGGTAGGTCTACGCAAACGGTCACTGTAAGACGTGAAGGCTTATATAGCATGTTAAGCCAATATATATATGATAGCCTACATAATGTGTTAAACAAATATCCATGTAAACCTGCATACATACTATGCTAGGCCAACATACATGGGCCTACCATGTCTGTAAACCACTGGCCAAACCCCTTATGATCTGAGCTATTTTTACCTCCTCTATCAGGTTGATCCTCATGCAGGCAACCGTATAATAAGGGAAGTACTATATGGTATAGCTAACAATGCATAACCAATCAAGCCCACGTAAAGATTTAATATAGATGATGACGTATCCGCGTTCGAGCGACTCTATGCAGGTATTAGACCCACCCTAACTAGAGGGGCAAGGGGTTATGTTTGTCTATGCCACAAAAAACCCGCACAGCTGTGTCGTTGTGAATCAAGGTGACTGTTTTTGTTTTGATTAATGTATCGATCTACTATGTACTACCGGCACACCATGGCATACATATATAATAAGAAATCAGCTATGTATATACACCCTACAGCCAGGATTGTGTTTAGATATAATCGTATTAGGTATACATAAATGTAGACTGTTATATTTTAGATAAAAAGGTCTATGGAGAAACACTAATAACGAGGTCTATCACATAACATGAATAAATATACGTTATAAAACGAGCCTAACTATTAATTCAACAGGGTGTTTTAGCAATATAAGAGCAGTATAAACATATAATACTGGATAAGGCCAACGATATAAGGATCGGAAAAGGGCAGGTATATGAAATAATATATACAATAAAGGTATTCAGCATGACGATTTATTAAACTAACATATAACAATAATTTTACAGTGCATAGATATAAATTGTTCTCAATATTACATATATAACTTAAATTTGTCGATGATCCGAGATCTGCAATGTGGGCAGCGATTACATCTTGAGAGACAGGGTAAGCAAAAGACATGTCCGCATGGCGTGGCAACAGCGCTGCGAGGGTTCTTACAACATATATTGCATAAGCTAATCTCCGCCGGTCGTGGCTGAAGGCAAAAAAAAGTCAATTGGTAACAAATGTATATGCATATACAAATCCTGTAAGAAACAATATGATTAGTAAATGATAAGGAAATCGTGCAGGCGAAACGAAAACGAATCATCCCAACTATAGCAGGGTCTATGATCCTCGTCATCCCTGTCCATATCAATGCCAGGCGGTCGGGAAGGTAAATCTCCTGGAGACGAGCCCATAGGTAGTAGTAGAGGCGAATAGGATGACGAATAGGTTAGTGAAGAATCTGAAAGCGCAGCGTACGCCTAGAAAAAAGAATCTAAATAAACCAACACTCGATATACTCCATGATCTAGACTTCAGATAATTTGAACATGACGCTACCTCGTGTCTAAAATATGCTACAATTTAAACAAATATAATAAACGCTATTGAAAATAGACTACCACTCATTCAATATACTGTGTGATCTAAGGCAGTACATAATTTGAAAAAGGCCTGACAATAACATATAATATCTCGTATCCAAAATATATATTAAACGCTAATGAAAATAAACTACCATTCAATATATTCTATGATCTAGGCCTCAGATAATTTGAAAAAGAAATGACGCTACCTCATGTCCAAAACAAGCCTCAATTTAAAAATATATATTAAGCGCTATTGAAAACAGACTACCATTCATTCAATATACTGTGTGATCTAAGCTTTACAAAAATTGAAAAAGCCTTGACATTAACATATAATATCTCGTGTCCAAAATACACCACTCCTCATTCAATATAGTGTATGATCTAGGCATTACAAAAATTGAAAAATGAAGTTTGAAAATATGCTCTCCTATAAATAAACACCCAATGTGTCATCTAGACTTAACATATTTTGAAAAAAGAGTAGTTACTTACAACGCGTGTGTAGATAGGTTGTTGTGACGTAGACGCCATCTCTCGTGAATGTATGACCTGCAGATTAACGGATCACAATAGTTGATCAAAGAATAGCTCTCCTCCTGGGTTGATTGTAGAAAGTCTTCAAAACTAAATAATTTAAATAACGGGCTTAAACAGATATCGCACCAGTTATTAGTGTCTCGAATAAATTCGAAGCAGTTCACCTCGGTTGTAGAGTACGTGTAACCGGCTCTTGTGATGTCGAAACTATCTGCCTTGCGAAGCACCAAGTTACTCAAACACTCACGGCAAATATTATTAGACAGACCTGTGTAGTGAAATCTAATAAATATGACAGATGTCTTCTCGTAGGCATACACAGTTACAGCGCCACGGTAGTTCTTCAACCATAACAATACTGAAACTTTTAAATTATTGAAATCTATAGATAAAGATTCAGATGTATCACAAGGCTTCATCAGTACATAGTCTTTAAAAGATTTTATCAACGCTTGCTTTACAGGTTCAGGTAAGCCCAAACTGTCTATATCATGTCTGTTCTGTACGCATGCGCAGACCTCAATAGCTCAACATCATCTATATTAAATCTTTACGTGGGCTTGATTGGTTATGCATTGTTAGCTATACCATATAGTACTTCCCATATTACACGGTTGTCAGGATCAACCTGATAGAGGAGGTAAAAATAGCTAGGATCCCGATTATTTTTGACAATCAGGTGAACCCTCCCACACAGCCTACCATAATGGACTCTACACATATTCCGTACGGTCATTTGATCCAACCGGTCGATTTTCGGCAATTTCATATTTTATTTAAAAACTACCCCTAGGTGAACCCGCCCCCGCAACGGTCCATAATGGACTCTACACATATCCAATACTGTCTGTTGATCCAACCGATCGCTTTTTGCCAATTTCATATTTTATTTAAAAACTGCCCCTAGGTGTAACTACCCCTACCGACGCAATAATACACTCTAAACTCTCCCTATCGATCGAGGTACGTTTTTCCAGAATTTTTTCGAAAACTACCCCCCACCCCCAATCCACCCCCGGAGATGGTCCTGAACGTAGCTGAAGACATCCCCCACACGTAGGTTAGGTTAGGTTAGATGCAATTTAAAGCCTACCGAGCGCCTGCAATGTGATAGGCAGCTTCCCACACAGACAGTTGACTATTTGAACTTGGTGTAAATGTTGTTCGTTTGAACTTCGCGTATGTTGGTCGGTTAAACTTAACGTAAGACAGTTGTTTAGTTGAAACGTTGGTCGTTTGATCTAACCGATCGTTTTTTGGCAATTTTATATATTATTTAAAACAACCCCTAGGGCGACCTTGCCCTCATCGAAGCAACATACACCCCATACACAACTTTTTCTTAGGTTAGGACACTAGAGCGAGACGCCATCTTGTTCCCGCGCATGTGGGCACTGCCATCTTTTTCTCGCGCTTATGGGCGCCGCCATCTTGTTCCCGCGCTTATGGGCGCCGCCATCTTGTTCCCGCGCTTGTGGGCGCCGCCATCTTGGAAAGGGGTGGGGGTAGCAAATCCGGCTTTCCTATTGACTCCCTCCCAAGCGCCCCGTCTACCCTGTAGCCATCTCTACTGACGTAATATTGCATAATGTATATTAAAAAGAATAGAACAATAACTAGAAGAAAATAATGGAAAATTAACAAAAAGATAGAATAAAAAAGAAAGTAAAATACTTGTAGAGTATCCACTCACTTCGTGTACGACCCCCCCCCCCAAAGAGTCGCTCTCGACGATGCCAACTACGAAAATCCAATATGATGGAGGTAATATTTTAATGAAGTTTATTATAGATACGTTGATTTAGGTCTGTATCTAAACAACTAAACAAAGTAAATTAGTGCTGTTATCTATAGCAGGCCACTTCGAGCAAGGTCTCTCTCTTTCTCTCTAGCTCCCTCCCACAATGTCCCTGCTTAAGGATAGGTGCAGGATTACAGGACAGAAAAGGATGGACATGGAATTACTAAAATAACAGAATAAAATTCTAACTATTATATTCCCGGCTAGCTGGCCTGAGCAACCGGGCGGGTCCACAAGTGGCGGATAGTGGGACGGCCTACAGAAATGTAGGTTACCTGTGAATAAGGATTACGGAAGGTTTCTGAATATGCAGGCCTGGACCAAGGTAATGGTTCAAAGGTGAGGAATTTTCCCTCCTCGTCAGTCAACCGGTTGAGCGTGGTAGAAATAACTGCTCTGACTGGGGAGACTGGGGTAGTTGGGAATTATGTCCTCACAATGCTACTCTCACCTCCCGGGTGAACAAAGGGCAATGTGACAGTGAAGTATGGGCGGGAAACTACCCTAACAACACAGTTGTAAAAAAGAGAGTAAAGCAGGCTGTTCGCTCCATGAGCAACAGTTAATAATGTCCTGAAGTTGGGGTGTGCTTCAAGGTTAGTGACTGAATACCCAATCAAAGGTGAAAGGCATCGTGCCGAAGGATGAATGGCTGCAGGGTATAAAATACAGTCGCACACGATCCCCTTGAGGAACCAGACAAAACTTCATTGTATGTTGTCTTGCCAGAGCAGTGGGGGCTCTGCTCTGGTCGATCGTTATTTCCCCCATACTCGTGGGACGTTAATGGACCAAGTAAGTAAAAGATTTGATTTTGAGACTGGACCAAGTAAGTACACAAATTGATATTGAGTCTGCACAGACAGCGGGAGCCAATGAGACGGCAAACCGTGAGTCTGTAGCAGATGTGTCAATGGCAACCATCACTGGGGGTGCGGGGGCGGCTGTCAAGCTGCCGACTGCAGAAACCAGTGAAGTGGCTGTAGAGTTGAGCACGATGTCTAGTCCTGGGGCTGCTCTGCGGACCCAGGCAACTGCGAAGTAAGCAGAACAATGATCAAGATCCTCCAAGTGAACCTACAGCATAGCAGGGCGGCTAGTGCTGTCGTGTGTAGGATGCTGGACAGGGGAGAGGTGGACTTGGTTCTCATCCAGGAGCCATGGATTTCTGGAGGACGATTATGCGGGCTGGCGACATCTGGAGGTAAGTTGTTGTACGATAAGGACTCCGGTGTTCCCAGGACGTGTATCCTGGTTAGGAGGGGGTTGAGTGCTTTTGTACTAACGGAATTCTGCTGCAGGGACTTGATAGCAGTGAAGGTGGAGCTGCGGGCGGAGGGGGGATGAAGAGGCTGAACCTGGCCACTGCATATCTCCCCTTTGACTACGCGGGGGCTCTACCAACACAAGAGCTGAGGAGGCTGGTCGAGCACTGCGGGGCTGTGGATGAGGAGCTGCTGGTGGGGACGGATGCTAACTCCCATCACACTTCGTGGGGAAATACAGGTACCAACATTAGAGGTGAGGAACTTTTAGCTTATCTTAGCTCTAAGAATTTACTAGTCTTAAATCAGGGGGAAGAGCCGACGTTTGTCACTAGGGCCAGACAGGAGGTCCTGGACATTACGGTGGCATCGAACCAGATGGCTAGGTATGTACTAAACTGGCATGTGTCGGATGAACCATCTTCTTCTGACCACAGACATATTAGGTATGATATCTCCCTAAATCCAGCCATGCTTCGGCCAACCAGGGATCCAAGAAGAACAGACTGGGACTCCTACAGGAGGGACCTGGGTGTTCGGATTGAGGAGGCTGGATTGGAGTATGGTGGGAGGAGAGAGCTAGAAGACTCTGCCACATTGGTAGGCGAGGCTATAGTAGAATCCTTTACTGATAACTGCCCTCTCAGTGAGGGGAGAAAGGTAGGGGATCCGTCATGTTGGAACAAGAAGCTAGCCAAACTTCAGAAGACCACCAGGAGATTCTTTAATAGAGCAAAAAAGAACGGGGAGTGGGACCAGTATAGGAAAACACTAACCGAATACAACAGGGCAATTAGAGAAGCACGCAGGAAGTCCTGGAAGGAGTTTTGTCAAGAGATTGACAAAACTCGGGAAGGGGCTCGACTGCATAAAGTGCTCTCTAAGGACCCAGTTAACCCGGTGGGAATGCTAAAAACGTGGGGAAATATAACAAAAACTGCAGGGGAAACTGTGGAAGAATTAATCAGAACACATTTCCCTTCCAGTACTCTGAGGAGACTTGGAGGAGCAGACACTGAACCAGTTGCCAAACTCTCCACAAGACGTGATAAGAGGGAGGAGTGGGAAGTGGCAAGGAGGATAGTAACTCCAAAAAGGTTAAGATGGGCTGTTGGCACATTTAAACCCTACAAATCTCCAGATCCAGATGGGATCTATCCTGTGCTGCTGCAGCAGGGAATGGATATGCTGGTGCTGGTACTTACTAAATTATACAGGCTAAGCATTGCTCTAGGGAATGTGCCAGCAGCCTGGGAATCTAGTAAGGTGGTCTTTATACCTAAGCCCACCGGTAATCAATCGGAAGGGAAAGGATACAGACCGATTACACTCATGTCCTTTGTTCTTAAGGGACTTGAAAAACTGGTTGATAGGCATATTAGGGGGAGTGCTTTGGCCATAAAACCACTGCATTGGAACCAGTATGCTTATCAACCGGGGAAACCCTGCGAGGGAGCTCTCCATCAAGTGGTTGGTAGGATTGAGCATATGATCGCTAAGAAAGATTGTGCCATAGGTGCCTTCCTCGACATTGAAGGGGCTTTCAATAACCCCTCAGTGGAGACGATGGTAAGTGGTGCAAGACGTCATGGAGTGGATGCGACCACTTTAGGTTGGATAAGTTCCATGTTAACAAACAGAAGCATTTCTGTAGAGGTGGCAGGGTAGGTCAGAAGGGCGGAGACAAGTCTGGGCTGTGCACAGGGAGGGGGGTTTTTCTCTCCTCTGTTGTGGTGCCTAGTGGTTGACAACCTTATTGAACTCCTGAATGAACAGGGGTACTTCTGCCTGAGATATGCGGACGACATAGTTGTTCTGATCCTGGGCAGATTCCCTGATACAGTCCTTGAGGTAATCAAAAATCCTCTACGACTGATTGAAGAGTGGTGTAATAAGGAGAACCTTAGGGTAAATCCGAAAAAGACTGCTCTTATTAACTTCACCAGACAGCGAAAAGATCTGACGACCAGGATGCCTCGCTTGTTTGGTGAATGCCTTGAGTTTGTGGGGGAGGTGAAGTACCTGGGTATTACTCTGGACAGGAAACTCACCTGGAACCCACATCTTGAGAGGACAGTTAACAGGGCCAAAAGGGCACTGATGACAGTGAGAAGAATGGTGGGTAAGAAATGGGGACTGAAGCCATCAATGTTGCACTGGATGTATCTGAGGGTGATAAGACCTATGATTACCTATGGTGATCTGGTGTGGTGGACAAAAGCCAACCAGGCACAGACAAGAGCTCAACTGAGCTCTATCCAGAGATTGGCTTGTCTGTGCACACTGGGAGCGATGTCAACTACACCTGGTGCAGCAATGGAAGTAATGCCTAACCTCCCCCCCCCCCTTGAGCTTGTCCTTAGGGGAGAGGCGAGGCTGGCGGCATGGAGATTGCGCAACTCGAACAACTGGGCTAACCTCCCAGATGTTTCGGGACATATGAGTATCGAGTGCGTGGTCAAAGAACCCGTCTTAGAAATGGGCAGCGACCACATTACTCGAACGTTTGCACCTGACCAGGCCCACCATACTATGATGGAATGGTCAGGGACATTAACATCGGGAGCTCAGATCTGGTACACAGATGGCTTCAAGATGGACTTCGGCACTGGAGCGGGGGTGTATTGTAAAAACCCAAGGGTAAAACTAGTTTTTTCCTTGGGGAGGCATACCTCTGTTTTTCAGGCCGAAATATATGCTATAAATGCCTGTCTGGGAGAGATAGCGAGAAGGGGAACACACAGGATCCGGATTGCCATTTTCTCCGACAGTCAGGCAGCAATTAAGGCACTAAACGGACATGTGGTCACCTCGGCCATAGTCAGGGAGTGTCTAAATAACCTACAAGCTCTGGCAAGGCACAATCAAATCAAGATAGGTTGGATGCCAGGGCATAGGGGAATATTTGGAAATGAAGCCGCAGATGCGCTGGCCAGAGAGGGGTCTTCGACTCCCCTGATTGGACCGGAGCCTGCGGTAGGTATTTCCAAATCCATGGTCAAGATGGCAGTGCGAAGGTGGATGACTGAAAGACACTGTGAGCACTGGATCAGGGCTGAAGGGATGAGACACAGTGAGGTAACCCATAGGAAACCTTCCTTGGGGCTGCAGAAGAGTCTCATCTATCTGTCTAGGCAGGAACTAAGGATAGCCACAGGTCTACTCACGGGACACGGTGGACTAAGGAAACATCTGCATAAAATGGGTATCTACAAAGATGAACCAGTGTGCAGATTATGCGGGCAAGAACTGGAGACCGCCACACACATCATTTATAGATGTGAAACACTTGCTGAGAGGCGCTTCAACCTCTTTGGAGATAGCACAGCTCTGGAGGAGGATGCTGAAGGTAAAACACTAGTCAGAAAACTCCTAAACCTGGTAAGAGGGAAGGGGCTATTTGACTAGATCAGGGAGGTAAGTACAATATATCTTAAGGTATCAGTGCTTTGGGCAGTTTAAAACCCGGTCCCAAGTCAAGAGAAAAAAAACTATTATCTTTGCTCATGCAGTGCTAGTGACGCTTGTGGCAAAATACAAACTGCATCGCTTCATACATACATAGCCTCGTGACGTAATACAAGTGTAGCCAAATGTTACCAAGCTGCGCCATTACCGAATCAAATCCCCACTTTAGTTATGTAGACATTCCCGAGTTAATCCCATGGGAACTAGATGGCCTTCTTGAGTATTGTTGCTTGTGACGAAGGAATGGATTATTTTTGTATTAAAACTGTAGCTGGAGTTTTTTTTAAAATTTGGTCACTACGAATATCTGTTTATATGTATTTTTGTAATACTGTAAACAGACCACTATATTTACACTTTTCGTAATAGAGCCAAGTCTAGTGGGATTGTAGAGGTTCGAGCTATAAAAAAGTTTGAAAAGATATTAAAAGTGTGAATGGACATCAATTATAAATAAAATCTTGAATTGATTCATACCTAAGCATATTTAATCATGAATAAGGTTTCAAAAAGCAACCCCCTCCTCAATATTCCCTTCAACCTCTGCTTGCTAGGCAATAAAAAGGCACTTTTTAAGAAGTTTGAAAACCTGACATAAGTTATATATGTCATCAAGAAAGACAATGTCAGAATATTATGGTTACCTAGTGGAAAGGGTAAAAGTTAAAGCAGAGGTCATGAAGAAAGCCAGAAAGAGATATACGTTTCAGAGAAGCAAACCTACCAGGCTGGTTGCAAACTTTAACATAGGAGATTACTATGATAACGTTGACCCTAGCTATTTCCGCCCTGAACTCTGTGGGGACAAGTCTCTCTACGGCTACTGTATGCCCTATTAGTGAGGGAGTAGAGTTCCTCATTATCTTTCAAATATAGGCGAGTGCTGGCTCGCGTACACACACACATACACACGCACACACACACAGGCGCACGCGCACACATAGAGACACACACACATGCGTGCACACACAATACACACACACAGAAACTTATATATAAAATATATATATATATATATATATATAATATATATATATATATATATATATATATATATATATATATATATATATATATCACACGCACGGTTTCAGCTCTATCAGCCGTCACGCAAATACCATCGCCTACCGAAGTCAGCTCTATGCAAACGCTTGTTAATATCTGCCAGAGAACCAGTCATTAGATTTTATTTCAAAAAACCAACTCACGGATATAACCCTTAGGGTACTGTTTCCCGGGGAATGAATTCTTAATAGGCATTTTAGCTTAATGGCAAGGGTGTCGTAGTGTATAATACAATTGTTTATTAAATAAATTTGCAATTTAGTAAAAACGCTGTTTATTATTTTTACATCAATTTTCGATTTATCACAGACTACTCAATTTTACAAAATTGAATTTCTTACAAAACTACTACTTTCCAATAACCAAATTTTTAAAACACAAAGAAACCTTTAAAAACTAACTGACTTTGCGCTAGCACAGATATTTTAATGTCTTTTAACCCCTTGAACCATTTATTTCTTTACTTTTGATATTCTTCATACCTTTACTTTTTGCATGTTTTCAAATGTCGATGAACTTTCAACATGAATTTGACTTTTTTATTATTTTCCTTTATAGCTTATCTCCTTCAAATAAAAAAAAAACCTCCACCTTTAAAAATGTATTTTTCCTTTATAAAGTTTCTTTGAAATAGCTGTTTATGGCGCTGTATTTATATTTAGATGTATGTTTACTCTCAAGAATTAAAGTTTTATATTTCTTTAATTTCGAATTTCCATTGTAACGCTTAAATTTTCAATTTAGGCACTACAGTACCTGATGATGGAGTGACATTCGAACGGAGTATAAGCTCGTATTTATTTATAATATTACGCAACGAATGGTCGTACTAACTGTACGATCACTCTACATTGGATATGAAATGTGACGGTACCGGGGGTAACCTGTTAGTGACAACATAATACAAAATTATCTTATGATTCCCGTTACATTATTGGTCCGGCCCTGTAATGGCATTCTTACTCAGCACCCATGCTGACGTACTGTAACGGTCTGAATCACCGTTTAAATTAGGAAATAAATAATTTCCTATTTTTTAAATAACAATCTTAATATTTAAATAATAAGGTTTTAATTTATGGTATAATAAACATAGTAAAGAGTCAAGAAGTCAGTAAAATTTTGAATAAGTATTATTAAGACAAATTAAAAATTACAATAGCATGAAACTGTAATAACTAACTAAATTTGTCAAACGGGAGTGCAGTGAAAAATTTCTAAGTGCCGAAAAATACTAACTTGAGAACTAGGCCACGTAGAACTATCATCAACATTTTGAAATTACCAGAAAAATCCATAATAAACAATAGTGAAAACAGAATTTAAAAAAATGAATTAACAAAAAAGTTACAGCTATTTTAATATAATAGACATTTTTCAGTGTTCTAAAAACGATTACAAAATTATGCAGGTTAAAACTAATACGTTGTCAAACCCGCCCGTACGAGAAACAAGCACGGATATAGCGACGAGCTTAGAGCAGAGGGGAAGGGTTACATAGCCGCAATAAATACAGGAACTGAAGGATGTAGGGCAGTCTGTAAAAAATTTCAATACGAGGTGCTAAAGGTCGTAATGTCGGTCAGGGCCTAGGACAACCACCATAAGGCCAGATGGAACCAAAATAGCCACGTTTTCGCCGTCTACTTCCATCCGACTCAGCCTCCAGGACGCGGAAATGGAGAAAGACTTAAATCGACTGACCTGGGATGGCAACTTCCGATGTCCAGGGACCAGGGAATCCAGACGAGAGGACTCTAGGACAGGCAGGGAAATCCTTGACAAGTCGTTTTCTCTATTATATACAAATTAACGTCAAATTCAGTTAGTTAAATTTATTAAATTCAAATTACCAATTAAACTTAAACAATGACTTCATTCTATGTTGAAAAATTAAATAAATCTTAAAAGTAATAAAATTAATTAGTATAGCAAAAAGGTTTAAATAATGAATAATAAGTATTAAATTTACAAAGTGGTTTTGGCCATAAGCCAATCAATTTTCAAGAAGACCAGATTTATTGAATCATATAAATTTTAAAATTATTTATAATAAAATGTGAATTTACCAATTCAATCTTGAAATGAGAAGATAAAATTTTTTATTATGCAAAATTTGGAAATAATTTTGTTTAAGAATGTGTAAATGTAATTAATGAATTATATGCGAAATTTAGGATTTAAATATGTAAAAAATAACGAACTTTTAATTAATTATTTATGAAGATAAAGAGAGAGTTAAATGTATTTCATTTGAAAGATAATTATTTTAGTATAAAATCAGTAATTAAATGCATTATAAAACTTACAGTATTTGAATTTATCCAGTGTTGAACAACCAATAAACACTTTTATTTTTTTCCAACTGATAAATAATGATTATAAAATCAAAGTACAGTTTTAATTAAATTTCAATAATTAATAAATATATAAAATTCAGAACCTAATGTTTCTTCAAACGAGTTCTCTCCTGAGAACCAATTTATTGAGCTATTCTAAAATTTAGTTGATTTTTTGTATTGAAGCCCAGAAACGAAGTCTACTGGCAGATCATGTTTGAAGAACATGAGCTTTTTAAAATAGGTATCTTAAACATGATCATATTTTGAACGTCCCCTTGCTGTGCCTGCAGATCTCATGAAGTGGTAAGATTCTTTGAAAATTTTGTGTGTTCATATAAATGTTGTTTCTTTCCAGCTGACTATTTTACTGACATTTGTGACTAAATACAGACCCAACAAACCTGCCAACCAACTTAGGGGAGGTCGTACAAACGTTAAGGTAGAATTCAGCGGGAATAGGCTTGCATTGTGCGTGGTACATTACGCGGGAACACAAGACAAATTTTAGGGATCTTAACACGGTACACAAAACGGTGTGAGCAGTAGACATATAAGTATATAATAAATAAATAAATGTGCCAACTGCAAAAAAGCGAAGCGGAGCGAGGGGGGACGTTGCAGTGCATGACAGGCAAATATGCACTGTACTGATTATGTTACACTTTGTACGTTGTAAAAACCCTAAGTAAACCCATAAAATGCTATTTACCCTCTCTAGAGTCTGTGCACGCATAAATTTCCCCATTACTTCAGACTTTAGTTGCACTGGACGATTTAAATATGTTCATAAAAAGCTACTTAGAACCATAAAGCTTCATTTAGCCGCGACGGAGAGTATAAATTAAAATGTAAAAGTTATTACACAGCTAACTTTGCGCTTTGTTTACAGTTAACCTGATTTGCCTTTAAATGGATAGAAAACGTCCCGTAAATATGAAGAGAATACAGGTTGAAACATGAGAGCAGGACTTTACGTGATGACCAAATTCTGAACTCGCTCACCGATGTATGGCGGCGTTTGAGTCTCGGCAGTGGGTCTGTGAAATACATTTTTAGTTTAAGCAAACAAATGGGACACATATACTTTTAATGACCTGTTTGAGTTATTATTTGACCACGGTTGAACTGTCTCGTATCAGACATACAGTAGCCATCATCACTATGTCCACATAAGGTAGGATACACATAAATACAGCTGCCTCCAGTGTAGTCTGAACATGTTAGGCTGAATATGCTCGACAAACACCCCGACTCTAAGGTTTGACCGTGGCAAGCCATCTAGCACTACCTTTTTTGAAGGCTAATATTAGCCAGAGCAGAAATTAAGCTTAAAGTACATAAGCAACAAGTATACATTTGATGGAATTTTGTGGAGTGTTTTGTTTTAAATTTGAAAGTGAAAACTGATTGTAAATTTAATGTCATAACTATATTATATTTCTCATTGTATGTAATCGAATAAATTTATTTTACAAAAGAAATTTAGCAGACATCTAGAACTATTAGGTCTGTCAGGATGATTACATCTTTGTTTTTGAAATACATGTCCTGAAACAAAAAATATATGCAATTATTTTAAAGGCTTGTCAATCAGAATTACATTTTAAAAAACCTAAAGAAATAGTTTATAAGAAGAAAACTAAATTGAATCAATATGAGCAAATTAGAAATAACAGAATTCTTTTGATATTAATTTATGAAAATTTAAACAATATAATGATATATAAACATACCTGTACATACCCATTAATAGATAAATTTATAAATGAAAACTAACAATTTAATAGAGCCAAACTCCACCCCCAAAGTATGAAAAATAAGCCAATACACGAAGTTAATGTAGAAATCTTAACGAAATACTTTTAAAATATTTTTTGATATTATAATTTTGAAATAAAAATATTTGCTATAATGTGCTAATTTAATTTATTTCTAGACTCAATATTTTTGCTTAAAGTTACATGTTAAGATGCAAAATATTTTACTTTTTAAAAAAATCTCAACACATGCTGCCGCGGCCTTCTCTAACTTCTTGTTCCTCGGCGGAAGCCGTCGCCCTCCAGTCCGACCGCGGTCAAAATATCATCTCACCCGACTTACACCAGTTCCTGGTACCTGTGGTGTGTCGAGCTCGATCTGCCAGTGAATAAATTCCTAGACTTTGTTTTAAAAAAACAACCACACGATCTTTACCTTACTTAAGAATTAATTTATTTCTTATACTTTGGTTAAAATTATTAGTAACGAACCTTTTTCTTAATTCTATGTTATTTATTTAATCTCTACTCTTTTTTTGATTGGAAAAATTCTATGAATTTTAATTAATTAATTTCACCACAGGATGGTTTTAATAAATTCAATCACTGTTTGTTACAAATTGTTATTTTCTCTAAATTTAAAATATTATTTACAATCTGTTCTATTACATGATGTTTACTTTTTCTAGAAATTTAACTCATTTTACATTTCTTTTATAAAAACCAATTATTTTTACATTAAATACATATTAACTGATTTTTGAATGTATTTCTACATTTTCTTAAAATTTGTCAAAATTTTGCTTATTTTATTGTTCAACATCTTTAACGTTCATAGTCTATCCTTGAACAGGTCGTATCTTACAGTTCAAATTATACCACTTAAATTTATTCACATATTCAATTAGACAAGAAAATAATTTATATTATTTTGTTTTATTGCATGTCCATATAACCCTTTCATGAAAGCAACAGGTGAAATTACTTCTTAGTAATACTGTGTTTTAATTATTTCTGTGCTCCCACACATAATTCTGCTGGACTTTAGTATGTATTTCCCTTGATTTATTTTTAATCACTTATCTAATCCTGTTTTCCTCATATCGGATATATGGAGATAGAACATTTTAAACTTAGATGATAAAGTAAATCACTTCATATTCTTTTGTTTCAAGATTCTCTTGATACTTATGGCATTAACTTTTAAATACATTACTTTATTTCTTATTTTGAATATCAAGTGGATATACTAATTTTTTCGTTAAATAAATGTAGCTTTAATCATTTGCTCTTCATATTTGATATTAATTACTGGAACAATATTTTATTTTATAACCACTTTTTATGAAGCATTTTGAAAATAAGCGAATTGCTTATATATTCTCTTAATTTTAATTTACTTTTTTTATTAAATGATGATTTTACTATTAATTCTAAATCTGGTAATTATTCTTTAGAAAATTTATAAATTTGTAAAAATTGGTTTATACTATTAAAATTTAAACTTTCCCTAAAACTGTGATTGTTCCTCTTGTCCCTCGGATGTTGTTCTGGAATCCTTGGTCCCCCCTCGGATGTGGTCCTGGAATCCTTGGGTCAGCAGCAAACGCACTAGATCGGATTATGGGCCATGTTTTATACTTTTTTACATTAATTTACATTTTACAAAAATAATAAAAAGTTCGTTCTCGTGGAAGCGTCGCAAAGCAGACAATCATCACGTGCATCTAGGGCTAGTTGTTGTGTTTAACCACGGAACATCATCCTGGAGAAGCCTCTGGATGTCCTTGCTAAAAATACGTCCGTTCGGTTTTAAATCTTGTATGCGTCTCCCCGGCTCGCTGTCTCCAAGGGCGGTTTCCCACCCCTTCTACAAGCCGTGTTTTTATTTACTTTAGACAAGCCACCTTAGACCTGCAGGGGGTTGTCCATTAATTTTTTTTTGTTTTGGTCCGATTTTAGCTAGGCCTCATAAGTGTTCCTTGCGGTGTAAATTTAGATAATTCCTTAAATCATGGTCCATTATCATGATTTGAGATGCTGCTACAAACTTGATTGACATTTCTAACCCTTTCCGCTCTTGAGTTGCGCTACTTTAGACATATTTCTTCTTCCCTCGACAGTTTATAGTTTTTGGGGCAATTACACAACCTTTCTTTCTTTTACTCTATTAGTACATAATTTCAATTATATCCTTTTCTTTTTTTTTGCTTTCAACACAATTATCTTTTCTCTTATTTTATATTTAGTTTCGGTGGTTCATTTCTAAAATTTTATACTTACATTTGCTACGTTTGTTATTTAATCTAATTAATAAGTTATTACTTTTTTCTTACAACAATGTTTGAAAAGGTTTTGGGCTAGCCTCAATCTTTTCCCTTGAGACGGTTTTGGCCAATATTCAAATTTAAAATATATCAATTATCTACATTATTATTAGGTTTAACAGGATTTGTTTTTTAATTCTGAACTATTAGGATGGTTATAAACTTAATTATTTAGTTTCTAATTCTTTCTGAACCCATTTATATGTTAATAAATTACTATATGTTGCTTAGAAATTAATTAAAATGGTATTTATGTGGTTATTAGGAATTTTCACTCTCTCAACTTTAGTACTTATTGTTTGTTTTTGTTGGTTAAATTTATTTATACATTCATATCCTGCTTACTTGATAAACACTGGCTGGCTTTTTATGGAAACAGTTATTACATTTAGTATAACTCCACTAAAAAGTAAGGTTTGTTAATATTTGAATGCTCAACTGTTTTATAATCTGGACCGTTTACTGTTTGATATGTTATCCGTTAAATTACCTTGCATTTAAAAATAAAACTTGACCAGGATAGCTGAAACCTATTTTGCACCCTTTGAGTATAAAGTAAGCAGTTATCCACTTGCAATAACAAACAGTTAGTCTGTCTATTTCTAGGAATTCTGTTTTAGTAAAATCAAGCGGACCGTACCAGACTGAATAAAGGGTAAATATTTAGGTTTGCCTGTGTGTTGTAACAGCACGTTGTTTTTTGTGTGACGTCACAGAAAGTTTTACATATCATACCGTTGTTTGCACTCTCGGTATATATATACAGTGTATTTACTGATCCGTGCGTACACTGAAAAGCTCAGCATTTTTTGCGTAACTGTGGAGGTACGTCGGTCTACTTGAACCTAACGTGTTTAACTGTGGCGGTACGTCGGTCTACTTGAATGTAAAAGTGTTGGGAAACCGGTTTGGATTTGAACTAATCTTGTTAACAACTAAACCTTGTTAATCTTGAAACTAAACAGATTTTCTTGTATAAATATATTCAACCACGCTATTGTAAGTAGTGCTCTATTAATTACTTGAAAACATATTCAATAATGTATTAGGATAAAATCTGTTAGTTTTTTTTGGAACACCTTGTAATATTAGTGCCTGAGTTTGTTAAGACAGTTGCATCCCGTTCTACCCTTACGATATCAATACTTTGGATATTTGCTATAGACTCAGTCTGTGCTTATCTTACTTACATTAGTATGTTATTTCTAAGTCTCTAATATTTCACAATAGAAAATTACAGTTCAAAATTCCACAATGCACTGGTGTCAGATCGAAGAGCATGGGGCAACGATGGAATGATTGATAAGATACAAGGTGAATAAAATTATTAATATACTCATGTTCTTTTCTATTAGGAATATTTCTATATGTTTGAGTACAGTTTTCTGCCATTCCTAACGATTCAATATTCTTAGGAAGCTAGGCCTGGACGTGTTGGAGGCGTGACAAACGGTATATAACGACGAACTCAAAGTTTGGGCTAGAAGTGCGAAAAGAGAAGAATATTTAATCGTTAGGAATAGCAGAAAACTGTACTCACACATATACGTGTTGAATGTTCCCTACGAAAAACTATTTCAGGCGATAAAAATATCTGACTTAAACGAAGGACTCTGACCATAAAAAGGTCGTTTATGCCGTTGTGAGGAAGTACGCCTTCTTTTCACAGAAATCTCCTTCTCCTGTGAATGTTTATCTTGTGGGGTTTTGTTACGTGAAGGAAGATATTGTAACCCGATAAACATTTGCTTTCGATGAGAATTGAACCAAAATTCTCTGGTTTATACGATGAAAGTTGAAACCACTATAGTAACTGCGCAGTCGGTGATAACTTTTAAGGAGAGTTTAAAAGAACTCTATATAGCGCAGGATTTCTGCCGTTATCGTAGCTAATTTCGCCTTTTAAATTTCTACTTCGTCCTGCGGTTTTTACCGTATATTGCACCACATTAAAGTAATAAGAATTCCTATTACAAAATATTACAACTGGCAATACATATTTGAATGTATTATGTGTTTATACATACATATACATATATATGCATACATATTATATATATTTGGATGTCGTGCCAAAAGATATTTATGTAATACTAGAATTGATTTTTAGATGGCATTATTATGCTTTGATTTTTCATTACTGATTCCTTTCTGCAATTCTCTATTTTCTAATAACATTGTTGCTAAAGACATTTTAAGTTAGTTACTTTGCTAGTCTGTGACAAAACAAAGATGCACAGATACGGGTCTAACCTGATTTCGGTATTAACTAATTGCATCGTTCCTAATCGATACTTTATACGGTGTTTGCACAGCCTTCTGTATAGACGCTGCTAGCAGAATGTAATTTAGCCGTCTGTTCCATCCAAACACAATCGGCTGTGTGAGCAATATAAATGTTAATGTGCATCAATGCGCAGTGACTTAGCAAATCTCAACACGTTTTTAATCATCTATGCTTGGTGCACACATCCTTATACTGGGAGCATAGACGATACTTTAGGTTTCATACAGGCTACTTTACGTCCAACTGATGCAAGCTCAAGTTAATTCCAAACGACTGTATTGTTAACAGTCAAACAACAAAAATTTACTTCGGGAAATAAATAACGGTAGAACACAGCGCACAGTTCACATTAATGCCAAAGCCGAGGCAAGCTCCTAAACCTTCCATTCGGCAAACATAGAGAGCAACTTAGTGGGGATAAACTGACGCGCAAAGTTTCTTACGTAAAAACGTTTTCTCTATTTATTGCCTTTTTTTTAACACATATACACACACACAGACACACACACATACCAAACACGACTAAAACACACACACACACACACACACACACACACACACACACACACACACATATACACACACACATACACACACACACACACACACACACTACACACACACACACACACACGCACATACACACACACATACACACACACACACACACACACACAAACATACACACAAACGCGCGCGCGCCCACGTACACATACATACACATACACGTTTACACAATAATACATAACCACATTTTAGGGGTTTGGACTTGACAAAACTGTTTCTCGTTTGGCGCTCTGAAAGCCAGTGCTTGACAACTAGGGCATATGGAGCTGGTGTTAGGTCCCTCTAATGAACTGTTCCATCAGGCCCTTTCGTCCTTGGTGAGTAAGTTTCCGCGAGGCACAGGTGTTAGAGCCTGGGCACAGTAGTACGAGTTCTCGACCGATGCCCATTCAGTCGAGCAAAAGAGGCAACTATAGGCCAAGGAGTTCCGGGGATGGGAAATGATCTTTATATGACTTGGATGACCGTTGTCATAGTTTCGCCCGTAACGCATTTCTCGATGTTGGGATGAAAACGATTTTTAAAGCTACAATCGTCAAACCTAGATAGAAGTTGGCCACTCGGCTTCCCCGAACGTGCCTAGGGAAGGGAATGAGAGCAAGAAAGAATTAGTAGTATCAACACCTCAACTACCAGCAAAATATTTCATTGTATCATGCACAGAAGAGGGTAAAGATTAGTCTAAAGTATCCGCTCTTCTGATACAGAGAGCCATAACTGGATGAGCAGCAGGCTCTATCTCTTCCTACAAAGGTTACGCAATGATACAATGCTGATTGAGGTAAATATGTTCTAGCATTCCAGGGCTCTACTCAGGATGATCTGCTTTTTTTACCACGTCCACACAAAACCTTGAACTCGTCTTATGGAGTGATCACGTGTAGGGATCTAATGTATGTGGAATAGGATGAGATAACAAGAATTAGCAGCCGAGTGCGTAAGAGACGTAACCTTAAGCCCTAAATCCTAGGCGCTGCTTCGAATATCTGAGATTCAGACTTAGAACTACCTGATGTACGAAAGCAGTAATCTGTGGCAAGTGAGGCCATGTTGATAAGGACTTTAAGAATGCTAAAAACTCGCCCATTGAGCTGGTGATGCCCCTGCTCGCTCCTTCAACTGTCCAAAGTTTAAGGAGGAGAAAAAGGTCCTCGGTTTGATTGCAAAAGAGAAGATATCCTTTATGGAAGCCAAGAATAAGCAATAGTCGTTAACACCTAGACTTGAAAACAAATCATATCATAATCATGATGAAGTCATCATGTTCTAAATGCGTTGAGCTTAGCAGAAAAATAGGTCTTACCCAGCAAGTAAAGCAAAACTAGCTCTTGTCATAAAACTCACATCTGCTACAAGTGCTACTCCTAATTGGGAAAGTGTTGATACATTTTCCGCTCCGTACTTCAAGTGTAAAACTAGGTTCATGAAGTAAGTCATTGGTTGAAAATAAAAATGTGAAAAACATTAAATCTTTACCCCATGACTCTACAAAACAGAAAGGAAAACAATCAAGTACTTAAATTTTATCTGAAAAATCAAGGGACAACATATAAAATCAGACAAGTAGGGTCTCAAACTAACTCCCCTCCTAAATTTTTATCAAGGTCCTCACATTTCACCACTGACGTAGTTCAATAATGTGACGTAACAATGAGATCTACGTGAATGCATTTCACTAAGCCACGATGTTCACAACTAAACAATCCGTGATTCAGTTGAACATTAACGGCGTTAGATGTCACATCGACGATCTCAAAGTAATTATGAGAGATGTGTCTTCTATGTACATCTGCATTCAAGAGACACTTCTAAACCAATTGCATAATTTCCAACTAAGGGAGTATTCAGTTTACAGATCGGACTTCGTTACAGAAATCGGGCTAGAGAGGGCGTACACGTTTTTTCTCATAAGGTATTAATTGGTTCTAAGTAAACATTATAATATAAATATATAGTAATAAAAATATAATACTAAAACCTGAAAAAAATCAACCATGTATAGTATCTTTCTCCAAAGCCTTTTTAACCACAACTTTTTACCGCTATGAAGCCACTTCTATCTCATACTCTGTTATCATTGGGTATCATTTTAACCTTACGCAAAACCAATCCTATTAACAACATGAGACTCCATATACCGTATAAGCATTCAGTTTGCCTTTTACTAGTTACATTCGATACAAAATGGGGTTTGCCGTAAGCTACCAATTTTGTTACATACATCTAGATATTATTACTTATTCTTTCACTGACAGAGTTTGTATTTAATCTGTTTACATTATGTTTGTGCGTTTTTGTTTGCTGTTTATTTTGCTACATAATTGTTTATTTTAGTGTAAACCCATTAACACACTAAAACTCCCTGATTATAAAAATAATATATAAGTAACAAGTAACTAATAAATTTAATTAATTCACTTTATTTATAATAAACATATGTTCAAGTTTTTTCTCATTGAAACATAATCCAGACCGCTTGCAGAGACTTGTCAATGAAGGTGGCTCTTTCAAACTTCATTTTATTCTTACAACATTTAACCAGAAGTCTCAGAGTAGCAGAAGTCATTGTGATTGCTGTAGTTGCTACAAACCCTCGAAAGATATTTAATTCCAAACTGAGTTTGTGAACATTTATTTCAAGGTAAACGCACACAAACCTCCCTCCACATTAAATAAACAAGGGTAAATGGCGTAATACAAAAACACTAGGCTGGTTCTTGCTTTCGTGCGGACAGAGTCTGCATGCAACACACCGTAACAACTATATTCAAACTTTGACTGCAACTTGAAAATAGCTACTGTAATTTTGAAAGCAGAGGTAAATTGCTGCATAACTTTATGTTTATATATTTCCATGATTAGCATGTAATCGTTAGGTGGACATAACTCTATTTCCTCAGAGGCAATTAGTATGGCAAGAGAAATTTAATCGTTCATTCAATACCACCATTAAATACCGCATAAAATAACAGTCCAGTGATTAGAATAGTTGGGAAGTAAGTAATATCCCATCAAAGAGATAAAAGCAACATGCAAATAACAAGTCACAGAGACTGTGAATTACACACATTATTTTACACAAACGATTATTTTAATTTATCACTAAACTATCTATATTTATTAATATAATAATATTTGTAATGACAAGAAGTTAACAGAATTTACTCTCCTAGTTAGAACATAAATTACATTTATAAACACCTATGTAACAGTATGATCATATATAAATATCGTTTATTATATGAAACACTTCTTCGTATTAGGCCTATAATTGACACTTATTAGCTTGGTACCTATTGCAATGTAGGCCGCCTAATATAACCAGTTCCTTAAAATAAGACCACCTTCTGTCCAAAGGAAACCTATTTTGTACTACTTAAATACAAACAGCCCGGATCAAATATACAACTTGCAGCCAACTTTTACGAATTTTCAAAAACCAAGGGGCTCACCAAAAACCCTCGTTTTACTGAGCTGTTTTTTTCTGGTTGATATAGTTTGAATTTCATTTCCCAAATTGAGACGCACAGTAGAATTCAAAATATAATATTATTATTATGCCCTTTCCCGTACAATGTTTTTACCAGTGAATAATTTAAATGTATAATTTTTGAGTTGAATATTATTTTTATTTTATTATAGAATTTTAATGACTATTAAATATAGATGACTCATAAATATTATTATCTAAATAATAACTAACAAATAATAAACTATTATAATATAGTAAATAATATAAACTAAGTGCAACAATTTTTGTGCAAAGTAATAAACTACGCCTCTCCAGAACACACTTCTAATTCTGTGGAACAGAACACAATCTCAAGGCTACTAGTATCGCAGGCATGAACTGAAGACGTGTCTGACGATATAAGGCGCTAACCTTTATGTTCTATAGGAAGCCATGTTCAAGGTCGCACTGTCTGACGTGTTTCAAGTTATTGTTAACTCAAACTGTATCTATTGCACTGCAGAGTCTCTATGTAATTGCATAAATTACATTTAAAAACCTTTTCTCTTCTGTCTGTAAGTACCGATTTGTTCGCTTCGGTTAAATGAGATTCTATCAATATCTCCTATTATTGAATAATATGTAAACATAGCTATTTTTCAGGACTTTACCTATAATACGTTTCGTATTTTACAGTTTTGTTACAGCATTGGTCGCTTTCTCTATTCCAATATCCACGTCCTCCTACTTTCCATCATTTTTCATTTCTGCATGGCCTTTGTTATTCCCGTATACCTCTTCTTTTTGGAGGTTTCCTTTTCAGTATAATTACAAAACACCTTGCATCGTCTCTGTTTCACTTAGTCGCTTTCTCATTTCTCTGCTTACTGTCCACACCTCGGTTCCACATTACACAAACGTGTGAAACATAAAGCCTTCGTCTATCTAGCAATAGTATCATTCAACAATGGCGGATGTGATTGTCGAATCGTTCTTCGGCTTTTTATATTTAGTTAGTTGCAATTATTCAGCAATTATATATTTAATAATTAAAATATTTTTGGATTCTGAATTACCACGATATTCTTCACGATAACCATTATGTTTTCAAAATTAAAGGCAATCAAAGTACAAATGAGACAACTTTGTTGGTAATTAAACTCATTTTTAATATTACATTCCAAAAACGTTTTAACTAATAATATAAAAATGTGAGTAAATGAAGAGTAACAGAGAGACAGCGAATAAATATATCCTGTATTACCAATTTCTGGAGTGTTGTAAAACAATGAAAACCTCTGAAGTAGAAATTAACTCACAGAATAACTATGAGTTTATGGGTATAAATTAATAGCAAAGTTTGTCATGACCGTAAAGTGAGTTTATTGTGTAAAACAACAGATTCCATTACAAAGTTTGCGCAATCAAATATACCTTTTAGTTTGCAGTAAATAGACAACAAACCTGTGATTCAAACGCCCTGCTTATGGGTTCGCACTTTGATGCGTTACTTCAGGTAAGAAGTGTTTTATTTTGAAGCTATTTTCCTCTCATAAACAGATTTAGTTTCCATAATAAAAAGGAATTTCAAGTGAAAACAATGTTGAGAGATCGTAAGAGAATACAACCCCTGATTAAATTACGTGAAGTAAAACATTGAATCCATTGGATTATTGGTTCAATCCTATAATGGGGTAAAATCCCAAATGGGATTCTGAAGTAAAATCACAAATGGGGTTCTGAAGTAAAATCCCAAATCCCGAGGGCAATATTACGGGTAGTCCAGTGTAATTGCATTCCCACAGGAAAGGCGCTATTAAACGCCTCCGGGCTAGGGTAAAGCGAGCATTATGTTTGCTACAATATGGAACAGTGGTATAAATATGTTGTCCCAAGTCTACTGTTATATTTCCTCTTGTGTTTGTGTAGTGGCATCTACAGTTGCGGTGAAGAGGCCTAGGGCTAAAGTGATTCAAACAGCTTTGCTATGTACCCGAGTGATCCCTTAGGTCCGCCTATATCTTTTCAGGTTATTAATGCAACTTAAACCCTTCTGATGTTTCCATTATTTTTTTTCATTTTTGTTGCATAAAGTGATCACGTGCAGAGAAAGGTTAGTTAGAAACAGAGTTTCGTCTAGGATAATTACTGAAGGTATTCTCCTAGCTTACTACCCTAGAAGTACAATAGTACGTTACCCACCTAGTAGTACCTTAGTAAGTCATCCAATTAACAATGCCCTATTATGTTATCCACTTACCGGTATACTAGTTCCTTACACACCAGTAAGATATCCGTCTTGCAGTACCCTAGTAAGTTACTACTTAGCAGAACCTAGAATGTTATCAACGTAGCAACTACCCTCGGAAAATCCCAGTTAGTCACCCTAGAAGAACCTTACTTAGCAATACCCTAGTAATTAATCCTTGTGGCAGTATCCTAGTCAGTTATACACATTGTACTACAGCAGTCGGTTACTCCTGGAAAGTTATCCACCAAGCGGTACCAACCTTGCAATTCCAAAACAAGAAGTTAAAATTTGGGAATATTTAACGCTTCCTAATCATGTAACACTAAGACATGTCTTTATGACCCGATAGAGAGCAGGTATATCCAGGTCACGTGGTACAAAATATCTCTGCGTTCCCTACAAACGGATCAGTTGTCCTTACTTCTATTTCAAATAATTTACTAACCTTCCTGAGCAATAATGGTCACACAGTAAGGTTGGAAAATCCTGGACAGCTCCGTAACAAGGGATTGAATGATGACAGAATTTGCAATGTCTTGTCGGTGGGACATTCGTTTTATTTTTTCTCCGAAGTACCTTAGTGTGCATTTCCTGCTGCTTGATTTATAATTAAGCACAATATTTGTTGTGTATTATGTAATTTCGGAAAATAGATTATTCTATGTAACTCCGAACTATGTGTTTGAAAATATCTATATTTCCAGCCGCGCTAATAACTCACCAGCTATGCTACATCTGTGAGTTTCATAGATGGTCTACAAGGATTCTTGAACCAAAGTCCTTCGTTATTACATACAACAAAGCTGACGATACTAAACCGTAATGCTATTTACATAAAAGCGGAGACCTATAACGACATATCATCTCTGTAATGACGCGGATGTGCTGATCACTTCATCCGATGTGTGTGTGTTGACTGAAACCGAATCCAAGAAATGGGTTGTTTCCTCAAAACAAATAAAACCCCTTGTTGTATTGTGAAAGACTTACTGGAGGAAATAAATAATGGAAGAACACAGCGCAGAGTTCACATTAATGTCAAAGCCGAGGCAAGCTCCTAAACCTTTCATTCGGCAAACATAGAAAGCAACTTAGTTTGGATAAACTGACGCGCAAATTTTCTTCCGTGAAAAAAATTTCTCTAAGGGCTGGAGTGGATTTATTTACCGCTATTTTCTACAAACAATATAAGAACTTTTTGTTGTCAGCTGCATGTATAGTTTCTACAGTTTGTTTCATTGCTATTCTGAAGGGAAACGTCTCTTGGAATATAGTATAAGGTTAGTGAAAAGGTTAGTTACATGACTTTCTTTTATAAATAAACTTATTTAAAGTTTTGCTCACCACTGTGGCAGCTATAATAATTGCATTTTCCATTACTTTCATTCTGCGACGTCTGTGGTGATGTCGGTTCCCACGCAAAGCAGATTAGGGCAGGGTCTGATGAATAACGTTACCTCATGCACTAAACATACAAGTATTTCCTCCTTTCTTAAGGTGTTGTAGTTTATGCGTGTGTGTGTGTGAGAGAGAGAGAGAGACAGAGAGAGATTGAGTGTGTAAGCATGTGCATATGCTGGTGTGTATATATACATACGTGTGTGGGAGTTTGCGGGAGAGGAGTGAGTGTGGATGTGCTGGTTCGTAGTTGCTTGTGTGTTTAAACGTTAACGATAATAAAGGAATTATTGCCGGAAAAATTCACGTCACGTAAAGTGTAGTGACAGTATACGTAGAACAATCATAGGTCTTATTAATCACCAGCCTAGCATTATTTGTTCCCTACATTTCTGTATATTTATAGCTGTAAGAACTGACGTTTTCTAGACAGTAGTTTCCAGCTGCTTTTATTACAAATAACTCCATTATTCTTTGTACTATGTTTATCTTCTATCCTTATCCTGGTTACATTGGACTCAACTCTCTTCGACGCACCTTGAGAAACCGCCCTTTGACTCAAGCTCTACTAGTTCAGTTCCTTCACCTCGAACAGAAAGGAACTAAATCACTAGTGACTACTATCATATAACTTCACCTCGATCAGAAAGGAACTAAATCACTAGTCACTACTATTATATAACTTCACCTCTAACATAAAGGAACTAAATCACTAGTCACTACTGTCATATAACTTCACCTCGTACAGAAAGGAACTAAATCACTAGTCACTACTATTATATAACTTCACCTCGATCAGAAAGGAACTAAATCACTAGTCACTACTATTATATAACTTCACCTCTAACAGAAAGGAACTAAATCACTAGTCACTACTATTATATAACTTCACCTCTAACAGAAAGGAACTAAATCACTAGTCACTAGTATCATATAACTTCACCTCGTACAGAAAGGAACTAAATCACTAGTCACTACTATTATATAACTTCACCTCTAACAGAAAGGAACTAAATCACTAGTCACTACTGTCATATAACTTCACCTCGTACAGAAAGGAACTAAATCACTAGTCACTACTGTCATATAACTTCACCTCGTACAGAAAGGAACTAAATCACTAGTCACTACTATTATATAACTTCACCTCTAACAGAAAGGAACTAAATCACTAGTCACTACTATTATATAACTTCACCTCTAACAGAAAGGAACTAAATCACTAGTCACTAGTATCATATAACTTCACCTCGTACAGAAAGGAACTAAATCACTAGTCACTACTATTATATAACTTCACCTCTAACAGAAAGGAACTAAATCACTAGTCACTACTGTCATATAACTTCACCTCGTACAGAAAGGAACTAAATCACTAGTCACTACTATTATATAACTTCACCTCTAACAGAAAGGAACTAAATCACTAGTCACTACTGTCATATAACTTCACCTCGTACAGAAAGGAACTAAATCACTAGTCACTACTATTATATAACTTCACCTCGAACAGAGAGGAACTAAATCACTAGTGACTACTATCATATAACTTCACCTCGAACAGAGAGGAACTAAATCACTAGTGACTACTATCATATAACTTCACCTCTAACAGAAAGGAACTAAATCACTAGTCACTACTGTCATATAACTTCACCTCGTACAGAAAGGAACTAAATCACTAGTCACTACTATTATATAACTTCACCTCTAACAGAAAGGAACTAAATCACTAGTCACTACTGTCATATAACTTCACCTCGTACAGAAAGGAACTAAATCACTAGTCACTACTATTATATAACTTCACCTCGAACAGAGAGGAACTAAATCACTAGTGACTACTATCATATAACTTCACCTCGAACAGAGAGGAACTAAATCACTAGTGACTACTATCATATAACTTCACCTCGTACAGAAAGGAACTAAATCACTAGTCACTACTATTATATAACTTCACCTCGAACAGAGAGGAACTAAATCACTAGTGACTACTATCATATAACTTCACCTCGAACAGAGAGGAACTAAATCACTAGTGACTACTATCATATAACTTCACCTCTAACAGAAAGGAACTAAATCACTAGTCACTACTGTCATATAAATTCACCTCGTACAGAAAGGAACTAAATCACTAGTCACTACTATTATATAACTTCACCTCTAACAGAAAGGAACTAAATCACTAGTGACTACTATCATATAACTTCACCTCGTACAGAAAGGAACTAAATCACTAGTCACTACTATTATATAACTTCACCTCGAATAAAGAGGAACTAAATCACTAGTGACTACTATCATATAACTTCACCTCGAACAGAGAGGAACTAAATCACTAGTGACTACTATCATATAACTTCACCTCGTACAGAAAGGAACTAAATCACTAGTCACTACTGTCATATAACTTCACCTCTAACACAAAGGAACTAAATCACTAGTCACTACTATTATATAACTTCACCTCGTACAGAAAGGAACTAAATCACTAGTCACTACTATTATATAACTTCACCTCTAACAGAAAGGAACTAAATCACTAGTCACTACTATCATATAACTTCACCTCGTACAGAAAGGAACTAAATCACTAGTCACTACTATTATATAACTTCACCTCTAACAGAAATGAACTAAATCACTAGTCACTACTATCATATAACTTCACCTCTAACAGAAAGGAACTAAATCACTAGTCACTACTGTCATATAACTTCACCTCGTACAGAAAGGAACTAAATCACTAGTCACTACTATTATATAACTTCACCTCTAACAGAAAGGAACTAAATCACTAGTCACTACTGTCATATAACTTCACCTCGTACAGAAAGGAACTAAATCACTAGTCACTACTATTATATAACTTCACCTCGAACAGAGAGGAACTAAATCACTAGTGACTACTATCATATAACTTCACCTCGAACAGAGAGGAACTAAATCACTAGTGACTACTATCATATAACTTCACCTCGAACAGAGAGGAACTAAATCACTAGTGACTACTATCATATAAATTCACCTCTAACAGAAAGGAACTAAATCACTAGTCACTACTGTCATATAACTTCACCTCGTACAGAAAGGAACTAAATCACTAGTCACTACTGTCATATAACTTCACCTCGAACAGAAAGGAACTAAATCACTAGTCACTACTATCATATAACTTCACCTCGAACAGAAAGGAACTAAATCACTAGCCACTACTATCATATAACTTCACCTCGAACAGAAAGGAACTAAATCACTAGCCACTAGTATCATATAACTTCACCTCGTACAGAAAGGAACTAAATCACTAGTCACTAGTATCATATAACTTCACCTCGAACAGAAAGGAACTAAATCACTAGTCACTACTATTATATAACTTCACCTCTAACAGAAAGGAACTAAATCACTAGTCACTACTATCATATAACTTCACCTCGTACAGAAAGGAACTAAATCACTAGTCACTACTATCATATAACTTCACCTCGTACAGAAAGGAACTAAATCACTAGTCACTACTGTCATATAACTTCACCTCGAACAGAAAGGAACTAAATCACTAGTCACTACTATCATATAACTTCACCTCGTACAGAAAGGAACTAAATCACTAGTCACTACTATCATATAACTTCACCTCGAACAGAAAGGAACTAAATCACTAGCCACTACTATCATATAACTTCACCTCGAACAGAAAGGAACTAAATCACTAGCCACTAGTATCAAATAACTTCACCTCATACAGAAAGGAACTAAATCACTAGTCACTACTATCATATAACTTCACCTCGAACAGAAAGGAACTAAATCACTAGTCACTACTATTATATAACTTCACCTCTAACAGAAAGGAACTAAATCACTAGTCACTAGTATCATATAACTTCACCTCGTACAGAAAGGAACTAAATCACTAGTCACTACTATCATATAACTTCACCTCGAACAGAAAGGAACTAAATCACTAGCCACTACTATCATATAACTTCACCTCGAACAGAAAGGAACTAAATCACTAGTCACTAGTATCATATAACTTCACCTCGTACAGAAAGGAACTAAATCACTAGTCACTACTATCATATAACTTCACCTCGAACAGAAAGGAACTAAATCACTAGTCACTACTATTATATAACTTCACCTCTAACTGAAAGGAACTAAATAACTAGTCACTAGTATCATATAACTTCACCTCGTACAGAAAGGAACTAAATCACTAGTCACTACTATCATATAACTTCACCTCGAACAGAAAGGAACTAAATCACTAGTCACTAGTATCATATAACTTCACCTCGTACAGAAAGGAACTAAATCACTAGTCACTACTATCATATAACTTCACCTCGAACAGAAAGGAACTAAATCACTAGTCACTACTATTATATAACTTCACCTCTAACAGAAAGGAACTAAATCACTAGTCACTACTATCATATAACTTCACCTCGATCAGAAAGCAACTAAATCACTAGTCACTACTATTATATAACTTCACCTCGTACAGAAAGGAACTAAATCACTAGTCACTACTATTATATAACTTCACCTCTAACAGAAAGGAACTAAATCACTAGTCACTACTATTATATAACTTCACCTCGTACAGAAAGGAACTAAATCACTAGTCACTACTATTATATAACTTCACCTCGATCAGAAAGGAACTAAATCACTAGTCACTACTATTATATAACTTCACCTCGTACAGAAAGGAACTAAATCACTAGTCACTACTATCATATAACTTCACCTCGAACAGAAAGGAACTAAATCACTAGCCACTACTATCATATAACTTCACCTCGAACAGAAAGGAACTAAATCACTAGTCACTAGTATCATATAACTTCACCTCGTACAGAAAGGAACTAAATCACTAGTCACTACTATCATATAACTTCACCTCGAACAGAAAGGAACTAAATCACTAGTCACTAGTATCATATAACTTCACCTCGTACAGAAAGGAACTAAATCACTAGTCACTACTATCATATAACTTCACCTCGAACAGAAAGGAACTAAATCACTAGTCACTACTATTATATAACTTCACCTCTAACAGAAAGGAACTAAATCACTAGTCACTACTATCATATAACTTCACCTCGAACAGAAAGGAACTAAATCACTAGTCACTACTATTATATAACTTCACCTCTAACAGAAAGGAACTAAATCACTAGTCACTAGTATCATATAACTTCACCTCGTACAGAAAGGAACTAAATCACTAGTCACTACTATCATATAACTTCACCTCGAACAGAAAGGAACTAAATCACTAGTCACTACTATTATATAACTTCACCTCTAACAGAAAGGAACTAAATCACTAGTCACTACTATCATATAACTTCACCTCGAACAGAAAGGAACTAAATCACTAGTCACTACTATTATATAACTTCACCTCTAACAGAAAGGAACTAAATCACTAGTCACTACTATAATATAACTTCACCTCGATCAGAAGGGAACTAAATCACTAGTCACTACTATTATATAACTTCACCTCGAACAGAAAGGAACTAAATCACTAGTCACTACTATTATATAACTTCACCTCTAACAGAAAGGAACTAAATCACTAGTCACTACTATTATATAACTTCACCTCGTACAGAAAGGAACTAAATCACTAGTCACTACTATTATATAACTTCACCTCGATCAGAAAGGAACTAAATCACTAGTCACTACTATTATATAACTTCACCTCGTACAGAAGGAACTAAATCACTAGTCACTACTATTATATAACTTCACCTCGTACAGAAAGGAACTAAATCACTAGTCACTACTATTATATAAATTCACCTCTAACAGAAAGTAACTAAATCACTAGTCACTACTATTATATAACTTCACCTCGTACAGAAAGGAACTAAATCACTAGTCACTACTATTATATAACTTCACCTCGATCAGAAAGGAACTAAATCACTAGTCACTACTATTATATAACTTCACCTCTAACAGAAAGGAACTAAATCACTAGTCACTACTATTATATAACTTCACCTCGTACAGAAAGGAACTAAATAACTAGTCACTACTATTATATAACTTCACCTCGATCAGAAAGGAACTAAATCACTAGTCACTATTATTATATAACTTCACCTCGTACAGAAAGGAACTAAATCACTAGTCACTACTATTATATAACTTCACCTCGATCAGAAAGGAACTAAATCACTAGTCACTACTATTATATAACTTCACCTCGTACAGAAAGGAACTAAATAACTAGTCACTACTATTATATAACTTCACCTCGATCAGAAAGGAACTAAATCACTAGTCACTACTATTATATAACTTCACCTCGTACAGAAAGGAACTAAATCACTAGTCACTACTATTATATAACTTCACCTCAAACAGAAAGGAACTAAATCACTAGTCACTAGTATCATATAACTTCACCTCGTACAGAAAGGAACTAAATCACTAGTCACTACTATCATATAACTTCACCTCGAACAGAAAGGAACTAAATCACTAGTCACTACTATTATATAACTTCACCTCTAACTGAAAGGAACTAAATAACTAGTCACTAGTATCATATAACTTCACCTCGTACAGAAAGGAACTAAATCACTAGTCACTACTATCATATAACTTCACCTCGAACAGAAAGGAACTAAATCACTAGTCACTAGTATCATATAACTTCACCTCGTACAGAAAGGAACTAAATCACTAGTCACTACTATCATATAACTTCACCTCGAACAGAAAGGAACTAAATCACTAGTCACTACTATTATATAACTTCACCTCTAACAGAAAGGAACTAAATCACTAGTCACTACTATCATATAACTTCACCTCGATCAGAAAGCAACTAAATCACTAGTCACTACTATTATATAACTTCACCTCGTACAGAAAGGAACTAAATCACTAGTCACTACTATTATATAACTTCACCTCTAACAGAAAGGAACTAAATCACTAGTCACTACTATTATATAACTTCACCTCGTACAGAAAGGAACTAAATCACTAGTCACTACTATTATATAACTTCACCTCGATCAGAAAGGAACTAAATCACTAGTCACTACTATTATATAACTTCACCTCGTACAGAAAGGAACTAAATCACTAGTCACTACTATCATATAACTTCATCTCTAACAGAAAGGAACTAAATCACTAGTCACTAGTATCATATAACTTCACCTCGTACAGAAAGGAACTAAATCACTAGTCACTACTATCATATAACTTCACCTCGAACAGAAAGGAACTAAATCACTAGCCACTACTATCATATAACTTCACCTCGAACAGAAAGGAACTAAATCACTAGTCACTAGTATCATATAACTTCACCTCGTACAGAAAGGAACTAAATCACTAGTCACTACTATCATATAACTTCACCTCGAACAGAAAGGAACTAAATTACTAGTCACTACTATTATATAACTTCACCTCTAACAGAAAGAAACTAAATCACTAGTCACTAGTATCATATAACTTCACCTCGTACAGAAAGGAACTAAATCACTAGTCACTACTATTATATAACTTCACCTCGTACAGAAAGGAACTAAATCACTAGTCACTACTATTATATAACTTCACCTCTAACAGAAAGGAACTAAATCACTAGTCACTACTATTATATAACTTCACCTCGTACAGAAAGGAACTAAATCACTAGTCACTACTATTATATAACTTCACCTCGATCAGAAAGGAACTAAATCACTAGTCACTACTATTATATAACTTCACCTCGTACAGAAAGGAACTAAATCACTAGTCACTACTATCATATAACTTCATCTCTAACAGAAAGGAACTAAATCACTAGTGACTACTATCATATAACTTCACCTCGAACAGAGAGGAACTAAATCACTAGTGACTACTATCATATAACTTCACCTCTAACAGAAAGGAACTAAATCACTAGTCACTACTGTCATATAACTTCACCTCGTACAGAAAGGAACTAAATCACTAGTCACTACTATTATATAACTTCACCTCTAACAGAAAGGAACTAAATCACTAGTCACTACTGTCATATAACTTCACCTCGTACAGAAAGGAACTAAATCACTAGTCACTACTATTATATAACTTCACCTCGAACAGAGAGGAACTAAATCACTAGTGACTACTATCATATAACTTCACCTCGAACAGAGAGGAACTAAATCACTAGTGACTACTATCATATAACTTCACCTCGTACAGAAAGGAACTAAATCACTAGTCACTACTATTATATAACTTCACCTCGAACAGAGAGGAACTAAATCACTAGTGACTACTATCATATAACTTCACCTCGAACAGAGAGGAACTAAATCACTAGTGACTACTATCATATAACTTCACCTCTAACAGAAAGGAACTAAATCACTAGTCACTACTGTCATATAAATTCACCTCGTACAGAAAGGAACTAAATCACTAGTCACTACTATTATATAACTTCACCTCTAACAGAAAGGAACTAAATCACTAGTGACTACTATCATATAACTTCACCTCGTACAGAAAGGAACTAAATCACTAGTCACTACTATTATATAACTTCACCTCGAATAAAGAGGAACTAAATCACTAGTGACTACTATCATATAACTTCACCTCGAACAGAGAGGAACTAAATCACTAGTGACTACTATCATATAACTTCACCTCGTACAGAAAGGAACTAAATCACTAGTCACTACTGTCATATAACTTCACCTCTAACAGAAAGGAACTAAATCACTAGTCACTACTATTATATAACTTCACCTCGTACAGAAAGGAACTAAATCACTAGTCACTACTATTATATAACTTCACCTCTAACAGAAAGGAACTAAATCACTAGTCACTACTATCATATAACTTCACCTCGTACAGAAAGGAACTAAATCACTAGTCACTACTATTATATAACTTCACCTCTAACAGAAATGAACTAAATCACTAGTCACTACTATCATATAACTTCACCTCTAACAGAAAGGAACTAAATCACTAGTCACTACTGTCATATAACTTCACCTCGTACAGAAAGGAACTAAATCACTAGTCACTACTATTATATAACTTCACCTCTAACAGAAAGGAACTAAATCACTAGTCACTACTGTCATATAACTTCACCTCGTACAGAAAGGAACTAAATCACTAGTCACTACTATTATATAACTTCACCTCGAACAGAGAGGAACTAAATCACTAGTGACTACTATCATATAACTTCACCTCGAACAGAGAGGAACTAAATCACTAGTGACTACTATCATATAACTTCACCTCGAACAGAGAGGAACTAAATCACTAGTGACTACTATCATATAAATTCACCTCTAACAGAAAGGAACTAAATCACTAGTCACTACTGTCATATAACTTCACCTCGTACAGAAAGGAACTAAATCACTAGTCACTACTGTCATATAACTTCACCTCGAACAGAAAGGAACTAAATCACTAGTCACTACTATCATATAACTTCACCTCGAACAGAAAGGAACTAAATCACTAGCCACTACTATCATATAACTTCACCTCGAACAGAAAGGAACTAAATCACTAGCCACTAGTATCATATAACTTCACCTCGTACAGAAAGGAACTAAATCACTAGTCACTAGTATCATATAACTTCACCTCGAACAGAAAGGAACTAAATCACTAGTCACTACTATTATATAACTTCACCTCTAACAGAAAGGAACTAAATCACTAGTCACTACTATCATATAACTTCACCTCGTACAGAAAGGAACTAAATCACTAGTCACTACTATCATATAACTTCACCTCGTACAGAAAGGAACTAAATCACTAGTCACTACTGTCATATAACTTCACCTCGAACAGAAAGGAACTAAATCACTAGTCACTACTATCATATAACTTCACCTCGTACAGAAAGGAACTAAATCACTAGTCACTACTATCATATAACTTCACCTCGAACAGAAAGGAACTAAATCACTAGCCACTACTATCATATAACTTCACCTCGAACAGAAAGGAACTAAATCACTAGCCACTAGTATCAAATAACTTCACCTCATACAGAAAGGAACTAAATCACTAGTCACTACTATCATATAACTTCACCTCGAACAGAAAGGAACTAAATCACTAGTCACTACTATTATATAACTTCACCTCTAACAGAAAGGAACTAAATCACTAGTCACTAGTATCATATAACTTCACCTCGAACAGAAAGGAACTAAATCACTAGTCACTACTATTATATAACTTCACCTCTAACAGAAAGGAACTAAATCACTAGTCACTACTATTATATAACTTCACCTCGAACAGAAAGGAACTAAATCACTAGTCACTACTATTATATAACTTCACCTCGTACAGAAAGGAACTAAATCACTAGTCACTACTATTATATAACTTCACCTCGATCAGAAAGGAACTAAATCACTAGTCACTACTATTATATAACTTCACCTCGTACAGAAGGAACTAAATCACTAGTCACTACTATTATATAACTTCACCTCGTACAGAAAGGAACTAAATCACTAGTCACTACTATTATATAAATTCACCTCTAACAGAAAGTAACTAAATCACTAGTCACTACTATTATATAACTTCACCTCGTACAGAAAGGAACTAAATCACTAGTCACTACTATTATATAACTTCACCTCGATCAGAAAGGAACTAAATCACTAGTCACTACTATTATATAACTTCACCTCTAACAGAAAGGAACTAAATCACTAGTCACTACTATTATATAACTTCACCTCGTACAGAAAGGAACTAAATAACTAGTCACTACTATTATATAACTTCACCTCGATCAGAAAGGAACTAAATCACTAGTCACTACTATTATATAACTTCACCTCGTACAGAAAGGAACTAAATCACTAGTCACTACTATTATATAACTTCACCTCGATCAGAAAGGAACTAAATCACTAGTCACTACTATTATATAACTTCACCTCGTACAGAAAGGAACTAAATAACTAGTCACTACTATTATATAACTTCACCTCGATCAGAAAGGAACTAAATCACTAGTCACTACTATTATATAACTTCACCTCGTACAGAAAGGAACTAAATCACTAGTCACTACTATTATATAACTTCACCTCAAACAGAAAGGAACTAAATCACTAGTCACTAGTATCATATAACTTCACCTCGTACAGAAAGGAACTAAATCACTAGTCACTACTATCATATAACTTCACCTCGAACAGAAAGGAACTAAATCACTAGTCACTACTATTATATAACTTCACCTCTAACTGAAAGGAACTAAATAACTAGTCACTAGTATCATATAACTTCACCTCGTACAGAAAGGAACTAAATCACTAGTCACTACTATCATATAACTTCACCTCGAACAGAAAGGAACTAAATCACTAGTCACTAGTATCATATAACTTCACCTCGTACAGAAAGGAACTAAATCACTAGTCACTACTATCATATAACTTCACCTCGAACAGAAAGGAACTAAATCACTAGTCACTACTATTATATAACTTCACCTCTAACAGAAAGGAACTAAATCACTAGTCACTACTATCATATAACTTCACCTCGATCAGAAAGCAACTAAATCACTAGTCACTACTATTATATAACTTCACCTCGTACAGAAAGGAACTAAATCACTAGTCACTACTATTATATAACTTCACCTCTAACAGAAAGGAACTAAATCACTAGTCACTACTATTATATAACTTCACCTCGTACAGAAAGGAACTAAATCACTAGTCACTACTATTATATAACTTCACCTCGATCAGAAAGGAACTAAATCACTAGTCACTACTATTATATAACTTCACCTCGTACAGAAAGGAACTAAATCACTAGTCACTACTATCATATAACTTCATCTCTAACAGAAAGGAACTAAATCACTAGTCACTAGTATCATATAACTTCACCTCGTACAGAAAGGAACTAAATCACTAGTCACTACTATCATATAACTTCACCTCGAACAGAAAGGAACTAAATCACTAGCCACTACTATCATATAACTTCACCTCGAACAGAAAGGAACTAAATCACTAGTCACTAGTATCATATAACTTCACCTCGTACAGAAAGGAACTAAATCACTAGTCACTACTATCATATAACTTCACCTCGAACAGAAAGGAACTAAATTACTAGTCACTACTATTATATAACTTCACCTCTAACAGAAAGAAACTAAATCACTAGTCACTAGTATCATATAACTTCACCTCGTACAGAAAGGAACTAAATCACTAGTCACTACTATTATATAACTTCACCTCGTACAGAAAGGAACTAAATCACTAGTCACTACTATTATATAACTTCACCTCTAACAGAAAGGAACTAAATCACTAGTCACTACTATTATATAACTTCACCTCGTACAGAAAGGAACTAAATCACTAGTCACTACTATTATATAACTTCACCTCGATCAGAAAGGAACTAAATCACTAGTCACTACTATTATATAACTTCACCTCGTACAGAAAGGAACTAAATCACTAGTCACTACTATCATATAACTTCATCTCTAACAGAAAGGAACTAAATCACTAGTGACTACTATCATATAACTTCACCTCGAACAGAGAGGAACTAAATCACTAGTGACTACTATCATATAACTTCACCTCTAACAGAAAGGAACTAAATCACTAGTCACTACTGTCATATAACTTCACCTCGTACAGAAAGGAACTAAATCACTAGTCACTACTATTATATAACTTCACCTCTAACAGAAAGGAACTAAATCACTAGTCACTACTGTCATATAACTTCACCTCGTACAGAAAGGAACTAAATCACTAGTCACTACTATTATATAACTTCACCTCGAACAGAGAGGAACTAAATCACTAGTGACTACTATCATATAACTTCACCTCGAACAGAGAGGAACTAAATCACTAGTGACTACTATCATATAACTTCACCTCGTACAGAAAGGAACTAAATCACTAGTCACTACTATTATATAACTTCACCTCGAACAGAGAGGAACTAAATCACTAGTGACTACTATCATATAACTTCACCTCGAACAGAGAGGAACTAAATCACTAGTGACTACTATCATATAACTTCACCTCTAACAGAAAGGAACTAAATCACTAGTCACTACTGTCATATAAATTCACCTCGTACAGAAAGGAACTAAATCACTAGTCACTACTATTATATAACTTCACCTCTAACAGAAAGGAACTAAATCACTAGTGACTACTATCATATAACTTCACCTCGTACAGAAAGGAACTAAATCACTAGTCACTACTATTATATAACTTCACCTCGAATAAAGAGGAACTAAATCACTAGTGACTACTATCATATAACTTCACCTCGAACAGAGAGGAACTAAATCACTAGTGACTACTATCATATAACTTCACCTCGTACAGAAAGGAACTAAATCACTAGTCACTACTGTCATATAACTTCACCTCTAACAGAAAGGAACTAAATCACTAGTCACTACTATTATATAACTTCACCTCGTACAGAAAGGAACTAAATCACTAGTCACTACTATTATATAACTTCACCTCTAACAGAAAGGAACTAAATCACTAGTCACTACTATCATATAACTTCACCTCGTACAGAAAGGAACTAAATCACTAGTCACTACTATTATATAACTTCACCTCTAACAGAAATGAACTAAATCACTAGTCACTACTATCATATAACTTCACCTCTAACAGAAAGGAACTAAATCACTAGTCACTACTGTCATATAACTTCACCTCGTACAGAAAGGAACTAAATCACTAGTCACTACTATTATATAACTTCACCTCTAACAGAAAGGAACTAAATCACTAGTCACTACTGTCATATAACTTCACCTCGTACAGAAAGGAACTAAATCACTAGTCACTACTATTATATAACTTCACCTCGAACAGAGAGGAACTAAATCACTAGTGACTACTATCATATAACTTCACCTCGAACAGAGAGGAACTAAATCACTAGTGACTACTATCATATAACTTCACCTCGAACAGAGAGGAACTAAATCACTAGTGACTACTATCATATAAATTCACCTCTAACAGAAAGGAACTAAATCACTAGTCACTACTGTCATATAACTTCACCTCGTACAGAAAGGAACTAAATCACTAGTCACTACTGTCATATAACTTCACCTCGAACAGAAAGGAACTAAATCACTAGTCACTACTATCATATAACTTCACCTCGAACAGAAAGGAACTAAATCACTAGCCACTACTATCATATAACTTCACCTCGAACAGAAAGGAACTAAATCACTAGCCACTAGTATCATATAACTTCACCTCGTACAGAAAGGAACTAAATCACTAGTCACTAGTATCATATAACTTCACCTCGAACAGAAAGGAACTAAATCACTAGTCACTACTATTATATAACTTCACCTCTAACAGAAAGGAACTAAATCACTAGTCACTACTATCATATAACTTCACCTCGTACAGAAAGGAACTAAATCACTAGTCACTACTATCATATAACTTCACCTCGTACAGAAAGGAACTAAATCACTAGTCACTACTGTCATATAACTTCACCTCGAACAGAAAGGAACTAAATCACTAGTCACTACTATCATATAACTTCACCTCGTACAGAAAGGAACTAAATCACTAGTCACTACTATCATATAACTTCACCTCGAACAGAAAGGAACTAAATCACTAGCCACTACTATCATATAACTTCACCTCGAACAGAAAGGAACTAAATCACTAGCCACTAGTATCAAATAACTTCACCTCATACAGAAAGGAACTAAATCACTAGTCACTACTATCATATAACTTCACCTCGAACAGAAAGGAACTAAATCACTAGTCACTACTATTATATAACTTCACCTCTAACAGAAAGGAACTAAATCACTAGTCACTAGTATCATATAACTTCACCTCGTACAGAAAGGAACTAAATCACTAGTCACTACTATCATATAACTTCACCTCGAACAGAAAGGAACTAAATCACTAGCCACTACTATCATATAACTTCACCTCGAACAGAAAGGAACTAAATCACTAGTCACTAGTATCATATAACTTCACCTCGTACAGAAAGGAACTAAATCACTAGTCACTACTATCATATAACTTCACCTCGAACAGAAAGGAACTAAATCACTAGTCACTACTATTATATAACTTCACCTCTAACTGAAAGGAACTAAATAACTAGTCACTAGTATCATATAACTTCACCTCGTACAGAAAGGAACTAAATCACTAGTCACTACTATCATATAACTTCACCTCGAACAGAAAGGAACTAAATCACTAGTCACTAGTATCATATAACTTCACCTCGTACAGAAAGGAACTAAATCACTAGTCACTACTATCATATAACTTCACCTCGAACAGAAAGGAACTAAATCACTAGTCACTACTATTATATAACTTCACCTCTAACAGAAAGGAACTAAATCACTAGTCACTACTATCATATAACTTCACCTCGATCAGAAAGCAACTAAATCACTAGTCACTACTATTATATAACTTCACCTCGTACAGAAAGGAACTAAATCACTAGTCACTACTATTATATAACTTCACCTCTAACAGAAAGGAACTAAATCACTAGTCACTACTATTATATAACTTCACCTCGTACAGAAAGGAACTAAATCACTAGTCACTACTATTATATAACTTCACCTCGATCAGAAAGGAACTAAATCACTAGTCACTACTATTATATAACTTCACCTCGTACAGAAAGGAACTAAATCACTAGTCACTACTATCATATAACTGCACCTCGAACAGAAAGGAACTAAATCACTAGCCACTACTATCATATAACTTCACCTCGAACAGAAAGGAACTAAATCACTAGTCACTAGTATCATATAACTTCACCTCGTACAGAAAGGAACTAAATCACTAGTCACTACTATCATATAACTTCACCTCGAACAGAAAGGAACTAAATCACTAGTCACTAGTATCATATAACTTCACCTCGTACAGAAAGGAACTAAATCACTAGTCACTACTATCATATAACTTCACCTCGAACAGAAAGGAACTAAATCACTAGTCACTACTATTATATAACTTCACCTCTAACAGAAAGGAACTAAATCACTAGTCACTACTATCATATAACTTCACCTCGAACAGAAAGGAACTAAATCACTAGTCACTACTATTATATAACTTCACCTCTAACAGAAAGGAACTAAATCACTAGTCACTAGTATCATATAACTTCACCTCGTACAGAAAGGAACTAAATCACTAGTCACTACTATCATATAACTTCACCTCGAACAGAAAGGAACTAAATCACTAGTCACTACTATTATATAACTTCACCTCTAACAGAAAGGAACTAAATCACTAGTCACTACTATCATATAACTTCACCTCGAACAGAAAGGAACTAAATCACTAGTCACTACTATTATATAACTTCACCTCTAACAGAAAGGAACTAAATCACTAGTCACTACTATAATATAACTTCACCTCGATCAGAAGGGAACTAAATCACTAGTCACTACTATTATATAACTTCACCTCGAACAGAAAGGAACTAAATCACTAGTCACTACTATTATATAACTTCACCTCTAACAGAAAGGAACTAAATCACTAGTCACTACTATTATATAACTTCACCTCGTACAGAAAGGAACTAAATCACTAGTCACTACTATTATATAACTTCACCTCGATCAGAAAGGAACTAAATCACTAGTCACTACTATTATATAACTTCACCTCGTACAGAAGGAACTAAATCACTAGTCACTACTATTATATAACTTCACCTCGTACAGAAAGGAACTAAATCACTAGTCACTACTATTATATAAATTCACCTCTAACAGAAAGTAACTAAATCACTAGTCACTACTATTATATAACTTCACCTCGTACAGAAAGGAACTAAATCACTAGTCACTACTATTATATAACTTCACCTCGATCAGAAAGGAACTAAATCACTAGTCACTACTATTATATAACTTCACCTCTAACAGAAAGGAACTAAATCACTAGTCACTACTATTATATAACTTCACCTCGTACAGAAAGGAACTAAATAACTAGTCACTACTATTATATAACTTCACCTCGATCAGAAAGGAACTAAATCACTAGTCACTACTATTATATAACTTCACCTCGTACAGAAAGGAACTAAATCACTAGTCACTACTATTATATAACTTCACCTCGATCAGAAAGGAACTAAATCACTAGTCACTACTATTATATAACTTCACCTCGTACAGAAAGGAACTAAATAACTAGTCACTACTATTATATAACTTCACCTCGATCAGAAAGGAACTAAATCACTAGTCACTACTATTATATAACTTCACCTCGTACAGAAAGGAACTAAATCACTAGTCACTACTATTATATAACTTCACCTCAAACAGAAAGGAACTAAATCACTAGTCACTAGTATCATATAACTTCACCTCGTACAGAAAGGAACTAAATCACTAGTCACTACTATCATATAACTTCACCTCGAACAGAAAGGAACTAAATCACTAGTCACTACTATTATATAACTTCACCTCTAACTGAAAGGAACTAAATAACTAGTCACTAGTATCATATAACTTCACCTCGTACAGAAAGGAACTAAATCACTAGTCACTACTATCATATAACTTCACCTCGAACAGAAAGGAACTAAATCACTAGTCACTAGTATCATATAACTTCACCTCGTACAGAAAGGAACTAAATCACTAGTCACTACTATCATATAACTTCACCTCGAACAGAAAGGAACTAAATCACTAGTCACTACTATTATATAACTTCACCTCTAACAGAAAGGAACTAAATCACTAGTCACTACTATCATATAACTTCACCTCGATCAGAAAGCAACTAAATCACTAGTCACTACTATTATATAACTTCACCTCGTACAGAAAGGAACTAAATCACTAGTCACTACTATTATATAACTTCACCTCTAACAGAAAGGAACTAAATCACTAGTCACTACTATTATATAACTTCACCTCGTACAGAAAGGAACTAAATCACTAGTCACTACTATTATATAACTTCACCTCGATCAGAAAGGAACTAAATCACTAGTCACTACTATTATATAACTTCACCTCGTACAGAAAGTAACTAAATCACTAGTCACTACTATCATATAACTTCATCTCTAACAGAAAGGAACTAAATCACTAGTCACTAGTATCATATAACTTCACCTCGTACAGAAAGGAACTAAATCACTAGTCACTACTATCATATAACTTCACCTCGAACAGAAAGGAACTAAATCACTAGCCACTACTATCATATAACTTCACCTCGAACAGAAAGGAACTAAATCACTAGTCACTAGTATCATATAACTTCACCTCGTACAGAAAGGAACTAAATCACTAGTCACTACTATCATATAACTTCACCTCGAACAGAAAGGAACTAAATTACTAGTCACTACTATTATATAACTTCACCTCTAACAGAAAGAAACTAAATCACTAGTCACTAGTATCATATAACTTCACCTCGTACAGAAAGGAACTAAATCACTAGTCACTACTATTATATAACTTCACCTCGTACAGAAAGGAACTAAATCACTAGTCACTACTATTATATAACTTCACCTCTAACAGAAAGGAACTAAATCACTAGTCACTACTATTATATAACTTCACCTCGTACAGAAAGGAACTAAATCACTAGTCACTACTATTATATAACTTCACCTCGATCAGAAAGGAACTAAATCACTAGTCACTACTATTATATAACTTCACCTCGTACAGAAAGGAACTAAATCACTAGTCACTACTATCATATAACTTCATCTCTAACAGAAAGGAACTAAATCACTAGTCACTAGTATCATATAACTTCACCTCGTACAGAAAGGAACTAAATCACTAGTCACTACTATCATATAACTTCACCTCGAACAGAAAGGAACTAAATCACTAGCCACTACTATCATATAACTTCACCTCGAACAGAAAGGAACTAAATCACTAGTCACTAGTATCATATAACTTCACCTCGTACAGAAAGGAACTAAATCACTAGTCACTACTATCATATAACTTCACCTCGAACAGAAAGGAACTAAATTACTAGTCACTAGTATTATATAACTTCACCTCTAACAGAAAGAAACTAAATCACTAGTCACTAGTATCATATAACTTCACCTCGTACAGAAAGGAACTAAATCACTAGTCACTACTATCATATAACTTCACCTCGAACAGAAAGGAACTAAATCACTAGCCACTACTATCATATAACTTCACCTCGAACAGAAAGGAACTAAATCACTAGTCACTAGTATCATATAACTTCACCTCGTACAGAAAGGAACTAAATCACTAGTCACTACTATCATATAACTTCACCTCGAACAGAAAGGAACTAAATCACTAGTCACTACTATTATATAACTTCACCTCTAACAGAAAGGAACTAAATCACTAGTCACTAGTATCATATAACTTCACCTCGTACAGAAAGGAACTAAATCACTAGTCACTACCATCATATAACTTCACCTCGAACAGAAAGGAACTAAATCACTAGTCACTAGTATCATATAACTTCACCTCGTACAGAAAGGAACTAAATCACTAGTCACTACTATCATATAACTTCACCTCGAACAGAAAGGAACTAAATCACTAGTCACTACTATTATATAACTTCACCTCGAACAGAAAGGAACTAAATCACTAGTCACTACTATCATATAACTTCACCTCGAACAGAAAGGAACTAAATCACTAGTCACTACTATTATATAACTTCACCTCTAACAGAAAGGAACTAAATCACTAGTCACTAGTATCATATAACTTCACCTCGTACAGAAAGGAACTAAATCACTAGTCACTACTATCATATAACTTCACCTCGAACAGAAAGGAACTAAATCACTAGTCACTACTATTATATAACTTCACCTCTAACAGAAAGGAACTAAATCACTAGTCACTACTATCATATAACTTCACCTCGAACAGAAAGGAACTAAATCACTAGTCACTACTATTATATAACTTCACCTCTAACAGAAAGGAACTAAATCACTAGTCACTACTATAATATAACTTCACCTCGATCAGAAGGGAACTAAATCACTAGTCACTACTATTATATAACTTCACCTCGAACAGAAAGGAACTAAATCACTAGTCACTACTATTATATAACTTCACCTCTAACAGAAAGGAACTAAATCACTAGTCACTACTATTATATAACTTCACCTCGTACAGAAAGGAACTAAATCACTAGTCACTACTATTATATAACTTCACCTCGATCAGAAAGGAACTAAATCACTAGTCACTACTATTATATAACTTCACCTCGTACAGAAGGAACTAAATCACTAGTCACTACTATTATATAACTTCACCTCGTACAGAAAGGAACTAAATCACTAGTCACTACTATTATATAAATTCACCTCTAACAGAAAGTAACTAAATCACTAGTCACTACTATTATATAACTTCACCTCTAACAGAAAGGAACTAAATCACTAGTCACTACTATTATATAACTTCACCTCGTACAGAAAGGAACTAAATAACTAGTCACTACTATTATATAACTTCACCTCGATCAGAAAGGAACTAAATCACTAGTCACTACTATTATATAACTTCACCTCGTACAGAAAGGAACTAAATCACTAGTCACTACTATTATATAACTTCACCTCGATCAGAAAGGAACTAAATCACTAGTCACTACTATTATATAACTTCACCTCGTACAGAAGGGAACTAAATAACTAGTCACTACTATTATATAACTTCACCTCGATCAGAAAGGAACTAAATCACTAGTCACTACTATTATATAACTTCACCTCGTACAGAAAGGAACTAAATCACTAGTCACTACTATTATATAACTTCACCTCGATCAGAAAGGAACTAAATCACTAGTCACTACTATTATATAACTTCACCTCGTACAGAAAGGAACTAAATCACTAGTCACTACTATTATATAACTTCACCTCGATCAGAAAGGAACTAAATCACTAGTCACTACTATTATATAACTTCACCTCGTACAGAAAGGTACTAAATCACTAGTCACTACTATTATATAACTTCACCTCGTACAGAAAGGAACTAAATCACTAGTCACTACTATTATATAACTTCACCTCAAACAGAAAGGAACTAAATCACTAGTCACTACTATTATATAACTTCACCTCGTACAGAAAGGAACTAAATCACTAGTCACTACTATTATATAACTTCACCTCGATCAGAAAGGAACTAAATCACTAGTCACTACTATTATATAACTTCACCTCGTACAGAAAGGAACTAAATCACTAGTCACTACTATTATATAACTTCACCTCGTACAGAAAGGAACTAAATCACTAGTCACTACTATTATATAACTTCACCTCTAACAGAAAGGAACTAAATCACTAGTCACTACTATTATATAACTTCACCTCGTACAGAAAGGAACTAAATCACTAGTCACTACTATTATATAACTTCACCTCGATCAGAAAGGAACTAAATCACTAGTCACTACTGTTATATAACTTCACCTCGTACAGAAAGGAACTAAATCACTAGTCACTACTATTATATAACTTCACCTCGTACAGAAAGGAACTAAATCACTAGTCACTACTATTATATAACTTCACCTCTAACAGAAAGGAACTAAATCACTAGTCACTACTATTATATAACTTCACCTCGTACAGAAAGGAACTAAATCACTAGTCACTACTATCATATAACTTCACCTCGAACAGAAAGGAACTAAATCACTAGTCACTACTATTATATAACTTCACCTCGTACAGAAAGGAACTAAATCACTAGTCACTACTATTATATAACTTCACCTCTAACAGAAAGGAACTAAATCACTAGTCACTACTATTATATAACTTCACCTCGTACAGAAAGGAACTAAATCACTAGTCACTACTATTATATAACTTAACCTCGATCAGGAAGGAACTAAATCACTAGTCACTACTGTTATATAACTTCACCTCGTACAGAAAGGAACTAAATCACTAGTCACTACTATTATATAACTTCACCTCGTACAGAAAGGAACTAAATCACTAGTCACTACTATTATATAACTTCACCTCTAACAGAAAGGAACTAAATCACTAGTCACTACTATTATATAACTTCACCTCGTACAGAAAGGAACTAAATCACTAGTCACTACTATCATATAACTTCACCTCGAACAGAAAGGAACTAAATCACTATTCACTACTATTATATAACTTCACCTCTAACAGAAAGGAACTAAATCACTAGTCACTACTGTCATAAAACTTCACCTCGAACAGAAAGGAACTAAATCACTAGTCACTACTATCATATAACTTCACCTCGAACAGAAAGGAACTAAATCACTAGTCACTACTATCATATAACTTCACCTCGAACAGAAAGGAACTAAATCACTAGTCACTACTATCATATAACTTGTATAGTATTGAGTTATACTGGGATTCTCCTATTGTCATTGTATGGTGCAAAGGCCACTGTTTTTTTTATAAATACTTTGCTCACGAGGTACATTTCCTCCAATAATAGTGCATAACAAATTTTACAAAAATCAAAAGTTTAGAAAGTTTTAAAATGTCGGTGATGCGTAATATAAAGGTAAGCCTACAATTCATGGAATGTTAGTACGCCATTGGATCTCTAGAATACATCTATTATAAAAATAATTACACCATTTGTCGTGTTTCGGATTAATACCATTTTCAAAATATTTGTGCGTCATCTCTTATCGAGCAAGATTTACATCACTCCTTAGTTTCCACCATGACAAAGAAATACATCGCACCAAACCTGACTTCCACACTGAAGCTCGATAAAGTGTAATAAAATAATGTGATCAAATATCGATTGTTGACATTTGCGTTTCCCTCCGGTGAGGCTGAGGTTGTAGAAGGGCTGGGGTTTGAAATGGCACATTGGCGAGTTGAATAATAATCGGCAGCTTAAGGCAACTGTTTGTATGAGGCGGTATTGCGTTAGTACAAGACAATGGCAACAAAACATAGACTATTCTAATAATTGTATTAAATCGTAATAAGATAATATCTTGGCCTAAATAATACGAAGATTGCTTGATTACGTCGTGATTCTCACATTTTTTTATTACTTTTACAAATACTTTTTTATTACTTTTATCACATTTCACGACGGCAAATAACCATAAATCCCAATCGCACCCGCGCATATATACGTCACAACAGTTCAAGGTACGATTGGCATAAGTCTATTCACAAAGATTCCATATTTACAAACAGTTAAGCATAAGAAACGGTTATCTTTAAATAAATGAAACCTCTAAACCACAAATAACTTTTATTTTAAACCTTATGTAAATTTCAATTGCCCAGCAATCATCTTCAGAGGTATTTAAAAAATACAATAGGGTAGTATTTTTTAAATAACTCTGAAGATGATTGCTGGGCAATTGAAATGTACATAAGGTTTAAAATAATAGTTATTTGTGGTTTAGAGGTTTTATTTATATAAAAATAAACATAATGCCACAGTTGCTTCATACAGTTATAAGGAGCGGTTGTTAGGACATAAATAATAATGTTAAATTTTGAAGCACCTTACGTAAAAGTAAGTAACTGGATACAATCCTATCAGTGTAATGTAGCGAAAGTGCAAGTAACAGAGGTCCTTCCCACGCAACGTCACAAAGAGGTTTTCGGTGTGAATGGGGGGAGGGATGTTGAGTCTCCTACTCAGTTGTGCCCTTTGACATTATTGCCGTAAGCCCAGTCTATTCCCATTACTCAAGTCATTGACTTCGCTCAAACAGAATCCAACTTTTCCTAAATACGTCTTTGATGTATTTCTATTGTAAATGGAATTTGTCTTACGCTGAAAAACTAAGTGGACAAAGTTTTAGTGTTTTACAATATGATGACAACAGGTAGTCAAATATGTCGTCATATTTTTTTTAAATATGATACACACACACACACACACACCACACACACACACACACCACACACACACACACACACACACACACACATATATATATATATATATATATATATATATATATATATACAACCCTTAAATACTAATAACACACACACACACCACACCACACACACACACGCACACACAACCTACATGTATATATATATATTATATTTATATCATATCAAAACCAACATACAAAGAAATGCTAGTTTCGATTTCTCCAGTTATACAAACTGAAATGACTATTACTGAAGTTATATTGTATTTGCTAACTAAACTTCACATTTGTAATTTTAAATAAATTATTACATTTTTCCGACATGTTTGTCATACAGAATTTTTAAAACACCATATGACCACATCAAATATTTTTGGATTATCTTTGTGGTAGGCACAAGAATCTACTAAATACAGTTTTAAGTAAAGTGCATGACAATGGAGATAAATGTTTAGGAGTTTGATTACCTTACATCCAGCTTGAACGGCGGTAAAACGACCTGTCATTGTAGCGACCTCATTAACGAAACAGACCCATTCTAGGCCCATATCCTTTTAGCACATTACAAAATAAATTTAAAATAGTTTCTAAATCTATTTTTCAACCTAACTTGATCACTCCACTAAAACACTCAATCATTTCTTCATTAAATATTGTAGCTATCCACAGCTATTTTGTAGTGTCACCGTGTCCTAGGAGTTTCATCCCCTACTGCCATTTGGTCGTGTCATCATGTGCCAGGAGAATCATCCCCCACTTCCATTTGGTCGTGTCACCGTGTGCCAAGAGATTCACCTCCCACTGCCATTATCTCGTGTCACCGTGTCCTAGGAGTTTCATCACCCACTCCTATTTGGTCGTGTCACCGTGTCCTAGGATTTTCATCACCCACTGCCATTTGGTCGTGTCACCGTGGGCCAAGAGATTCACCTCCCACTGCTATTTTGTCGTGTAACCGTGTCCTAGGACTTTCATCACCCACTGCTATTTGGCCGTGTCACCGTGTCCTAGGAGTTTCATCACCCACTGCTATTTGGTCGTGTCACCGTATCCTAGGAGTTTCATCACCCACTGCTATTTGGTCGTGTCACCGTGTCCTAGGAGTTTCATCACCCACTGCTATTTGGTCGTGTCACCGTGTCCTAGGAGTTTCATCACCCACTGCTATTTGGTCGTGTAACCGTGTCCTAGGACTTTCATCACCCACTGCCATTTGGTCGTGTCACCGTGGGTCAAGAGATTCACCTCCCACTGCTATTTTGTCGTGTAACCGTGTCCTAGGAGTTTCATCACCCACTGCTATTTGGTCGTGTCACCGTGTCCTAGGAGTTTCATCACCCGCTGCCATTTGGTCGTGTCACCGTGGGCCAAGAGATTCACCTCCCACTGCTATTTGGTCGTGTAACCGTGTCCTAGGACTTTCATCACCCACTGCTATTCGGTCATGTCACCGTGTGCCAAGAGATTCACCTCCCACATCTATTTGGTCGTGTCACCTTGTCCTAGAAGTTTCATCACCCACTGCTATTTGGTCGTGTCACCGTGTCCTTGGAGTTTCATCGCCCACTGCTATTTGGTCGTGTCACCGTATCCTAGGAGTTTCATCACCCACAGCTATTTGGTCATGTCACCGTGTCCTAGGAGTTTTATCACCCACTGCTATTTGGTCGTGTCACCGTGTCCTAGGAGTTTCATCACCCACTGCTATTTGGTCATGTCACCGTGTCCTAGGAGTTTCATCACCCACATCTATTGGTCGTGTCACCGTGTCCTAGGAGTTTCATCACACACTGCTATTTGGTCGTGTCACCGTGTCCTAGGAGTTTCATCACCCACTGCTATTTAGTCGTGTCACCGTGTCCTAGGAGTTTCATCACCCACTGCCATTTAGTCGTGTCACCGTGTCCTAGGAGTTTCATCACCCACAGCTATTTGGTCATGTCACCGTGTCCTAGGAGTTTCATCACCCACTGCTATTTGGTCGTGTCACCGTGTCCTAGGAGTTTCATCACCTACAGCTATTTGGTCATGTCACCGTGTCCTAGGACTTTCATCACCCACTGCTATTCGGTCATGTCACCGTGTGCCAAGAGATTCACCTCCCACATCTATTTGGTCGTGTCACCTTGTCCTAGAAGTTTCATCACCCACTGCTATTTGGTCGTGTCACCGTGTCCTTGGAGTTTCATCGCCCACTGCTATTTGGTCGTGTCACCGTATCCTAGGAGTTTCATCACCCACAGCTATTTGGTCATGTCACCGTGTCCTAGGAGTTTTATCACCCACTGCTATTTGGTCGTGTCACCGTGTCCTAGGAGTTTCATCACCCACTGCTATTTGGTCATGTCACCGTGTCCTAGGAGTTTCATCACCCACATCTATTGGTCGTGTCACCGTGTCCTAGGAGTTTCATCACACACTGCTATTTGGTCGTGTCACCGTGTCCTAGGAGTTTCATCACCCACTGCTATTTAGTCGTGTCACCGTGTCCTAGGAGTTTCATCACCCACTGCTATTTAGTCGTGTTACCGTGTCCTAGGAGTTTCATCACCCACAGCTATTTGGTCATGTCACCGTGTCCTAGGAGTTTCATCACCCACTGCTATTTGGTCGTGTCACCGTGTCCTAGGAGTTTCATCACCTACAGCTATTTGGTCATGTCACCGTGTCCTAGGAATTTTATCACCCACTGCTATTCGGTCGTGTCACCGTGGGTTAAGAGATTCACCTCCCACTGCTCTTTGGTCGTGTCACCTTGTCCTAGGAGTTTCATCACCCACTGCTATTTGGTCGTGTCACCGTGTCCTTGGAGTTTCATCGCCCACTGCTATTTGGTCGTGTCACCGTGTCCTAGGAGTTTCATCATCCACTGCCATTTGCTCGTGTCACCGTGTGCCAAGAGATTCACCTCCCACTGCTATTTGGTCGTGTCACCGTGTCCTAGGAGTTTCATCACACACTGCCATTTGGTCGTGTCACCGTGTGCCAGGAGATTCATCACCAACCCCCGTTTGGTCGTGTCACCGTATCCCAGGAGTTTCATCTTTTACTCCCATTTGGTCTGTCACTGTGTATCAGGAGATTTATCACCAACTGCCACTTGGTCTTGTCACTGTGTGCCAGGAAATTCATCTTTGACTGCCATTGTTTCGTGTCTCCGTCTGCCAGGAGATTCACCCCTACAGCTATTGGGTGTTGTCACCTTGTACAGAAGTTTTATCCCTTGTACAATAATATCGCGAGGCTTTTAATTAGAAACGAATATGTACAAATATTCTTCGTTTATAATAGTTAATCTTCCTTCTCCTTGGGCCTCTGGGTTTCAACTCACATGCATTCTCTCGGGCGTGCAGGGGACCACTCCGACTACCCTGTCCGCATGGCTTTTCAAGTACTTATATTTATGTCTGTATGTTTACATAATTATTCCTAATACTATATTTTGTTGATAATAATTGATTTCGAATAACAAAAATTATTTTACATGTCCATTTGTGAGAATATTAACTGATTCTGTTTTTCGAACGTCCAATATGCAAAAAGGGTTCTATGAATATGTTCTTTATGGTGATTGTACATGGGACATAGCCAAAGTAGTAACAAACATATGGTGTACATTATTATTAGTAAGAGAGTTGGGGTGTACAAAGAAAGACAGAAGAAAGTAACTGAAAACATTCAAAACAGTAAATATTTTATTTGATACAGTTCTAAACTCATATACATTACAGCCTTTGTGTGAGTGTGTGTAGGTCTACACACACACACACACACACACACACACACACACACACACACACACACACACACACACACACACACACACACACACACACACACACACACACACACACACACACACACACACACACACACACACACACACACACACACACACACACACACACACACACACACACACACACACACACACACACACACACACACACACACACACACACACACACACACACACACACACACACACACACACACACACACACACACACACACACACACACACACACACACACACACACACACACACACACACACACACACACACACACACACACACACACACACACACACACACACACACACACACACACACACACACACACACACACACACACACACACACACACACACACACACACACACACACACACACATACATACACACACATACACACACACACACACACACACACACACATATATATATATATATATATATATATATATATATATATATATACAATTGTATATTAGACAAATAAATCAACAAATCAATAACACTGAATGACTGAAAATTTTATTTCTTGTTACAATAGTATTGACGGGTTACTACCACATGACACTGTAATTTTTACGTGCTGCTTAGCTTGAACCTTACTGTAATTTTTACGTGCTGCTTAGCTTGAACCTTACTGTAATTTTTACGTACTGCTTTGCTTGAAACTTAATGTAATTTCTACTTCTGTCTTGCTTGAATCTTACTGTAATTTTGACTGCATACTGGAATTTTTCACCTGGTCGGCACTTTTTTTTTACTTTTCGGGCTTTTTTCTAGTTATTCTTTACTAAAATTTCGTTTCACTCTTGTTCTCTGCATCTTCTTCCGTACACCCCGGGCGGATATCTTTCCATCCATGTTTTTAATCAGGTACAGACTATAAATTTATTGCAGGTTAGTTTTGTAAATGCTGTTAAACTTCAGTAGTCTCATGTCTGTTCTATTTAGTTTGCTAACATTTTCAATTACGTTTTGTTACAAACCCATTTTGCAAACGGCGTAGTTCCGTTCCCCGGGATGTACGTGTGCGTGCACGGACGCGGGTTGGTTACATCCCATAAATTTTGATGAAAAGGCCGAAAATTTGCCGATCCTAGGCCGGCGGTTAAAGCAAGCAGAATTTTAATGGCTCTGGTGGCAGCTAAAACAAAATAAACAATTGTAATATAATTTTCTGCAACTAAATTTATTCTAACTTATACTATACAGAAATTCATCATAATCTAAATACCTTTACAATCATACTACTTTCTTTTTTTAACTTTTGTATAACTTAATTTTTACATACTTCTCTACAGGTACATTATCGCATAAACCGATACTAAATTGTATTAGGCACTTGAAAATTTTCCGTGTAACAAAGTAAATAAAATCAAAAGTACAATGTGATTCCTTTGCATGGTGAAGTGAAAAACACCAAACTAAAACACGTGTTGAGTTCTCTTTTCTAATGTTCAACTGGAGGTCGTGGTAGGGCCTGCGGTGTAAAAAGTATTTGGTTTACGCTACAGCTCCGACACAGATGGCGAAAAAATCAAATCGTTTATTTGTACTGTAAGTGTGTCATTTTCGAATTGTTTTACTCTAAATTAGCTAAGAAAGTTTCTTTCATATTGCGGCGCTCATGAGGCGCAAACGGGGAAGAGGAAGATCACGAATCAGCACCAGATAATTAGCCTACCACTGCTAGACTTATTCCTGAGGACGGTCCTAAAGTAGGAAATGAGGGGAATATAGTATTACTTCTATGTTGTGTTGGCTCTGATATCTCCTCTAAGGTTGTATATTTTTATTTCCCATTTTAATTTATTATTCTGTAACGTTTCTTAAGCCATACGCTTTTTAAATGTTTTGAAAATATTTTCTCACGAACGGAGATTATCCAAAATATTTTATAGAGTTTTCATAATGACAATCTCAATTAAAAATTTGAATGATGAGTTTCGTAATTGACCTTAAAACACACACACACACACATATATATATATATATATATATATATATATATATATATATATATATATATTTATATACCCCAATGTATATATGCACCTTATGGACGCTTATACCGCTGAGAAGAAGGTAGTGGGATTTGCAGGACTTGCGTAACATATTCTCAGGATGGTTCATGTGTAGATCCATCCACAGGATTTAGCCGCAGAGGCAGTTTAGGATGCTTCAAACACCCATGTAAGTATGTATGTGTATGTATGTATGCATATATCTTATGAAGGCCTAAACTGCTGAAAAGAAGTTAATCAAATTTGGAGGGATTGTTTAACATTTTCCCAGGTTGGTTAGAGTGAAAATTGGTGCAGATCTAAGCTCACGATTTTCCCCCAGAAAGCCTTGGATTGTTCAGGGTACATCTTTCCATAAGTCTAAGGTTAAAATATATATTTGCATATCCTACTAGCGTTCCTCGATTAATTTCCAAAATTATAAAAGTTATATAAAAATAAAAATTCATTATTTTAAATTGCAAAATTCTATGTACATAAATATGTATAATATGTTTGATATATACTATGTTTATATATATATATATATATATATATATATATATATATATATATATATATATATATATGTTTGATTTGTTTTTCTTATTGGAAAATAATTAATAATTTTTTTATTTTCCATTATAAAATTATGATTTCGGGCGCTGCAACGCGCGCCGCGTAATGCTAGTATAGTATAAAGCGAACTTATAAACACATTTCGTGGACAGTTGAGGACGTTAGTAGAAAGTACAAAATAGATAAAGACATTCTAAAGTTTCTCTCTGCGCCGCGAGCTACAGGATGTGTTGGGTAACTTCAAGTGATAATACAAGATTGGAGTATTATGCTCCATATTCGAAAAATCTTTTTTCAATCCTTTCATATACTATGACCTTTTGTTTTTTTTTGAGGTAATGCAATAATAAATTGAAATAAAAATAGTATCACATACAATTTACAAAAACTGATGTCTCACCTAGGTGGCACATACCTCCTAGGGAGGAACAATAGTTTTGCAGGTACTCTACAGGCAAGCCTAGGTTCTAATACAAACTCTATGACCCCTTTCCTAATATATCTAATTATATTCTTTATGATTTTATGTAGTAGGTCATGTTGTTCGATCAATAACTTGTTTTGACACATAATGAAATATTACCATCTCCTTAAAATAATTTATAATCATTTAGAGATTAAATTAAAATAATATATAACTGGCAAAAACATAACTAAATTTATTGTTGTATTTTATTGAATGATTTTGGTAGTTCCTTACCTGAAATGACCCTGTTCTTCAGAAGATTTGGATAAGGTTGTGTCGAAAAGCGAAATTTGGAAGATTGGTCAAGACGAAGAACTTGAAGGCGGGAAGACTTTCATTTCAGCAACCTGTGAAAGGAAATAATTCTTTAAAATACATTTTAATATGATTTATTCGTTTTTTTATACATCAATTTTCTTTTTATAATGTTTTTAACCGAAAAGGAGGAGGTTTTGAATTCGATCCGTAAGTTTTTTACTCGATAACTTGGGAAGTATTTAACCGATCAAAGTGATTTTGCTTACACATGAAAGAGGAAACCTTCCCTGTGGTTCCATTATAGTTACATGCAAATCCGTCTGATTTGGAAACAATAATTCGCCATTTCAAATGTAAAAGAAAAACATGTTCTTAATTTTTTTTAAAATAGCGATTATACATGTTTATGTGTGTGTATATATATATATATATATATATATATATATATATATATATATATATATATATAATTTTTTATAATAAAATGTTCGTCTCGATGATTTTTTTAAATGTAAAACAGGATTTAGTAAAACATAATAACAGTATTTAGTAAAAAAAGTAAATGCAAAAGCTAAACTTTATGTTTGTAAACAACTGACGCACTAAGTATAAGTGTTTTCATTCTCAATACGCTGTAGTACGTAGTTCTTATCACCATTAAACATTTAAAGCACAAGCAAGGTGAAATTTTAGTTCGACTACTCACTGAACTGCACAAATTAGACAACTCACTGAACTAATAAGTTTAGACGACTCACTCAACTGATCTCGTCAGACCACTCACTTAACTAATTAGATTAGACGACACATTGAACTGATCAGTTAAGGCGGCTCACTGAACTCATCAGATTAGACAACTCACTGAAGTAATCAGTTTAGACGACTCGCTGAACTGAACAGTTTAGACGACACACAAAACTAATCAGTTTAGATAAACCCATCAGTAATACTCAGTCATGATTGAGAATATCTTATTGAAACTTGTCTGAGGAAGAAATTATCGAATACAAGTTGTTGTTCGTTGTTTTTAATTACCGGTTCTCACAGGTTTTGTATATTTTTGTATAATATGAGCGATAACCGCTAGAAGCTCAGGGTAACCGTACACCGACGGTAAGGTATTGCGTGTGTTCGCTCTTCTGGTGTGAACAATGCATCAAGCCAAGGAATTCCTTGAAGCAAGAGGACAGATCCACCTGTGTTGATTAAAGAACGTACTCTGCAAAGATCAGTTGTACACGCTATTCAGCTGAATTTTTTCTCTGTTAGATAACCACAGGATGTTATACGCTAAGTCACTGTACACTATACATGGGTGTATCAGACTATGAAAGTTTTGTTTTTTGTAAGGAGTGGAGTAACGAGATTCCCCTTGACTGAATTTCCTTGTGAATGAGTTCAGAATTGGTTGCTGGCAAAACAATCATAGCTTTAGGTTCTGTCCCTTACAATAACTAACTTACACAATCTGTTGCACACACTAAGTAACTGAACACTATCATGGATCTACGAACTATCATGGATGGGCAAGAAGAAACACTAACGAGAATAGTTTCGGGCAGATACGGAAGTGCAACATACAGTAATTATACTAACAACAAATTATTGCAAAATATTAGTTTATTTTTTCAACACAGTACTTTCAAAAACTTACAAAGAGTAAATTGCCGAATGAATTCAACGTAACCATACAGCTAAGCGTAGATAAGAAAAGTTCAAACACTACGGACCCAACGCTTTCCCTAGCAAAGAATTGATAACAAGGCACATGACATTGGAGGGATAAGCTCAAAACTCAACATAACTGCTACGACTGACAAATCTACCGCACTCTAGCAACGCTAAAACAGAAATGAAGATTATATTTACTTACAGTATATATTAAATTTGTGCTTACCTCCACCAGAAGCCGTTCCAAACCTCGAAGCCAGGACGTGGCTTCTGAAAAAAAGAAAATAGAAACTGTCTTAAACATTGATCGTAGCGCAATCAATTGAAAACGAAATCCAGATAAATCCATAAATCCATTTTATTTTTACAGTATAAATAATAATTTACGTAGAATTTATAAAAAATAATCCAATTATATATTTTTAAGAAATTAAATGCATTTATACGTTACTAATATATAGATCAGTAGACTTATAGCTAGATAAATATATGGTCGATTAGATAGATAGTCAACTACATATATAGGCCTATATACAAAGAGAGAGGGAGTTAAATTTAATTATTTTGAAGTGAATATCTCTTGCAAAATTAAAGTTCATTTGTGTTGAATCTATTAAGATTTAAAAAACTGAATAATGCACACAAATTAAGCCCTATATTATTTAGAGGTTGGGTTATCCACTCTCAGGCCAAGGAGAGGAAAAGGGTAACCCATCGCTACAAAATTTTGTCGTTCTTTTCAAATAACTGTAATTATTTTTTAATTTATACTAACTGTAGGCTATCTTGTTGTAATTCAGAAAGGACTTATAAATAACAATTGACTTATGTAAACAAGTAATACAAACACAGATTTCCTTCATAGAACAACATGAAGAATTAAAGAAACGATCAGGATGATAAATAAATATGGCAAGCTTTCCTGCTACACTAATATATATAACGATATTAAGGGCGAACAAAGAATACTTACAAAAGGACAGAGTCCTGCGTAAAACAGGAGCTCGTAATTTTAATGGGAAGAGCGCAATATCACTTGCAGACAATAATTTGGATGTGTGTGTAACGCTGTCCCGTTCCTTCTCCGCCTCCTCCTCTTCTTCCTCGGGAATGGCGTCAAGACTAGGTGTGTACATTAAACTGGGGTGTCCAAAATCATACAACCTTTCCAAATGTAAGATGTAGCTCAAGTAACTTTCATTGTGAGTCTCTGAAATGGGCAACAAATTAAATAATCCTATGCAATATATCTACATTTAAAAACCATTATTCTGAGAAATACAATTTATAATGTAAATAACTCTGACCTTTTGGCATGGGATACAAGTTTAACAAACAGTGTAGCCATAAACATGTCCATCACGATAATAATATTTATAGAGACTATTTACCCATTGTGACAGGCTGTGGGGTTATAAGGGTTGCCAAAAAATGTAATATGTGGACTTTCGAAAAGACTTTAAACCATGTCGCAATGACGTTATATATATATATATATATATATATATATATATATATATATATATATATATGTATATATATACATATATATATATATATATATATATACATATATATATATATATATATATATATATATATATATATATATATATATATATATATATATATATGCTGTTTTTGAATTTTTAAAATACTGGTGAATAAAGTTTTGTTTACCAAATCTTTAAATTCTTCTTTTTAATGTATTTCTTAATGGCAACATTTTAGGTAATGCATTCAGTCTAACTTCACTGTCTTTTACAATCGGTAACTTTTAGGAAAAAACTGGGAAGGGGAGAGAGAGGGAGGGAGAGAGAGAGAGAGAGAGAGAGAATGAAGGACGCGAGACGCTATAGTTAAAATTAATACAAATGCTCAAATATCAAAATATGCATTTATTAAAAACTATCTATTTTTCTAGTGTTAAAAAATATATAAAAATGTTAGTAATAAACAAGATTTCTCATTTTATTCAATCTCCTGTACCTTTTACGCGTATTGCCAAGTCTTATTACATATATTACAATCTCAATAAAACAAAGGTGAAGATTTGTTACTTCAAGTGATCTTATAAAAGTGCACTTTTTAAATCTGTCAAATTATATTTTCATATTTTGCAAAAAATGCATCGGTTTTTGTTTTTAAAATAATGTCGCTGTGAAAAATGGGTTTGTTAAAACTATTTTTTATTTAATCAACAAGAATAGGTAACAAAATCCATCGATTAAGAAAATGGTGTCATTTTACACAGATTCCTTTTTAATATTTATACGGTATCGTGCATCCGTGAATCGGCGGTTCTAAAACTCTTAAACTGTGAGAGTTTCGTGACCAATATCACCCAGAAACATTAGGAAGGTAATGAAACGCGGCCACAATTAGTCATCACAAAGTTTGGGGAAAGACAGAATGTTAATACTTTTGTCTTACTAATTATATTTTATTTTAATACTTTCTAAAAATTTAACAACTTGCATCAACAAAATACTGAAAATAAAGGAAGTAAATAGTTGGGTATTTTTTTGTTGTGTTTCTTATGTAAAAGTTAAAGTTGTGAAAATATTCATTTCAAACAAGAAAATGCATGAGAAAATGTAAATGGTAAGCTAATATAAACCCCATAAAATAAATTTTATAATAAAGCCAAGTTCTTAAATCATGACTGGTAGTCCAAATTATCAAGGAGGCTTTGAATTAAGAGGGAGTCATCTCCAAATAACTTTATTTTGTGGCTTTGACAAAACCTTTTTACACAAATAACAAAATACACATAACTTAGTACGTACAAGTATTTAATGATGCGCTGTAATCAAAATCTATTATTGTAGTCTAACCATTCCTGTCAAAAGTTAACTAAGAGAGGAGAATGAAAGATTATGAATCATATACCCGTATAATTAAGTTAGGGAAAGAATTAGGAACTCTGCAAAAACATTTTAATCCTATGATCACTAAATGTAACTAATATCTTGAGATAATTTGTGAAATTAGTTCTGTTGAGTACAGCTGCTTTCAAATAATTAAATAATATGTTTAAATCAATCTCTTTTATTTAAATTAGGATGTTTCAGTTTTCGAAGAAATTATAAGGTAATAGGTGTATGTAGATAACAATTATCTAAAACTCATATCAAAGTAATTCCTGTGATACCCAAAATAAAAATTATTCTACAATTTTTCTAACTAGAAATGAGAAAATAATCATGTAACATTATTAAATTTATTTAATTAAATTTCTATATTCAATAACACAAATGGTTTTCTGTCAAAGAAAAGGGTTGCAAAGATTCAAAAAAAGTTATACCCCAGAGGATAAACATAAATAAATAAGCTGCAGATTAACTTGGTCGTGTTTACATAAATATCAAGGATTTGTTCCACTGGAAAATACTTTTTAACACACCACAGGAATTGGAAAAATTAGGTTTGAATTAATTTTAACCAGGCCAGACTTGAACCTTCCAAGCAATTATCAATAGTCATCAGTCCTCCAAAGTCTGATTAATTAAGTTACCAAACTCCTTGAGTAGCTGGTTTCTGATAGTTTCTAGGTATGTATAAGACACACCATCACAACATGCCCAATACACAGACGTTTTATATAAAATATTATTAAACGTTAGAGGGGTCGAAATAAAGTTGCAGGTGGTTGGATGACTGCAGGAGGCTGTAAGGAGGGGCAGTGTTAGTGTGTATGTGAGTGTGTTTGTTTGTTTGTTTGTGTGTGTGTGTGTGTGTGTGTGTGTGTGTGTGTGTGTGTGTGTGTGTGTGTGTAATTCAGGGTAAAATCGAAATCAAGGATCATAAAAATTAGCTGAAGCAAAAAAGGACAGCCAAAAAATGTTTTTTTGAGAAACCATTTTAGTTTAAGTATTTTAGAAATTTACATTTAATACGACTTAGGAAGAAACAAGAAACCAGTAGGACAGGGGGAAAACAGATCTGGTAAATGTTTCTCTAATAATATATATTATATCTCAGATTTGTATAGTAAACATGCATATTTAAAAGTGTAATCTAAGAAGAAACTAATCTCATAATAACTACAATGCTATTGAAAAAATAACAATTGATAATACCAAGATATTGAATAAATATTTTCATTCTGAAGTAAAAGTTACTAAAAAAAAGGTGTAAGAGTATGGATCAGGCCCAAAATTATATGGAGATGGCAAACTATATTCGAAATGAAAAGGTAATGCGTTATCATATTACATTAGAAAGAGGGGGTGATGGATTTTATACCAATGCCGAGAAACTCATTTCTGTGACTAATATCAATTTAGCAGAGTAGCTTATGAAGCGTAATTATATATGATTGAGGTTTGGTAATCTACTTACCGTAGTATCGGATGTGAGGTCCTGGTGTAGCGTCAGTGTGTGTAGCAACATCTGGTGTAGGAACGTCGTGTTCGTCAAAGTCAACTTCCTTCACTAAAACATGTAAACCATTTTAGTTACATTTCTTTAGACACGTTATGCTTCAAATAGGTCCAATGTATGCTTGTACTAGTTACGAATACATACTAACCTAATTTTTATTTCCCAGAGGTAAACGTCTATTTAGAGTTGGGAGTTTTGTAGACACAATTTATTAAATTCAAAGATCCAACACAAATAAGACCATATATAAATGTAGACCTACAGTATTTTAAAATTAGTATGCATGCTTTGGTTCTGATTTTTCGTTTAATTTTATTTATTTTATACTTCGAAATAAAAGTACAGGAAGATCGACCTGCTAGAATTTCGGATTGGCACAAGGAACTCTTTAAAAGTCGGCTTAAATGTTGGAAATGTTTTCACAAGAACAAGCCCGTGTGGAGAAACTGATTGTAGGTCGAATGTCAGTGAAAAAGGACGTATATAGCCTCTGAACACGCTTTAAAACTATATAATTGAAAACTTATGCTTTAGTACAAATACTAGAATAGTTAAGTTCAAGATAAAAGTTTAAGAGCCTTACCTTCGTCTTCCTTCTTCTTGGCGCAGAAGCAGCACGTGACTGTAACAACAAGAGAAGGAATTATTATAATAAAGCTGCAACTTTACAAGATATACAATATCAGCTGTCAGTTAAACAATGGTTGCATGGATTGTATTTATATTTTGCTCAATTTTACGTTACTAACAGTTGAACATTACAGAGACAAAACAGGGAAATACCAGGGAGGTATTGAATGCTCTCTTTGCACTGCTTTGTTCTTACTTCATTGATATTTTACAGATATAACCGTAATTGTTTATGATAAATTTCTATTAGTTTGCTGGCGTTATAGTCAAGGTATGTGTTTACAAGTTCTGTCACGAAAACTTTCTTCTGTAGCCGATGGTATCCGAACAGAACGTTACAAACATTCAAAATAATCTCCCCCCTTTTACCTTAAAGCTTAAGGACATTTCTAAGGCGTTTGGCCTGAGACGAATTCCATTTTGTACAAAAATAAGAGAATGATTTGGAAATCTTTGAAAAAAGTAACACAAATTAAATAATACTTTAATTTGTACTAAAGAACAAATTACTTTAGTAATTAATAGACCTACTTATTACTAAAGTAGTACTACAATAATTAAACTCAGAAGAAGAAACATAAAAGGAAATAATAAAATGACTACATATTAATATATATATATATATATATATATATATATATATATATATATATAGAGAGAGAGAGAGAGAGAGAGAGAGAGAGAGAGAGCAAGAGAGAGAGACAGAGAGAAAAGAGAGAGAAAGAGAGAGAGAGACAGAGAGAGAGAGAGAGAGGGGAGGGAGATAAGAGAGATTAAATACTATTAAGCATATTTGAAGAAAATAGATTTATCAATAGCTTAACAATAAAATAGTTGTTCCAAAAAGGAAAGCAGGCAGTTGTTTAATGAGATATACTTGTAGTAGGACTAATCATGAAAAATTAATATAAAAGGCAAATGGTTTATTATGACGGACCATTCCAAAGTGAATCTTATTCCACAAACATAATGTTTGATTGTGATGATTTTTGTTCAATGGGAGTAAAAGATTACTCTGATAATTTCCTAGGCCCCTGGCGGGGATGTAGGAAAGATAGTAAAGAAGGTTAGGAGATATCGAGAAAGAGGGTGAGAGAGATGGAGAGGGAGGCAAAGGGGAGATAAAGTGGAACAGAGAAAGGGTCAGAGAGAAAGAGGAGGAAGTAAGTTGGAATAGCATCTATTCGAGTACATATATCTATTATAGAATATTTAGGCATATCGTGCCAAGCATTGCAACGTATGAGATACCTATACTCCCACCATGACTTATTGGTGCTTGTCGATATTTACACCCGCGATGGTTCGAATGAATATTAATACAAGCAAATATTCTGTCTGATAGTAGATACCTATACTCCCATCATGACTTATTGGTGCTTGTCGACATTTACACCCGCGATGGTTCGAATGAATATTAATACAAGCAAATATTCTGTCTGATAGTAGATACCTATACTCCCATCATGACTTATTGGTGCTTGTCGACATTTACACCCGCGATGGTTCGAATGAATGTCAATACAAGCAAATATTCTGTCTGATAATAGCCTATTCCTGATATTTCTCACAGGGAGTATCGTCATTTTCATAATTTAGGCCTTCCATAGTAACATAACGATAAAGAGAGATCCATGGTATCTGTTTTAGGGATAGTAAGTAAAATATATAGTTGTTTATGCCAAACGTTTTTGTAGAAGGAACCATTTATGTTGGATACAGTAACATTTACAAGATTACACCAAACCTCCTAATTCCTAACAAAACCCGACTCTAATAGGCTTTTGTATGTAAGGTAAGAGCAAGTGAAGACTATTTGTAAGGTTATATACAGGGTTATCATAAAAGAATGGTGCTGTTTCGAACATGATTTAAAGAAAACCTTAATTACTTACAGTTAATGTTGTTTAATCATCTAATTTGTCGTCTCAAAAAGTTGTTTTTACATAATTAATACATTTCATTATTAAGGGGAGCATTCTTAGTCTTACGACAAATGTTCAAACGATACTGAACTTCTCTCCAAGCATTCGTTAACATTTTTTCGTTTATGGTTGTCATTGCTTCATTAATCCTGTTTTTAAGTGGTTCAGGTCGCGAATTCTTAGTGAATAAACAACGCTTTTGATGTACCCCTACAAGAAAAAATCACAAAGTTTCTGATTTGGGCTCCTTGGAGGTCACAGTATAGGTTCTTGCCGGCCCATCCATCGATCTCCAAATTCTTCGTTCAAACCGTCCGCGACCAATAAACTGAAGAGTGGGGAAGCACCATCTTGTTGGAAATGAAGTTGATGAATGTTTTTGAGTTCATCTAACTAAGGAAATCAATATTCCCTACAATCTTCCTATGAATTACTGACCGCACCATTCTTTTATGGTAATCCCGTCTTAAAGTAACGCACAGCTCTTTACAAGGCAGCATATAACCAGCTGAGGGCAAGCACTGCTTACAAAACTTGGCGTTTCGAATGTTAGTAGTCTTTTTTATATATTTATGTGTACAGGGATATTTTTGGGTTTATTATTATTATACGTAAATAAATATATTAAAGAATACTTACAAAGTTTCAAAAAACTTCTTAGATTCATATTTTTGCTTCCAATCGAAAAATATTTCAAGCAAAAGTGTCTTTATGAAACTATGGTAATGTGTCAGTTTATTGTAATTGTTGTTAGTTTCTAAGATAATTGTTGTCAACAGTTTATATTTGGAAAAATAAATACATATACAATTTTGTTTTACATAAAATATAATATCAATGGCTATCCTTATAGATAATAGGATATATTGCACATGGGGATAGACGAAACTTTAACGTTATTATTAGGCTAACAAAGTTAAGTAATTTTAAATAATTTATCCGGTGCGACAGGAACGCTTTATCGTGTCAACAGGTTTTTTATGATTTCACTTAAATTAAAACTTTGAAAGTCGTTAACTAGTGTAATAAATAAGGTTGACTGCGTCTATTTTATATAAATTTGACCACTAATGTTTATTTAAATATAAACAGTGGTTTAATGTAACATGTATTTGAAAGCAGTAATCACGAATCCATGAGATTGTATTCTCATGGAATAGATCTTACATTGTTTCGTTCGATATTTCGTATAAAGATACATTATTTTGTACATTACAAGGTACATTAAAGTGGTAACTTGAGAGTATGAAAAAATGTTTGTAGCTCTACAAGTTTAATTTGATATGACCAACGTCTTATATTCTAATTATTGTAATGCAGCCGGTAAAGCCAAAATAAAGTATTTATCTGGTTCTTATTGTTCGAAATGTATAGTCCAGATAGTGGGACCAATTCTTGCGTGGCTATTTATATACAAATATGTGGTTGGAATTACTCTAAACTAAATATTTATAGACAGGTAAACTTCTATTCCAGTGATTCGTTAGTCCCAAAGGCAGACGTTCTGCCATCTAGGTGCCACTCTCAATACAGGAGGTGCAGCTATCGAGGTGGCCCTCTTAAGGTAGGAGGTGCTCCCGTCTAAGTGCCACTCTCAAGACCGGAGGTGCATACATCGGAGTGGCCCTCTTACGACATGAGGTGCAGTCATCTAGGTACCATTCTAGAGACAGAATTTGCAGCCATCGAGGTGGCCCTCTCAAGGCAAGAGGTGCTGCATCTAAGTGCTACTTTCAAAACAGAAAGTGCATCTATTGTGATGGCCCTTTTAAGCCAGGAGGACCCTTTTAAGGACCTTTCCGTTTTTGTATTGACTTAAAATTGCTCCTATCGCATAATTGCTTGCGTCTGTTGTTAGAATGAATTTTTTTTCGAAGTCTGGGTATTGCAAAAGTGGTTTGTTAGTCAGAATATGTTTGCATGTTTCAAAATAGTCCATTAAATTGGGGTTATTAATATCAATTTTTGCATTTTTCTTTAAACAGTTTTTAATGAATTTTCGGTAATATCCTAATAATAATTTTAAAAATCCTTAATTTGTTTGGTAGTCTTTGGTATTGGATAGTTCTTGATTGCTATTATTTTTTCGAGATTGGGTTTTACTCCATTCGGCGTAACTATGTATTCTGAATAAGCAAATTCCTTTCTAAAAAGTTCCGTTTTCTCCAGCTGTACTTTAAAGTTGGCTTTGCGTAATCTGTCAAACACTTCTCTAAGTCTTTCTATATGTTCTTGAAGGCTAGTTGAATAAATTTTAATGTCGTTTAAATAAACTAGACACGTTTCATTTTGAATTCCTCTCAGAATATTATTCATAGTCCATTGAAACGTAGTGTTGCTATTTTTTAGGCCAATTGGCATTCTTAAAAATTCGTAATGTCCTGTTTCCGTTGAAAATGCTGTTTTTTCTATGCTGCTTTCGTCCATCTCCACCTGATGAAATACTGAGGCTCGGTCTAAAGTTGTGAAATACTGGGATCATCCTAATTTGTCATTTATGTTCGGCTTGGGAAATTTGTCATCAATTGTTTTTTTGTTAAAGCCTCTAAAATCTATCACTAATCGAAAATTCCTTTTACCAGAAGCGTCCTGTTATTTGGTACAATCCAGACGGGAGAGTTCCATGGAGAATTAGAAGGTTTAATGATTCCCTGTTTAAGCACGTCTTCAGTTTGTTTATTAATTTCATGTTTGTAAATTTCTGGATATCTATAATTTCTAGAATATACGGGAATTTCTTCTGTAGTCCTAATGACATGATTATTTGATTGGTGAAAGTCAAATCATTTGGGTCAATATGAAATATATCTGCATATTCTTCTATTGAATTTGTTATGGCAGTTTTTTCTTTTAAATTCATGTGTCCTACTCTAAACTTTGATAAGTTTAAATTTTTCCTCTGGATTTTTTTTGTTTATAAACTAACATATTTAAATTAGTGTTGGTTTGAATTGCATTAGGCTCAAGAACATTGTAATCTTTTAAAGGTTTTAATTCTAGTTATTTATTGCTTTTATTGTTATTTTTATATTTTCTTCCGTGTTGTTTACAATATGGCAATAGGCTTCACCCTTATGCACTGAAACTATGCATTGTGGTTTTTTAACCCATTAAAGTGCTTGTATGAAGGAGTCCTTCTATATTATTAATATTTTGTACACTATTTGGCTAGTGCAGGCCTTTATAATATAACTCAATTGTTCTTGTTTTACTGACGTGCTGTCTGTTCTATCACATTTTCCTTTTTCTGTATTAAAATACTGAATAGGGATTTCTTCACCACAAAATAGTAAGTTATTGTTTACAAAGTCTAAACTTATTCCAAAATCTTTTATATTATCCAGACCCAGTAATAGGTCGAAACTCTGATGAAAATCAAATAAGTAAAATTTATTTGCCTTTTTTGAAAACCGGGGTATTTTGCATCAAAAATCTTGGTTTGAAGTGCCGTGTGCAGTGGTAACTTCAAACGGCCCATTTCTTACCAATGTTTTAAAATTTTTCCAACCTAGTGATTTTCGTATAAACGATCGAGTACTATCTGTTTCAATTACTATTCTTAATTTAGTATTTGCGTCATATATGAAAGGTAATTCATTATTTCACACTGCAAATTCATTATGGAAAATTAGTTCCGAGGCTTGTACAACCTAAACAATTATTTTGATCGGTTTTAATGGTCTCTTCATTTTCTTCATAGTCTTCTGGTAATTTTTTTTGCTCAGGGAAATACTCGTCCTTTTCTGAATTTTCGTCAGAAGCGAACGTTTCGTGTCCGTTAATTTGGTACATTGAATATTCGCCGTTTTCAGCTCCGTGTCCGGTCATTTGATAAAGATTAGTATTTTGTCTAGAAGGCCTCTCTGTCTGTCTAGTGGATATGCTGATAGGGGTAGGTTACTAACTCGTATTCCGTTGAGGGTAATGAGGTTTACTACTATTGGTTAATCGTTGTCTTTGATATTGGCCATGGCAAAAGATGGTTTATAGGATGGATTTGGCTGTTGGTAAGTTTGTTTAGGTATTTGGTGATTGTTAGTCTCTAGGTGTATTGGTTCTCTTACGTTATAATTTTGGCCTTTCTAAAAAACTGATTGTTTGTTCGGTTGTGAAACATTTTATTATTTTTTAATTGAAAATCGTTAGTTACCACATGTAAAGCTTCTGCGAGTGTTGTGGGGTTTTTAGTTCTCATTAAAGACCCTAGTGGTTCTTGAAGACCTCTTAACAAAACTCTTAATGCTAATTTTTGAACATATCCACACATTGTATTAATAGCTTTAACTGGTTCTTTATTAATAAAATATGCTATTTGCAAATTTAATAACTTGTGTATTCTTTCCTAAAATTTAAAAGGAGATTCACTTACTAGTTGTTTTAGCTCTGCCATTTAAAGATATATTGTAAAACAATCTCTTTTATCTTGGAAACTAGTTAAAAGAATTTTTCTAACATCTAACCAGTTATAACTGTTTGAGCTTACAACTAACTCTGAAGCTTGTCCTTTTAGTTTTGCTAAGATTGAGGACATCAAATATTCATTTTGAAAGTCATCAGGATTATTAGCAACACAGAATTTACTTACTATTTTATAATAAATTGTGAAAAATCTATGTAGCATTATAGGCTCTCCAGAAAATTCTGGTATCATATGTAAGAATTTATTTTTTAAAATTGGAGTAGCCACTTTTATTTTATATTATTGTTTCAAAAATAATAAAAATTAAAAATCAATAATATATTAAAAGTATAACACTTTTCTTAATAATATTTTCTAGGATCTACTTACAGTAAAATCCAAAATACTTTGCTCATTTGTTATAGTGGGAACACAACGCGTATTGACACTGAACAATTAGCACTTTAACTCTAAGTTATTCTTTCTTCTGTCACGATGTTCTCACGTGTTCGTAATAGATATGCACGCTATTAAGTTTTCCCGATATCGTTACAGATATGAACTCTGCAATTTTATCGGGGTTGCAGTATCTCGGTTAACGATTAATATTGAAAAAAATTATAACCACTGATTTTCCCAAGATTGCGCCAGCTACGTGTTTTATTAAGCTTGAAAGGTTTTTAAAAATAATTTTATTGTTATAAACCTTTTATTAATTAACAAACATTTAATTTAGGAAACTGTTACATTAATTTTGCTCAATAAATACAGTTACAAATGCAACTGATGTTCATTCAGTTGGAATGGAGACGAATGTCTTGTACAGGAGTTGCTACACACTAAACTTAAGCTGCCTCACCAGCTGCACAATGGAAAATCTGCGTAAGCAGGAATTAATTCTAGTACGCATTTTATTTAGTCAAGTTCACATTATTCCTTCACATGACTTATATATATATATAAAGAAATAAGACAATTCCCAAATACAAGAATAATTTACTGTGATTACGTGAAAGGTTTCATTACACTTTAGTAGAACTCATAACTTTTGAAAAACCAAACTGAATTCAAAAAAGACAATATATTTAAAAAAGTAAAATATGCAGTTATAGCATATAATAATAGCATACACTCAGTTACTAAATTAACGCCGTATGAAGTTTTGTTTGGACACATAAACTCGAATACACTACTGGATGTAGATGTAGAAAACCAGTTTTCAAACGACTACGTTTTAGGCCATAGAGAGAAAACATAAGCACTGTATGAATTCATCAGAAATGCTAACCATTAAAGGAAACATTTTGGACAAAAGAAATATAAACAAGGACTCACTTCCAGATATTCCAACAGAAGCTTATGTAAAAACAATACAAAAACAGGGTAAGACAAAAAAAATATAGCAAAGAAAAAATATCTTCAGTTAATAAAGAAAGGAAAACTGCTAAAATAAAGCCTAGACATCAAAACACAAATGAAAAAATACATTTGTCAAAAATTAAAAGGCCTAGAAAGATAAATATAAATAATGTTTAAAATCCTTTTCCAGGTCCATCCTGCTCGTCCTTGGCACAACCACCGACTCAGCAGATATCAAATAGATCACTAACAACCTCGGAATAATCCCGATAGACCTTGGACCAGCCAAATTAGAATCTTCCTACCATACCTTTGTCCACTATTTTAATGTAAGGAACTTTATTAATCATTTAAATGACATTGATTTCTATTATTATGATGTATTACAAAATTATGAAGCTAACTGCGGCAATTGTAACGGTAGCCTATTAGGTAATGAATATGTAACAGACAATAATAATAAAATGAGAGATACGGCGTATTGGTAATTATTTTAAATATGTTAACTACATTAAAAACGTAAATGAAGAGAAATTAGAAATTATACTTTTTAACAGTAATAAAAGAATAAAAAGAGGTCTTATAGATGGACTAGGATCCGTTGTCAAATTTATAACATGTAATTTAAATGCATATGATGGTAAACAATATGAAAAGATAATTAAAGATATAGAAAATGAGCAAATTAAAATTAATTATCAACTTGAATCGCAATACTCCTTTAGTAATATTATTATGGAAGAATTAAATAAAAAGTTCAATGTAATCGACGAAAATTTTGTATTTTTAAAAAATAAATTAAATATTGTGAATTGTAACGTAAATGACTTTGTTGAACTAGAAAAGTTTAGAAGTATTTTAAACCAATTGAACAATTGATATAACATAATGTTACAGGTAATCACAAATTTGGAAAATTCTCTTACATTTTGTAAACTAGGTGTTGTACACCATAGTGTGATCTCAACTCAAGAGCTATATGAGGAATTAAGCAAAATATATAAATAATATAACGAGAGAATACCTTTAGAACCCAAAATAAAAAAAATATGTGGGAATTAGAAAACCTGATTAAAGTCAACTGTAAACTAGATTCTGAAAAAATTGTATATTTTATCAACTTATCTATTGTAGAGAAGACTCATTTTAAACTGTATAAATTACATTCTATACCCACAAAATATGAAAAAGTTTATGTAACTATTATACCAAGAGTAAGAGGTACATGTTAGTGTCTTATTCTGTAATTTTGGGTTTAGACAGTGATTGTAATGGTTAAATAGATTCCAAATACTTTTGCTCATTTGACCTTTTAAAGCACCACAAATTAGACTATAAAATGTCCATCATCAGAAACAATAACGCCAACAATTGCGAGTGCACTGCGTTGGAAGTAACGGAAAACCTAATTAACTGAATCCCAGAAATCAACCTTTACCTGGCAACCTTCCCCAATAAAGAGACTCTAGAAATTACCAGTAGCAAGACAACTACCACCGTCACTCTTCAAGGTATATACTTAATAAAAACTAATAATGACTAGGTCGTTTTCAACGGCATAAACTCAGCCACACGTCAACAACCTCTGGAGGTCACCCTATTCTCATGGATACGTCCGAACTGCAATTTACGATAGATAAATAGCCAGAGTTTACAGTAAAAGTTAAACGACTGGAGTGGGTAAAAACAAAACACAGAAACTATGTTAAGAATTAATCCAACTATGGGAATAACCCATCACATTAGTATATGAACTATTGCCCTTTATGGCGCCCTATTCAGCGGCTTGATATACTTTACCTTCATCAAAATGACAAATAGAACTTCAACAGATGCCGAAACTTTGCCAACTCCCGACGTTTTATTGAGAGATGGAGGAGTTATGTGAATGAACAATGTAAGCTTAACTAAATTTAATTCTTACTAAAGTAGATTCCAGCTTACGCAGACTTTTTATTGTGCAGTTGGAAAAACAGCTTTAGCTTCAGTGTGTAGCAACCTCTTGAAGAGAACAGTCGTCTCACCTCCAACTGAATGTATATCAGTTGAATTTGTTAAGCTTAATGATTGTAACAGTTTTCTAAATTAAATGTTTCTTGATTAACAAAGGTTTATAAATTATTTTAAAAACCATTCAAGCTTAATAAAACACGCAAGTTATATATGATGAAGGTTTTACCTAATTCACCTTTACTTCAAGTTAATTCAGGATTTCCACAAACCACAGGCTCGGTGTCCGGAGCAATTTAAGTTATATATTTGCTTCTTGAAATTAGGTCTTTCATAAAATAATACAAGTTATTACAAACTTTAATATTTTATGCATAATATAAACGTTCTTTTAAAACGTTCATAGAGTTCAAGACGCATAAAAGTACCAACTGTTTTATTATTTTCTAACTGTCACAAAATTTTCTGACTGTCGCCATACAGCTCCCCCCAGAGCACAAGATGGCGGTCGTTACAATAGGACAGGGATTGGCTGATGAGGCAGTTTTGTGGCCAAATTTATTTGGTTATAAATAGCTTCCTTTAATTGGGCGGAGCTGTTTTGCGTTTTATGGTGAATGTTATACTCTATGGTGATGTAAAAAACTAATAAACTTTGTTAGTTCTTCCCAAATGCTAAACTCCTAAATTATTTTTGCTATTTAATATTTTATTTTAATACTATATATGGATTACTCCAATGGATACTTAACAAAAAACGGCCAACTGTGCATAGAAAGGGGTTTTTATATCCTAATGATTAAAATAGCAAGACAGAAAAACAATTATTTAAAGTTAAAGAATTGTAATGTAACACAAAACATAACCCCGATGCAGACAAAAGGAAACATACATCCTGAACGGTTCCAAGGCACTGTTGCTTCCCTATCATGTGATGTAACCACCAGCACAAATAGCAGTATATTAAAAGATTTAAGGAGAACCTTTTACACACAATGTTAGCTTTTACACCCGACAAAGATGTTTTTGGTGTGACTATGGGGGGGGGGGTCTGTATTTTCACCTATTTCCTATATATCTTTTATAAACTCTAAAAAAAAGTTTGTCTACGAATATGAATGCTCTTTTTCACTAAACGCACACAAAACTATCCTGCATCTTAAGCTATTTTACAACTATTTATATCCACACAAATTATTGCATATAAATTGCGAGCATTTTATGGCTACAATTAATGCAAATTTTAATTACTACATAAAATATTATCATTTGAAATAATTTGTTTTGTTGTTAACAATGTATTTATAAGTTCCACGTATACAAAAATTAATCTAGTCTTTGTTAATCAATTGGCACACAATCTTTCAACCACAGAAGCTAAGGTAATATTTTCCATGAATAATTGGAAGGAGTATTGTGAGCGCCCCGTAAAGAACGGGATGCACAAGCAGGAAGATCATTGAAGAATATGGGGGTGATCCCTACTAACTCCCCATAAGATTGAGGAGTCTATAGAAAAAGACTTCCTTTACAGGACAATACAGCGTCAGCATCAAAGGAAGTTAGAAGTGTGTAAAGAAATGACCTCTATATGTGCAGTGACTTCGTTAACAAGTGTGGAGTTAGCTGCGCTTGGACAGCTTTATTAGTATGTTGAATTCCTTCTATAAAGGAAACCGGAAGGTAATTCAAACAACAGGACAAAGTTTTAGAAACGGAATGCTAGTTTACGCCATTCTAATGCAAGAAAATAGGTATAAAATGGTAAAACCATTTTATTAGATTTCTACTTACATAAATTCTTCAAAGTTAAAGTATACTTAGTCAAGATTTAACTTAAATATTTAACTTCCTTACTAGCTATGGAAACATATCTCAAATATACTTAAAAACTATAGACTATATATATATATATATATATATATATATATATATATATATATATATATATATATATATATTTGGAGAGAGAGAGAAACATATATATATATATATATATATATATATATATATATATATATATATATATATATATATATTTCTTGTATTTACTTATCATTTACACTATAATGTACTTAAACAAGAATCTTACTTTGTAGAAACCTGGCTAGCTACAAGAAGCTTTTAGTCTCAGTTGATGCTCCTGTTTAAGATTCCTGTATAAGTACATTATAGTGTAAGTGATATATACAATGTTTAAACAAAATACTTTTGAACATAGGAGCGTGGTATTTCAGAACAATGTAACAATGAACAATAACACTGGATATTGACCGGGTGTATCCCTGAACGGTTCCACAAGTATATGTCTATGCAGTCCTATAGAAGTAACTACCTTCTTATTACAGCTTCAGCTCGAACGCGGTTACAAAAAACGTTAAGATTATATTAGCCTAATTACATTTATAAAAACTTTCTACAAAATAAACGCTTGTTTAATAAGTTAATCGCCAAGTTAATTTACGTTATTACTCATCTTGTATTTGGCTTTCGCAAATATAATAACTAGAAGGTTTTGTAAGTCCTCATTTTTCTTACAAAATCCATTTTCATGGGAATGTTCGGTATATCTCGCCCGAGTCCCACTTAGCCACATGGACAACAGCGTTTAACCCCAAGGATCCTCCCATCAGTTAATAGAATCTACATACTTCCTGAGATTTTTTATCAAAAGTTTAAATTTCATATTTCTTTCTGCAATACTCCATATTTCGACAATATTGTTTCTAATAACATTTAAAATTAGTTGCTTTGCTAATCTGTGTACAAAACAAAGATACACAGATACGGTCTTAAGTGATTTTGGTATTAAATAGTTGCATCGTAACTAGTCCATACTTTATACGGTGGTCTAGCCTTCTGTATAGACGCTGCTAGCAGAATGCAGTTTAGCCGTCGCTCGTCGGTTCCATCCAAACACTATCAGTGCTGTAGAACAATATTAATGTTATTGTGCATCAATGCGCAGTGACTTAGCAAACCTGAACACGTCTTTAATCATGTATGTCTGGTGCAAATATCCTTATACTGGGGGCATAGACGTGCACTTTAAGTTTTATACACCTCATTTTGGATCCAGGTGATGCAAGCACAGTTAAACTCAAACTGATTTCGAAAGATAGACTATATTGTTTGCAAAAACTTACTGAAAGCAATAATGAATGGAATAATGTGGCGCAGAATTCACATTAATGTCTGAGACAAGGTCCTAAACCTTTCATTCTACTACCATAAAAACAACTTAGTCGGGATAAACTGAGGCGCAAAGTTTCTTACGCAAAAACACTTTCTCTAGGCTATTGTCTTTATTTTAATTAACATTTCCCGCTCTTGTTTAACATTGACATTTTGACGTTATAAGTTTTCCCATTACATAGTCCCGTTGGAGTGTACGTGGCAATAAAACCGAAATTCATGTATATTTGTACATTTGTTATATTTGTATAATAACCTCAATAATTACAGCAATTAACTATCAAATTGTTAAAGCTACACGTTTTTACTGTTTCACAATTTAACTAATAACCGTTACAATACTGAACTGAGAAATGACGTCACAACGTAGCCCATTTTTTACTGGATTTATACAGTTAATTATAATAATCTTATTAGTTTATTTATCGTAATTATCAATTAGTTAATGTTTATTATTATGTGTATACATTTAACCGCCTTTATGCACGTTAACTTTCACTCCCATATTCATCATCAATGCAATGAAGACAAGAGGCAAGTAAAGGGAAAATATGATCCGCTGTATCACAGTGTGGCATCGCTACATGTATATTGTAACGGACTAAATCCTAACCATGACTTATGTATGGTACATGACTTGACAAGTAAAAGTTCTTTCATGCTCATGGAGACATAACAGTAAGTGTTAGAATCTTCTTAAAGTAAGTAGATTGAAATTACTGAAAGCGACAAGTAGATTTATGAAGCTTTTGTTAACCATGAACAGACATCAGTGTTTGTAATGTATTAAAGAGAATAAAAGCTTTAGGGTCAGAGAGATAGATAGTGACCATTTAGGGTGTGGTTAGTGTTAACAGACGAACCTAGTCGTTATTTATTATTAGGTATAATTAAAACAGTTTGGATGCTTTTATACATGTTAGGTGTGTAAATAATAGTATCAGTAAGAGTGGGAATTAAAAAAATAGCTATTTAGTCACAAATTGTGTTATTTCTTAAAGCCCTGTAGGAACTGTGTTATGTTCAGAAACAAACCAAAATTAACGAAATTATACTCTGACGGTAATTCCATTGTATGGGCCAGACGTAAGAAAGAGTCCCTTCTGGCTACGTTATTGAAACTTCACACAAGTTACATTTCTCATTTACTTAAATAGGCTTTCAGTTTGACTTTACATGATTAGGTCATTTTTTCATTTTATGTAGGTCGTGAGGATGTATATGGTAACTCCTGCGCCCTTTATCACTGGGTTGGAGAAGCTTCAAGTCTCACTCAGCCCAAACCTCATTGGTAACCTCTCTCTGCATTTGGGTATGTAGACATTTCATGTGTTATATAGCCTGTAGGCAATAATTAAAAAACTTTAATATACAACGAATTCACATGTCCATGTTTATTTCCTTATTTCAGCTACTTACGAAGCATAAGACTATTTCTTTTCTCAACATTTCGTCTGCTGTAAAGTTTCAAGGGAATTACAAATTTCGAATTTGACACCGGTTAGTTGCTCAATTGTCCCACTCCATCGAGTCAAAGTTACACTTTTATAGTATGACATTGAAAAAAAATTTTAACAAATTATATTATTTTAAATCTTAATATTTAAACTGTGTAACATTTGTTATCAGATATATGATGAAATATCGATGTTTGACATTTGCGTTTTTCCCCTGTGAGGCTGATATTGTAGAAGGGGTGGGGATTGAAATGCCATTTCTAGCGGGATGAATAATGTCAGGTAAACACAATCATGTCTTCATTATTAGCCAGAAGCATATTTTCTTTAGTAATATATTGCTACAAATAATTATAAAATAAATGTATGAAGTAATAAAGTAATTATGGATGAGGACGTGTTAAAATGTCATTTAAAAACACATATAAGTTTATATAGTTGCTTAGAACAATGGCAATAGTTTTACGTTACAACTTCTAAAACGTTTTATCTATTTCCGAAGAAACCAAAGTATGTCCCTTCCGCGACACGATGTCAAGTTATGCGATGGAAAAGTATAACGTGGTGAAATAAGTCCTGTCTCGACCGCAACGTCTTGAAAGGATACCTTGGAATCAATGGATTCGTAATGATATCATGTCTCGCATGGGTAGCGGGCCTCCACGCCTAAAGTAGACGTACATGTTCTGATCACGTTAATATGTATACAGTTAGATTCTACTACAACACAAGAAACATTTTATTTTAGTTACTTTTTATTATATAATTACAATTATTATCAATAAAGAAACATGGGCTATAAATTAGGCTATCACTAAGGTGGCATAGTGATCGATTAGGCAAATACACCTAGAGGCAATTCGCCCCATTTAAACTTGATTTAATGTACTGTGAAACATTGACGCTAACGTGGGAGATAGAAAAGCTTATTAAATAAATTACAGCCACACTTTCCTAGATTTGTCATCACCACCTCCTACTCATTAAGTCAATGTTTCCCTTGCTTGCTTCAGAAAACACAATCATTGCATTTATTTTCTAACAGGAAAAATTTGTTTTGACAGTTTTGTCTGGCAGAGTATACCTGACGTGTGGGAAGTGCCTAAACAGTTTTGTTATAATTAAACACTTTCATATATTATGTATTTAATTACCTACAACCTGTGGTTTACAGTTGCCCATCAGCAGTTTTTTACTCTACAGCGTTGATAAATCATTGTTATATTATGTAAATAAAATTAACCTACAGCATCACTTCCGGTAATCGCATTCCGCACGGAAAATGATTGCAATAAACACCGCTTCCTTGTTGACCCTAATATGAACTTCTAATTACATAGCGCTTGTCGAAGTCTGATACTTCCGGGAAATGTGCTACGAGGTATAATGGCGGAAACGTATGGTGATTAACATGATGATTAGACGTAATTAAAGACTAGAGTGCTAGGTGAGAAGGAAATGGAATCACTTATCCCTGCCAACTTCTTGCTTGGCTGAAACTACTACAAATAATTACTCTTTTAAATGAGCATCCTCCCCACATCCAACAAAGGCCAAAAATTAAACACACTAGAAACAATATGAAATATATAGACATAGCAACCCACACATAAAAATGACATCCTAAATGAACATATAGGCCCCCATTTTCTAAAGAAGCCTGACACTTTTATTGGGTAAAATTTGCACCTAGTTTGCACCTCAGTTTGTCTCAGTTAGAATTATATTCTTGTGAATTTATTGACAAGTAAGGGTTTGACTGGACCATGAGTTACCTCTCTAGCCAAACATAAAATAGATTTTGCGTGATAGATCAACTATTTTAGCAGACTGTTACCCTTTCAAAGTCTCGACTTCTGCAGATTGCTGTACATTTCTCAATATGCTAATCAATTTTTAACTACCGATTAAATTTTCGAAGCCCAGTGAATATTTCTATGAAGGTTTTAATTTCGATTCGGTATCGGAATAAATTATAGTAATTTTCTTTCTACATAAACCGATTGGTTACGACTACCAGCACGTTATACCGAATAATGCGCCTATGACGGCGTTATCAAACGGTTTAGAGCCTAAACGAAGATTTGTCTGTATAAGTTAAAGAAACACATTGAGCCTTACCGAATATTAAGGTCTGGGAACGATAAGGTAGTTCAACAAACTACCTGAGGCTGGAAGATACATCACTTATTTCCAAGATTGTCTTCTGTGGAGAGATGTTTCTAAAGGTTGGACATAGGACTCTATAAGTACGCGACAGGGAGGGTACTCTTCCCACTCTCGAGAGACACACCATCTATCCAGACATATAGTGCATAATATATAACAATGTGTATATAGGATTATGTGTATATAGGATAATGTCTATATTGGATAATGTGTATATAGGACAATGTGTATATAGGACAATGTGTATATAGGACAATGTGTATATAGGATAATGTGTATATAGGATAATGTGTATATAGGATAATGTGTATATAGGGTAATGTGTATATAGGATAATGTCTATATTGGATAATGTGTATATATGACAATGTGTATATAGGACAATGTGTATATAGGACAATGTGTATGTAGGACAATGTGTATATAGGATAATGTGTATATAAGACAATGTGTATATAGGATAATGTTTATATAGGACAATGTGTATATAGGACAATGTGTATATAGGACAATGTGTATATAGGATAATGTGTATATAGGATAATGTGTATATAGGATAATGTGTATATAGGATAATGTGTATATAGGATAATGTGTATATAGGATAATGTGTATATAGGATAATGTGTATATAGGATAATGTGTATATAGGATAATGTGTATATAGGATAATGTGTATATAGGATAATGTGTATATAGGATAATTTGTATATAGGATAATGTGTATATAGGATAATGTGTATATAGGATAATGTGTATATAGGATAATGTGTATATAGGACAATGTGTATATAGGATAATGTGTATATAGGATAATGTGTATATAGGATAATGTGTATATAGGACAATGTGTATATAGGATAATGTGTATATAGGATAATGTGTATATAGGATAATGTTTATATAGGACAATGTGTATATAGGACAATGTGTATATAGGATAATGTGTATATAGGATAATGTGTATATAGGATAATGTGTATATAGGATAATGTGTATATAGGATAATGTGTATATAGGATAATGTGTATATAGGATAATGTGTATATAGGATAATGTGTATATAGGATAATGTGTATATAGGATAATGTGTATATAGGATAATGTGTATATAGGATAATGTGTATATAGGATAATTTGTATATAGGATAATGTGTATATAGGATAATGTGTATATAGGATAATGTGTATATAGGATAATGTGTATATAGGACAATGTGTATATAGGATAATGTGTATATAGGATAATGTGTATATAGGATAATGTGTATATAGGACAATGTGTATATAGGATAATGTGTATATAGGATAATGTGTATATAGGATAATGTGTATATTGGATAATGTGTATTACAAAGAAGAGAACAATAACGTGCAGAAGAAAACAATTGAAAATTAACAAAATGAGAGAATAAATGTGGAAATAAAATACCTCTAAAGCCTCCGCAAAATTAGTATAGGCCCCTTCCCCAAGAATCGCTCTCGACAATGTCAACTATCCAATACGAGAGGTGATAATTTATTGAAGTTTATTATAGATACGTAGATTGAGGTCTGGCCCAACTGTGGCATATGTAATGCTTACTTCATCACAGTTACTCTCAAGTAAATCTCGAATAAAGTCAATAACCTAGAAGTCGGCAACAGTCGATGTAGGGTGGCCAAATGTACGGCTGTGAGACAGAACTAAGACGAATAACCTTTCGGCAATTATAAATAAACACTAATCCCAGTAAAACACTAATCCGAGAAACTTCCACAATAGAAACTTTGGTGCAAAGTTACTAGACTGTAGCATTAGTTGCCGTCAACTTTATTCACGTTTACTCTGAAAATAAATTCTTTGTTCCCGCTGTGACAACAAGTTTCGTACAAACTATTTTACTAAAATTGCTAGATTAATTTCATCTCCATCAGTAACGTTCAAAATTAAGTAGTCTTCGTAACTTTTGCTACCCTCAAAGGCCTTTTATATCTTGCCCCAACCCTAACGCATACTAACAACAATCAAAGTAAATTACTACTCTTATCTACATTAGGGCAAGGTCGCTCTCCCTCTCTATTTCTCTCTCTCTTTTCCCCCTTACTCCCTCTCACGAAGTCCATACTTGAGGTTGAGTGTAGGATTACAGGAGAGAACAGGAAGGACTTGGCGTTACTCAAATATCAGAATAAAATACTGACTATTAGCTTTGCTCATTCATACAAGCCTAGTAACGCTTCTTGCAAAACACAAACTCTATTGCTTTATACGACTCTACTCGGGGCGTAATAATGGTTTGTCAAATGTTACCAGGCTGCGCCATCCCCGAATCCAATTATCACTTTACTCCTTTAGACGTCGCCCAGTCAATCCGAAAGGAATGTCGGCATTGGAACTCGATCGCCTTGTTGAATATTGTTGCTTGTGAGGAAGAAATGTATTATTTTTGTATAAAATATAACTGAAGTTTCGTATTATTTCGACACTACGAATATGTATTTTTGTATTACCATAAAAAGACCAATATATTTACACTTATTCCCTGCTTAATAGAGCCAGTCCAGCGGGATCCATCAGGGTAGATCCCAAAAGATACCCAAAATTGTGATTGGATTTCAAGTACAAATGAAACCTTGAACTGATTAATGCTTATTCATATTTAATCTTGAGTTTTCAAAAAGTAAGCCCCAAATATTAACTACATATATTAACGTCTGGTTGGTGGGTAATAAAAAGGCACTTTTAGGAAGTTTGAATACCTGACTTATATATGTAATCAGGAGAAACATGGTTAGAATATTATGTTTACCTACTAGAAAGGGTAAATGTTAAAACAGAGGTTATGAAGAAAGGGAGAAAGTTATATAAGTTTTAGAGAAGCAAAGAACTAAGCCAGTTGGAAGGTATCTCCCTGAAATCAAGTGTGTAGCGTTGACCCTAGCTATTTCCGCCTTAACCTTAGGAGGGACACATCTCTCTAAGGCTACTGTATAGCCTATTAGTGAGGCAGTTCAGTTCTTCATTATCTTTCAAACATGTACGTTACACACACACACACACACACACACACACATGCACGTGCGAGCTCGCGTACCTGATTATAAGGTTACATTAGAAGGGAGTATAAAGCAGTATTTATTTGTTTTTAAAAAATGTTTTACGCAACGAATGGTCATACTAACTCAACGATCACTCTATATTGGATATGAAATGTGACGGTACCGTGGATAACCTGTTAGTGAAAACATAATACAAAATTATCTAATAATTACCGTTACATTACCGGCCAGGACCTGTAATGGCATTCTTTCCCAGCACCCTTGCTGACGTACATGACAGGCAAATATCCACTCGACTGATTATATTACACTTTGTGCGTTGTAAAAGCTTAAGTAAGCCTATAAAATGCTATTTTCCTTTGTCGTGCACGCATAAAGTTCCCTATAACTTGTGATTGAAGTTTCACTGCCTGATTTAACTAAGTTCCTTGAAATGGAGTTTGGAATCATAAAACTTCATTTAGCCGCGGCGGAAAGTTTAAATTAAAATGTAAAAGTTATTACACAGTCAACTTTGCTCATTGCTTACAGTTAACCTGATTTGCCTTTAAATTGAGCGATGAAGTCCCGTAATAATGGAGAGAAATCAGCCTGTAACATTAGAATGGGAGGGTGGCCTTTAATTGAGGAGTAAATTCTTAACTCGCCCATCTACATAACGCGAGCTTTAGAATTTCTGTAGTGGTTCTGTGAAATACATTTATAGCATAAATGGGACACAAATACCCTTAAGGGCCTGTTTGAGTGCAAGAGTTTTGATAAAATAAATTAAATTAAAATTTAATAAGAACTAAATATATAGGAAGAGAAGTGAATATATAAGTTAGCTAATGGGATTCACCGACGAGTAATATGTCCTTCCTTCAGGGAATTCTCATCTCTAAACTTTTGCTTTGTCACCACACTTTTGTAATGCAGTACTTTTTAACGTACAGCTATTATGAAGTATGTATATATAAGCCACTCGGCCTCTATAAATTCGATTTACTGTACCGTGAGACATTGACGCTAGAGTGGGACTTAGAAAAGCTAATTAAATAAATCCCACCCGTACTTTCCCAGAGTTTAGGTTTGAGTGGTTATCCCTGACGCAAAAGGTGTAATGAAATGAATTAAATTAAAATATAATAAAAACCAAATTTATAGAAGAAGTGATTAGACTAGTTTGCTAATGTAAGTTACGGAAGAGCAATATATTCGTGCTACAGGATTTTATTCACTGCTCTCAGCTGTTGCTTTGTCACCTCACTTTGTGACGTAGTACTTTTTAACTGTATATATATATATATATATATATATATATATATATATATATATATATATATATATATAATCAATTGCCCCTCTTTAAATTTGATTTACTGTACCGTGAGACATTGACACTAGAGTGGGACTTAGAAAAGCTAATTAAATAAATCCCACCCGTACTTTCCCAGAGTTCTCATCGCCTCCCTCCTAGTTATTAAATCAATGTCCCCCCCCCGCGTGATTCAGTAAACACACCCTCTGCATTTACTGTCACACATCATTAATTAGCTTTGATAGTCCTTGTCTGGCAAAGAATATCTGAGTGGGCAGTGCCTAAACAGTTTTGTAACCCTGTCTATATACGATATACATTACGCCGCTTTCAATAGATGCTATAAAATGCATGATTTTAGTAATTTGATAAGGAGAGAAAGAAACTCAAATACCATGGACATGTATTTATGTGCTAGAAATTTTAGTAAAATGTGAAACTAGATTTCCAAGTCTTATGATGGTAATTATTACATTTATAACAACAAATAACTTTAGAGTATTTGCCTAAACTACACAAAACCTGGCATCACTTGTTATCGGGGAGTTCTTACTATATTGTTGGCTGGCCTTGTATTTGCTTTACTTGAGAGTAATTTTGTTAAATGCTAAAAGTTCAGATTTCATTTTTAACGCATGCAATAGTTCTTGATCTCAAAGCACTATTATGTGAAAAACTAAAATGGGTGCAATTAGGTAGTAATTCCACTAAAAGCCATATATTTCAGGATGACAATGCCTTCCTGAGATACAAGTCAAACCATTTTGGCCCTATCGTCCTGTAGATGTTCTCGCATTGTTTGAAAGTTTGGTCACCCCTTACAAGTCTTCACCTCAATACACATGAATGACTTGCTTTGAAGTTTCCTATTTTACGTCATCCCACACAGACGTAAATATAATTGTAATAAATATATGTTTCTAACTGTAAATGCAAGTTTGTCTTTGCAAAGTCTGTGCATCTGTCTATTCCACTCCACAACTCATTGAGTGGGTTTCATGGATACATTGAAATAAAATGCAACTCTACACCAGCTGTTTCCATTTACACGTAATATAGGTAAGTGTAAATACAGTGTTTTTAAAACAGCTTGAGTTAACCCGTTCTTGCATTACCTGGAACGCAAAACGAGGTGTATAAAACCCAAATTGCACGTCTATGCTCCCAGTATAAGGATATGCGCACTAGGCATAGATGATTAAAGACGTGTTGAGGTTTACTAAGACACTGCACATTGATGCACATTAACATTTATGTTGCTCACACAGCTGATAGTGTTTAGATGGAACCGACGACTATATTGCATTCTGTTAGCAGCGTCTATAAAGAATTCCGTTCAAACACCGTATAAAATATCGATTAGGAACGATGCAATTAGTTAATACCGAAACCACGTTAGACCGTATCTGTGCAGCATTGTTTCATACACAGATTAGCAAAGTAAATCATTTTAAATATCATTATAAACAATGTTACCAGAATATAGAGAATTGCAGAAAGGCATCAGTAATGAAATATGTAGGCAAGGTAACGATTCCTTTCAGTGACTAAGCAGTTAGGTCTACTATAGTGGTTTCAACTCTCATCGGATAAACCAGAGAATTCAGATTCATTTGTTATCGAAAGCGAATGTTTTTCGGGGTACAGTATGTTTTTTTGTCCCGTAACGAAACATTCAAGTATAAAAATATACACACATGGGAGTCGCGTAAAAAGAAAACAGTTCTTCTTCACAACGGCAAAAACGTCGTTCTCATGGGCAGAGACTTTCCTCTAAACAAGATATTTGTAAGGTTTGAAATAGTTCTCTGTATTGAACTTTTAATTCGTATCTTATCAATCAATCCCTCCTTGCCCCATGCTCTCTATTTATACAGCCAAGATGAGGATTATTAACCTTTGCTAGCTACACTTGCTGAAGCTTAATACTCCATCCCAACATTAGACTAATTAAACACGTCTAAAGGTTATTGCCGATAGTTCCTTACAATTTTTAAATCATAATATATAATAAAATGTTATATATTACTGGTTTTCTATTTTGGTAGAAGCCCCAAAAGAGGTCCGACCTATTAGGGCTTGACTGATCACCGGCCCGTCGAAATCCCCACATCCTTTGGGTGTGTACTCGCACTAGTGACTAGTGATATAATACGTTGGTGATTTAATGAGTTTCTATGTGACGGAATTAGAATAGTAGCTAGGTTGGCTACAAATCGAGAGGTTACCCCTCTCGGCCTGCTTTAAACTTAATTTACTTAGAAGATGAGTAGTTGATAACATGTCCTCAGGATGATGTACGAATGATGTCCATTTTAACGATTTGGGTTTAGCGACGTTTAAGTCAAGAAGTCAGAATGAGTAGCATTAGTCAAATGACAATCTTACCGAGTAATTTAAAACGGAGACTAAATAAAAACCCTATCCTGACAGTCTTTGTATGTTATCCCTCTAAGGATGGTTACTTGGTAACTGAAATGTACATTAGGATAAAATAAAGAAAGTTTGTGGTGAAGAGGTTTTTGTGTATTTATTATTAAATTCAACCACAGTATATTCCAAATAAATAGTTTTCAAATGATAACGGCAAAAAGCGTCCACGCGTTTTCCTAAGCAGCAGAATACTGATTGCGAATTGTTGGGAATAACATTTTTCTTGTTATCTAATTTTATTTGCTTTAAATAAATGTAATCTCATTAGATGACAGATGTTCAAATTTTGTTTTTAAACTCATACAATGGTTCTGAAACTCAAGACAGAGTTGTGCTGAAACTGAAATGAATGCAATTAGGAAATATGTTCGCTGAGAGCAAGATATCTGAGGATGACAATGCACTGCTGAGATACCAGCAATGCCACTTTGCCTCTATCGTCATGTTGCTCTATCCGCATTGTTGACAGTTCGTGTCACACCATACAAGTCTTCACGTCTATACATATAACTGAGGTGTTATGCGTAAGGCTGTCTAACTTACATCACCACGCAGTTGTGTAAATATAAATATGTTTGCAAAATATTCACTTACACATTTGTAACTGGAAAAAGCAGAATAATGGAAATGAATTTGGCTTAAAGTTTCAACTACTTTTGGCGAGATACGCCCTAAAGCTTTTTTCTCTCCCATCACTTCTTGTCTACCACCGATTTACGTTATCTAGAATATTATGTAAAAGTTGCGGGTAAACGAATCTGTGTTGCACTATTTGAGCGTGTATTTTAGGAACTGACCAGCGGCTCTGACCACGCCATTGATGGTTTCTGAGTACTAGTTTCTCATAATACACATCTCCTTCTAACTTGCTACATATAGTGTTAGATTTCCACTTTCTTTGCCATACCACACACTAAAACCCCTTTCTTTGCGAACTTTCTGCAGTGTCGTAACATATTCTAAACAACTGTCACCACTACAACAACCATTCTCAATCTTGGAATATTTTACAGTGTGTGCCAACAAGCATTTCACTACCACCAAGACACCAAGGAGCTTTGTAATGACGCTATCTCACCAAATATTTAATCAGGTACGATTATTTGTTCACTTTATCAAAGTTACATCTCTGGTTAATAACTTCAATGGATATTAAATAAACGTCGCACAGAACTTCTCTTTATCCTAGCTAGTGAATGTTTTCTTGTAAAGCCGTAAAAGAATGTGTGCAGAGGGCAAAGCTATTGGCGAGCTTTGTGTTATAAATAAGTTCGTGGTTTCATTTTATGTACTCTACTTTAAAGACGTATATTTAAGAGTAAACAGTTTAAAAAACAAAACTTTATATGACGACCAGTGTTTATGTTTAAAATAAACTGTTTCATATAATATGTATTTAAATACCCACGTCCTGTGGTCTACAGGTACCCTGTAGCAGTTTCTTACTCAACAGAGGTAATAAAACAATGTTATATTATGGAAATCAAGTTATGCTACAGCATCACTTCCGGTAATCGCATTCCGCACGGGAAATATTTGCAATAAACACCGCTTCCTTGTTGAACTTTTAATTCCTTTGCACTTGTCGAAGTCTGATACTTCCGGGAAATGTGCTGCGAGGTATAAGGGGGGGGGGAATGTTTAGAAATTAACATGGCGATTAGACGTAATTAGAAACCAGAGTATGGGGTGAGGAGAGAAGGTAATCATTAAACCCTGCCAACTTCTTATACTATAGAAGCTTCTAGAAATGATTGTTTATAAAAATCTGTCCCATATAAACGTTAATAGGAATATCTGTAGAATATTTACTAACAAAATGTAATAAGTATTAACGGGTGGGTTAGTTGACTATATCAGCTTTTATTTCGTCCAGCAGTAAAGCGCTTATGGCCATTTGTTGATATAAATATTTAAATTTTATTGATTTTGTGAAACAGAGCCAAATACTGCCGTGATTAATTCAACGCAGAGGATTATGATGAAGCATCCCCCGAAATAACATTCACCCCCGTTCCTGGAAGAGAGGTCATGTCAATGAAATTATTATTGCAAATAATTCATTACTTTCAACTACGTAGCATCGGATTTTTGACGACTATGATAATTGAATTTAAACATATAACGTAAAGGTTTTTTTGCATACCAGGCTTTACTTTGTTACTCACACGTAACATTACAGCATACGTTTGTTACTCATCTCTTTTTACCGTTTAATAATAAAATGTGTGAATTGAGGTAAGCTTTGTTAAAAAAATACTTGACTTTACACTGCTTTTGCATGTTCTAACCAATTTGTACATGATTTCAAGTCAATGAGCGTGAATAGTACTTTCACTTCCTTCGCATCTGCAGGATCAGTGTAGACGTAGGTATACGAACCTCATCTGTACATGATTTCAAGTCAATGAGCGTGAATAAAACTTTCACTTCCTTCGCATTTGCAGGAACAGTGTAGACGTAGTTATACGAACCTCATCTGTACATGATTTCAAGTCAATGAGTGTGAGTAGCACTTCCACTTCCTTCGCATCTGCAGGAGTAGTGTAGACGTAGTTATACAAATCTCATCTGTACATGATTTCAAGTCAATGAGCGTGAATAGTACTTTTACTTCCTTCGCATCTGCAGGAGTAGTGTAGACGTAGTTATACAAACCTCATCTGTACATGATTTCAAGTCAATGAGTGTGAGTAGCACTTCCACTTCCTTCGCATCTGCAGGAACAGTGTAGACGTAGTTATACGAACCTCATCTGTACATGATTTCAAGTCAATGAGTGTGAGTAGCACTTCCAGTTCCTTCGCATCTCCAGGAACAGTGTAGACGTAGTTATACGAACCTCATCTGTACATGATTTCAAGTCAATGAGTGTGAGTAGCACTTCCACTTCCTTCGCATCTGCAGGAACAGTGTAGACGTAGTTATACGAACCTCATCTGTACATGATTTCAAGTCAATGAGTGTGAGTAGCACTTCCACTTCCTTCGCATCTGCAGGAACAGTGTAGACGTAGTTATACGAACCTCATCTGTACATGATTTCAAGTCAATGAGTGTGAGTAGCACTTCCACTTCCTTCGCATCTGCAGGAACAGTGTAGACGTAGTTATACGAACCTCATCTGTACATGATTTCAAGTCAATGAGTGTGAGTAGCACTTCCAGTTCCTTCGCATCTCCAGGAACAGTGTAGACGTAGTTATACGAACCTCATCTGTACATGATTTCAAGTCAATGAGTGTGAGTAGCACTTCCACTTCCTTCGCATCTGCAGGAACAGTGTAGACGTAGTTATACGAACCTCATCTGTACATGATTTCAAGTCAATGAGTGTGAGTAGCACTTCCACTTCCTTCGCATCTGCAGGAGTAGTGTAGACGTAGTTATACAAATCTCATCTGTACATGATTTCAAGTCAATGAGTGTGAGTAGCACTTCCACTTCCTTCGCATCTGCAGGAGTAGTGTAGACGTAGTTATACGAACCTCATCTGTACATGATTTCAAGTCAATGAGTGTGAGTAGCACTTCCACTTCCTTCGCATCTGCAGGAACAGTGTAGACGTAGTTATACGAACCTCATCTGTACATGATTTCAAGTCAATGAGTGTGAGTAGCACTTCCACTTCCTTCGCATCTGCAAGAGTAGTGTAGACGTAGTTATACAAACCTCATCTGTACTTGCCAACTTCTGCTAAAAGCGGATTGCCATTAGCGGGCCCCCTTGTGGTAGAGAGTACAACACATTTATTGGCTAACGTTTGCACCTTTAGTTTTTCGGAGTTTGTTATAACTAGTTGCGATTTTATTGAAATGTAAAGGTTTAACTGGACTCTAAATTACCTCTTTAGCCAAACATAAAATGAGTTTTGTGAGACATCAACTAATTTTAAAAAAAACTTTTAGTTTTTTAGAATCTCGACTTTTCCAGATTGCTGACAATTTCTCAATTTGCAAATGAATTTTCAACTACTGATCAATTTTTGGAAATTCATATAACAAAATCTCAGAATATTGTTGAAAAGGTGCTGAATATGAAAAGGTTTTCAATTCGATTCGGTATTGGATTAAATTATAGTAATCTTTCTACATAAACCGGATGGTTACGATTACCAGCGAGTTATACCGAATAATGCGACTATGACGGCGTTATCAATCGGTTTAGAGCCTAAACGAAGATTTGTCTGTATACGTTAAAGAAACATACTGAGCAGAAGGTGTGGGAACGACTAGGTAGTTCAACAATCTAATTGAGGCTTTAAGATACATCAGTTACAGAATAATCGTCTCTGGAGAGATGTTTCTAAAGGTCGAACATGGTAATCTATAGGGAGGACCCTCTTCCCACTCTCTAGAGAGACATCCTCTATCCAGTAGAAGAAAACAATGGGTAATTAACAAAACAATAGAATAAATAAGGAAGTAAATACCTGTAGAGCTCCTGCTCACATTGTGTTCGCCCCGCCGATTAATCGCTCTTGACAATGCCAACCATCCAATACAATCCAGGTGACATTTTAATGGCACTAATTATAAATGCGTAGATTGAGGTCTGACCCTAATGTGACATACGTAAGGCCTACTTAATCACATTTACTCTCAAGTAAATCTCGACAAAAGTAGATAACCCTACCTTCTGCAACAGTCGATGTTTGGCTGCCAAAAATTGAGCTACGAGACGAATATTGGCTGCCAAAAATTGAGACGAATAACTTCTCTACAATTTTAAATAACACATACATCTTTCGTGAAACCCAGACCCGGGAACTTTTCACAACAGAAACTTCGGTGGAAAGTTACTTGAGTGTAGCTTTACTTGTCTTTAACTTTATTAAAGTTTACTCTGAATAAAACTAAATTCTTTGTTCCGACTGGGACAACAAGCTTCGTACAAACCTTTTTACAAAATATGCTGAATTAAATCTATCTCCATTAGTAAGTCTCAAAATTAAGCAGATTTTGTAATTTCTGTTTACCTTCAAATGCCTATGGCCTTGTTATCTTGGCTTAGCTAGCGTACACAAATGCAAGTACCAAACAAAGATAATCTTATTTGTGTTGTAATATTTGTTTAAAAATAACTTCTTTAAGGATATTTTTAATTGCTTGACCCTTTTTAATATGAAGTCTATTCGTTTTACAATATTGTCTGCGGCTTTTCAAACACAACCATTTAATGCCCTATCAGTGCCGGAACGTTTACAGCACGGTAGCTTCCACGAGGCCTCTCTCTCTCTCTCTCTCTCTCTCTCTCTCTCTCTCTCTCTCTCTCTCTCTCTCTCTCTTTCTCTTTCTCTCTCTCTCTCTTTCTCTCTCTCTCTTTCTCTCTCTCTCTCTAGCTCCTTCTGACTATGCTGCATAAGGATGAGTGTAGGATTACAGGCCAGAACGAAAGGACTCGGCATTACTAAAATATCAGAATAAAAAGCTGACTATTAGCTTTCCTCATGCATGCAAGGGTAGTAACGCCTCGTGACGTAATACAAGGGTTGCCAAATGTTAACAGGGTGCGACATTACAGAATCAAATCCCCCCTTAAGTGTTGTAGACTTTCTGGAATTAATCCCACGGGAACCTCTGCACTAGAATTAGATCGCCTCCTCGAATATTCTTGCTTGTTACGAAAGATTCGTTTATTTTTGTATAAAAACTGTAGCTCAAGATTGTTTGTTTTATATTTGGACACTACCAATGTCTGTACTACACAGAGACAAATATATATACACTCGTAATAAATGTAAGTCCAGCAGGATCCATAAGGATGGAACTATAAAGAAATTTTGAAAAGAAACTCAAAGTGTGAATGCATTTGAAGTAGAAATGATACCTTGAATTGATTCATACTTAAACATATTTTACCTTGAGTTTTCAAACAAGCAACTCCCCCCCCATCATTAGCTACAACCTCTACTTGCCAGGTAAAAAACGAACGTTTTAAAATGTTAGAAACCCTGAATAAAATATGTAATGAGAAGGAACAACGTCAGAATATTATGGTTAAAAACAGGTAAGAAGAAATGTTACAACAAATGTCTGCGGATAGGAAGAAATGAATAATTTTTAGAAAAACCTACTTATCAATATGGCCCTTGAAAAGAATATCCCTTCAACAAAGTAGTTAAGTGTGATAACGTTGCTTCTACTCACCTCCTCAACCTTATCGGGGACACACCCCTCTACGGGTATTGTATGGCTTGTTACTGGGTGAGTTTCAACCTTTATTATCTTTCACAGAAACACACAAACACACTCTCTCTCTCTCTCACACACACACCCACACCCACACACACCCACACCCACCCACACACACACACACACACACACAAACACACACACTCGCTCGCGCGCCTGCACACACACACGCACACGTACAGATACCTGATAATGTGTTTGCGAGTGAAGGGGTGTAAAAACTTTGTTTGTTTTTTAAAGAAGTATTACGCAATGAATGATCGTGCTAATTCAATGATTACTGTATACTAGATATGAAATGGGACAATACAAGCTGGAAACTTGTCAATGAAAGCAAAATGCCAATTTACTGAGTAATTACCATTAAATTATTGACAACACCCTGGAATGGGAACCTACTTCCTCACTGATACTGACGGATATAACTACTAAATATGTGCTCCACCTCCGGATTTGGCTAAATATAGTTGGGAATATGTTACACTTTGTACGTTGTAAAACCTTAAGTAATCCATTCAAAATCTATTTTCGCTTTGTCGACGTTGTGAACGAAGTATGTTCCCTATATCTTGCGACTAAAGTTGCATGGGATGATTTAACTAAGTTCATAAAAATCAAGTTATATTCATAAAGCTCCATTACTTTAGTCGAAAAGTTTAAATTAAAATGTAGCGTTATTACTCAGCTAACTTTGCTCATTGCTTACAGTTAACCTGATTTGCCTTTAAATGGAGAGAAGAGAACGTGCTGTAAATATGAAGGTAGCGCCAGGATAAACATGAGAACAGACGGGTGACATTTAGGTGAGGACCAAATCCTGAGCTCACACATCTGCGTAACGTGAGCGTAAGAATCTTAACAATGATTGGCGCTATCATTTTGTGACGAACTAGTTTAGAAAGAGCTGTCACTAAGGTGACATAAGGATCGATAAGGCCAATTGTCCCTAACAAATGGTTTTAAGGACCCCACATTGGTCGCTCTATTTATGAGCGTTTCAAAATCGTAAACGTAAATTCTATATTACAAGGAAAATAATTTGAGGTATTTTAGTTATTAGCAAGTGATTTATGGTTTGCCTACACACATAATTCAAGGTGGAAAATGTTCTTACATGTGGAAATTTTACTTGATGCTACACACGTTTATTACAACAAGTGTTACAACATTCAAAAAGTGTTTAATTTTTATTTACGATAGAAAATTTAAGACTATCAATATATTAAAACTTGGTATGTCCAGGCGAAATTAATTTAATTTATTTATATAATTATTTTCTTTGGAACAAAGAGTTAATGAAGTAAATACAAGTATCATAAGTCTGTTTTAATTGCAATAAACAGAGAAAAGCTATTGATTAAAAATGTAACAAGAATATTATCACCATTGTTAGTTTAAAATTATTATACATTATCTTTGCAATAACTCACAAGTTACCGATAGTTTTAGTGAGATGAGTTGATTCTGTCCTTTGAGTTCCTGACTTCAGAAATGTTAGGCTCCATACTTGACATTTTTACTTTGATAAACTACACATCAAGCCGATTCCTATATTTATTTCTCATGAGGTTCAAATATGAGAATGCCTCCTTATATCGTTAGTTAGTTGGAAAAGATATTATTACCTCCATTGTATGATCGCTGAGTGTTTTGTAGTCTTTACCAAAATGGTACAATGTTCTTGATATTAAAAACAATATTAATTTATTGTTTTAGTAAAAATGTCTCAGCGAAAATGTATAGTTTCAGTCAAAATGTCTCTTTCAAAATTTGTAGTTTTAGCCGAGTTTATCTAATCGGACAAGGCCACAGCTAGCGTGTTAAATAAAAACATTTTAATTTCAGTAACATCTTATATACCACTAAGACATTGACCGTGGACCAATAGGGGTTCGCAGTCCACCTGTTAGGAACCACTGGATTAGGCAAAAGAGCCTAGAAGGAATTCGCCCTATTTAAACATGATTAACGGGGTCTTGAGACATTGACGCTATAGTGGAACTTAGAAAAGCTAATTAAATAAATCCCAGCCGTACTTTCTCAGAGTTCTTATCGCCTCCCTCCCACTCATTAAGTCAATGTCTCCCCCTTGTGCTTCAGTAAACCAACCCAATGCATTTATTTTCTAACAGGAATAATTAATTTTGGCATTCCTTGACTGGCAAAGAATATCTCATGAGTAGACAGGTACATTACATGGTTTTACATGACTTGCTTCAATATGTATGATTTTAGAAAGTTCTTAAGAATAAAAGAAATTGAAATACCATAAACACATGAACACCTATTTGCGAACTAGAAATTTTAGTAAACTCTAAAACCAAAAACTACACTTACGGGCGGGTTGGGTTAGCTAATATCTGCCTGACAGGTTACTGCTTCAACGCCTACGCCCCCACCACTTTTTTCCTAAAGTGACGATCCTTCTACTTATTGGCGAACTAGAAACATATTTTAGAACTAGAGTTAGTAAACTCTAAAACCAAATTTCCTAGTCGTAGCTGATATCAGCTAATAAAATAAAACAGTAAGAACTTCCGATTCTTTGCCTAACCTGCAAAAAACTGGTTATATATTGTTATAGGAGAATTCTTAATCTATTATTAGCTATTTTTGTATTTTCGGTAACAATTAGATATTAATTTCACTGAAAGCAATAGATTTGTGGATAACAATGACTTTGCTGAGGTACAAAAAAAACCTCTTTGACCTTATTTTTCAGTGGATATCCTCGCATTGTTTGACAGATCTCGTCACCCCGTACAACTCTTCACCTGTATACACATAACTGACTTGTATTGCGTAAACCTTTCAACCTTACGTCCCCTACCCTGACGCGAATATAATTGTAAAAACAACATATTTGTAACTTTTAATGCAAGCTGTTGATTTTTGTGCGCTCTCGGATCTTTAAGTTGTATGTCTGGCGTTGTATTTCCTCTGTCACCGGTATCTGTGCTTCAGTCTGATCCCCTACACGGAGAGTAGAGTTTCATCGAACCATTGACATAAACTGCAACTCTACACTAGCTGTTTCCATTTGTACATAATATAGATGTAGGATTAGTAGGTAATGCGCCCGCGTCTGTGGCGCGACTTGTTTGTGTCAATCATCTGGGACATGCCAATGCCTCGTCACATTATAAATCAAGTTAGTTGTACAGAACTATGTAGGCTCTATATATGCATAGGTGAATGAGATACCAGGCAATATACTTGGGCCAAGGCATATTCAATGAGAGACCAAGAAGAGGATATGTGGTAAGTGGAGACTAGTAAAACCTATTACGTTCACTTTGTACTTAGGCCTAAACACTGCCCATTTATTCTGCGGGTTCATAAAATTATTGAAATTGTAGGCACTTGTAAAGTACCTAAAGTCATACCTATTAAGCTTTTTATTGCTTATTGATAGTTGTGTATTCGGAGTGATGTCGTCCGAAAACTATATATAAAAAAAATGGTCAATAATAAATACTATTGTTGTTAAAGATATAACATAAAATTGGTGTAATTTATTTACATTGACGGCCCTTAAGCTTTCATAGTGGTAATATACTCTAAGCCTAAACCCTCACCAACACATCCCTCTTTAGACACCAGTAGTCCATGTTTGCTCTGTGTATAGATTTTCGTTATTCCATCATATTCCTAGACGACACCTGTCCTTTGGTACTTAAATTCAAAACAACCCTTGATATATGTTTAAATGTGTTTGTAACAGGTGCCAAATTAAAAACCATCTCATATTCCTGGTTTATCTAGATCTCTTGTTATATTAGGTGACTGTTTGTTTTAATTTATTCTAAAATTAACAATGAAATGGCAATGAAAAGGTACACAACGTGGCACTTCTTAATTGGTGAGACATTTTAACCATCTGTAGTCAAAGAGCAAACAATGGATTTTATTTTAGCCTTAGATTCTATCAACACAGTTGCCGAAATATTAACAGGTATTTTCAAACCTATTTTCCATGCTTAGTGTAGATGTATATAGTGAGCAGCTATTCACTTGTAATAACAAACAGTTAGTCTATTTATTTCTAGTGATGGCTGTTTTAGTAAAACCAAGCGGACCGTACCAGACTGAATAAAGGGTAAATATTTAGGTTTGCCTGTGTGTTGTAACTACACTTTGTTGTTTGTTTGTATGACGTCACAGAAAGCTTTACATATCACACCGATGTTTGCACTCTCAGTATATATACAGTGTATTTACTGTTCCGTGTTCACACTACATAGCACGGCGTTCATTGTTTAACTGTGGAGGTACGTAGGCCTATTTGAACCTAATGTGTTTAGAAACCGGTTTGCATGTGGATTAATAGTTTTATCAGATTCAAGAAACCAAAAGTATTTTCTCGTTTTTAATATATTGAACACCACCTATTCCAGGTAACACTTTTTTAGTTACATGAAAACCTGTGTTTCAATAATAAAATAGGTAAAGATTTGTTCATTTTCATTAAGCACTTCCTATAATATCAGTGCCAGATTTTGTTAATTTGCACCTTATCCTACCCTTACGATATCAATACTTTGAAAACTTGTTTGTAAACTCAGCCTTGGGTCTCGGAAAACCAGGTGATCCGGAGTTGGACACCAAGTCCCCCCGTGAAGATAAGGTACGCAAATAAAATTAGGCTACTACAACACTTCCGGTAAACGTATTCCGCGCGGGAAATATTTGCAATAAACACCGCTGCTTTGTTGAACTTAATATGAACTTATTACATTGCGCTTGTCGATGTCTGATACTTCCGGGAAATGTGCTGCGATCTATAATGGCAGAAATGTTTAGAGATTAACATGACGATTAGACGTAATTAAAGACTAGAGTGTTTGGTGAGAACAGAAGGGTATCACTAAACCCTGCCAACTTATTGTATGAAAACATCCCGTTGAAAATTCATGAAATGATTACTATAAAACGTTATCCAGAGCAAAAGCATGAAAGTTAGTAAACTTTCTGTAGAATATTTACCAACTAAATATAATGTGGATTAAGGGGATGGGAGAATGTATCAGCTCTTAATGGACCAAACAGGAAAGCGCTTATTTACATTTGTGTGTATAAATATTTAAATGTTATGTATTTTGTAAAACAGAGCCAAATCCTAGCGTGATTAATTCAAAACCCAGGATTACGACTAAACCATCCCTCGACATAACAGTTTTCCACGAGTCTGGAACATAGGTTATAAGAAGGTAATTTGTATTGAAAATAATTCATTACTCGGAACAACAAATACATTCAAAGTATCGGCTTTTTGACCACAATGACTAACTGATCTACACATTTGTTAGACGTTACTACACATTTGTTATTAAACATATTTTATTGTTTATTAATAAAATTCTGTGATTTAAGGTAAAATTTGTCACAAAATATACATTACTTTTACATTGTCTTTTCCTAGTTGAGTCAGATGGTAACCTATCTTGATTAATATATCACGTAATTAAGTGTAAATAACACTTTTCTTCGTCTCATCACTACCTTTTCCCCCTCTCTATATTTGTAGGATTAGTCCAGAAGTGATTTTATATCGCTCGGTTGTAGGGCAAGGAAGTTGATCCTGGGCTCAGAGAGAGGGGAGAGTTAACTGGGCGACTAAAGCTCATGGACTCTTCAGTGGACAATGAAGCGTCAACACTACGTCTGCTAATCGCGGATTGCCATTATTATTCAATAACGGAAGAGCTGCAAGACAAAGTTACAGACGATAACTACATATTTACATCTACTGATATCTAAAAAGTTATACTTTATTACAGTTAAGACGGTTAAATATGGAAAATTCTGCTGTTATATGAACGCCGCTGGAACCTTTGTAGGTCACCTCGAAGCAGATCAAAGCTTTATGTTTTAAAGTAACTCTTTATAAGATAATGAAGTTAACTTCCCTGGGAGTCAGTAAATGTGAATCTGCTGAGAGAATGTTCGAAGTAGGGGTCTTGTGTTTTTAAAACAAACTTACTGAAACTAATGAATTCATTTTTTAATTTAGTAATTTGCACAATGAAACTTTGTCTCAAAAAAAAACCTAAAGCTTTTCATTGTTTTTAGGGCTCCATGACAATGTGCTGCGCACATGATGGTGTGAGTGCGTATGTGTCTGATTAAATATGTAAAGAATATGCATTGAAATACTTGCCCCATTTCTTTTCGGTTATAGTATGGCGAGGGTGTGAAATCTGAGGGGGTTTATAGATATCAGCGCTCAGTTAGTCACGGCACGCTCGACCAAAAGATAGAATGCCACGAACATATCTGTGATAGAAATGTTTATAGAAATGCAATCTGTGTACAGTGTAAGTGTATGTTATATTCTGTTAGAGCACTGTACAGTGTAAGTGTACAGCTATTTATTAATTTTTATTTATTTTGTTATTACTGTTTCTAAGAATATGTATATAGTCTTCGTTAAAATTGTTTATAATAAATTTTTTAATTTTATTCCTTTATGTGTTATAGGTTTACATTATTTTATATTAATCATAATTTTGAATGATAGAAGGTGGTTGAAAATGAGTATCAGCTTCATGGTTCTAACATTTCTTGTAAATAGTATACTATATACTATGTGATAGAATGTGATAGTATACTATACTATCTTTAATTACTGTGTTCTTGTGTGGGTATGTTTTTTCTGTTCATGTTTAGAACTAAAAATGAAACAAATAAAGAGACATATACTTCTTTTATCAACTTATAGATAAATGTAGCACAAGTCCTAGTAAAATAGCCACCTAGATATTCTTTTGCTGGATTCAAGATCCAGTAAGTACAAAACAAATGGCAAAATGTCGTATAAAACAGCTAGAGAAGGTATATCGTTTCCTATAAATCTAGTCCAAATGACTCAGAGATTAATCTGTCGCAGGCTGGGTATAGACTAAACCAAGGTTACCAAGGAAGACTAATCTGTTCGCTGTAAGTCTATGAAAGACTTAGTGAATCTTTAGTTCAGTATTCCATCGTCCTCTATAACTTTCACTTCAACAAAACTTAGATGATGTTAAAGGTCAACGTTACTTTCATTACTCAGAGGTTAGAAGCAAACGTTTTACTTGCATAACGCTTGATGAAATTCCTTATTACTTTGTTTATATGGTGAAACTTGAAGTTTACATGTTAACATTATATTTTACGTATATAAACGTGTTTACACTAAAATATATTAGACTAACTGTAAATACAGCTGGTAAACTAATTGCTGATATCATTTGTTCATTTTTTTAATTCATACTGTATAACATTTGTTACATGTTACAATTAAAATTAAAATGTGTAATTATAAAGTACAACGCCTTGTACCTTTATTTATATAGTATACATTCCATGGGAGACTTTAACTGTAAACAGAATCATGTTATAGACGTGCATCAGTGAGACGAGAAATTTTCAAGGACTCACTAGGCAACATGTTGTAACAGAGAAAAGGAAAGATTTTTCTATGGTACAACCATAATGCAGAATGAATAGCTTGAGTTCCAACAAATGACTGAAGGACGCCTAGACAGTCCCCAATCAGGTTACAGTTGGAGTCACCGTGCCTACCCGTGTCCCTAAGGGCGGATTACTCACGGCTTATTGAGACGACCCGACTTACAAAAACTAACCGACGTTGGCTCCGAATAGAGCTATTCTAAACAGACACTAAATCTAAGGTAACAAAGACAAGAGTTTTTAAAGCAATTTTTTAATTGTTGTTTGATTGATACTTGAATGTTTCTTATTCATTGTTCCAATATAAATTTTATTATAAAAATTTTAAAATTTTTAACTATTGTTATATTTTTAAAATTTTATATATTGAGTAATAAGATTAATCAACATTAAATGCGACAAAGTCAAAACGTAAGTTTATTTAAACAAGGAAATCACATACTCGGTAATATTTGCGTGTGTTATTGTGCGGATTCTATTCATTGACTATCTTCCACCTGTTCTGTGGTGAGTAGACAAACTTCAGAACTCACTAAGACACCTCCAACATCAGAAACATATCCTACAAATCTGAGATAGTTTGTTTCACCATTCATCATAAGCCAAAATTGTGATATTGAGTTAAATGCCTGTATAAAGAAATTTAGGACCGACCTACGTTAAAGAATATGTATTAAAATAGATGATCCTTTCATGGTTGCTATTTTATTTCAAGTGTAGAAATCCGCCTTAATTGGATTCAAATACGTATATAGTAAAGATGTGAAGGTAATCATACTTGCTATTCCCCGATCCATGAAGAAAGTTTACAGTAGTATTAAGAGAATAGGATCGTGTAGAGACGTAAATCCCTAGAATGTAAATAATAGGGCCAAATAAATCCCAAAGGTCCCACATGGGACAGAAATTCAGTCTAAAAAATGACACTGTGTGTAATAAGAAGACAGGTCGGCAAGAAGAATGGCTAATCTGTGTTCTCAGGGACAGGTTTGCACAGAAAACCATATGGACTGTGCACTTCCAGTTTCTATGCTTAACTTCGTTTAATTGTTCTTAAAAAGCTTTCCTTATTTATTCACATAATTTAACATGATATCATTGATTTTACTATATACATTCTACTGTAAATAATTAGCGTAACGAAGAAGGCATATAGACGTCAATAAAATGTGGAGAGAAAAAGCTTCTTAAAATAAAACCAATATAACTGCGGTTAGTAGGCCGGGGTGTTGCTAGATGTTCTGCCTAGATAAATGAGGTTTTATTAGTCTAGAAGCTTTGCTACAGTTAGAATGGTATAGCCAATATTAAGCGTTGTTTCAGCAATAACAGGTACATTATTAGATATGCTTTAATGCACCTCTGTAACAAAGTCGTTATAAAGTGAATATATTGCATGGCATCCTAATAATATGTAAAGCCATACAGATAGTAACACGACCTGTGAGTAAGAATCTAAATCTGTTTGTTTTTTCGTAGGGTAGGTTAATATTGGTTTATAATCATAAGACCACAAAATGTTAAACTGAAGCCGACATCACTAATAACGCAACATTAATCTCCAGGCGTTTTGCCAACCAAGCTTTGATATTCCAATATTAAACTTATAGAAGGTAAATAGAATTAAAATATTATTCCTTTATTCGCTCTAGTATGACCAGTAAAAATAAATGTTTGTAGATTGCTATTTATTTTGCTGTTTCTTAAAATAAAGGAAGGTAGACAAGTTACAGATGAGAACAACTTTACAAGTTCCATTGCGTAACACTGAAAAAATACATACTCACGACACCTCACTGTATTTATGTCCAATATCGTTCACATTGTTTTCCCCATGAAAATGGCGACTGCGTTGGACGAAACGCCGTTGAAATGTTACAAAGTATGAATACAATATCAGAGTAGGCATAGTTTTTATATAAATATATAAATCCTGTTATTGAAGTGAAGTGTGTATACACCGACTTAAATTACAGAGAGGGAGAGAAAGAGAGCGAGAGATAGATAGATAGATAGAGAGAGAGAGAGAGAGAGAGATAAAGATAGAAGGGCATACAAGATATCAGCAATCGAGAATATCTCTGCCTCACGTTTTACGAATACTACCATAAAAATAGATACTATATAAATTGTAAATATATTTATATATATATATATATATATATATATATATATATATATATATATATATATATATATATATATATATATATTAAAAAATATAGTTTTGCCATTCCACAAAGTCCTAACCTGCTGCTAATATTTTGGGTTTAGTCTTACTTGCAAACCCCCATTAGTGTATTTCCTGTACCACAAAGGGGAAGCGACCGTGTTCCCACAAGGTAAATCCTACTCGCCATGTCCACCTTAATTTCAACTTTCCCTGACACCCTGTCCATCAGGTAGTGAGACTTTAATTTCGTTTGATTTAATTTTCGTACAAAAACAATTCAATTATGTTCCTTGATGTTCTGTTTATAAAAACTGTTTCATTTGCATCCAAATCAAAGTTTAATTAATCGGTCTAAACAAGCAAGCTGAAACGTAATTTGGATTTAATTACTTTTATTTGCCTGAATTTAGTTTATATTAATTAAGTCCAATTAATTATTCATTACGTTGATATTGAATATTCTTATGCATTTTTATTTGGGGTGGAGGAGAGGATTCGGACACAGGTTTCTTAAATCAACTCCCACGGCCTTAACACTACACCCGACCAATAACAGAACAATGTATTGAAAATAAAGATTACAGTAAGGTTTTTACCTTACTTAAGAGCTAATTTATTTCTTATACCTTGGTTAAAAGTATTTGTAACGAACGTTTTTCTTAATTCTAAGTTATTTATTAATTCTCTACTCTTTTTAATGATTTGAAAAATTCTATGTATTATAATTAATTAATCTCACCATAGGATGGTTTTAATAAATTCAGTCACTGTTTGTTATGAATTGTTCAATTCTCTAAATTAAAAATATTATTTAAAATCGGTTCTATTACATGATGTTTACTTTTTCTGGAAATTTAACTCATTTTACATTTCTTTTTTAATAAGCAATTATTTTTACAATAAATACATATTAACTGAATTTTGAATTTATTTCTACATTTTCTTTGAATTTGTCAAAATTTTGCTTCTATTATTGTTCAACATCTTTAACGTTCATAGTCTATCCTTGAACAGGTCGCATCTTAAAGTTCAAATTACACACTTAAATTTACTCACATATTCAATTAGACAAGAAAATAATTTATATTACTTTGTTTTATTGCATGTCCATATAACTCTTTCATGAAAGCAAAAGGTGAAATTACTTCTTAGTAATACTGTGTTTTAATTATTTCTGTGCTCCCACACATAATTCTGCTGGACTTTAGTAAGTATTTCCCTTGATTTATTTTCAATCAATTATCTAATCATGTTTTCTTCATATCGGATATATGGGCATAGAAGATTTTAAACTGTAAATATGAAGTAAATCACTGCACATTCTTTTGTTTCAAGATTCTCTTGATACTTATGACATTAACTTTTAAATACAATACTTTATTTCTTATTTTGAATAGACTAATTTTTTCGTTAAATACATAATCATTTGCTTTTCATATTTGATATTAATTACTGGAACAATATTTTATTTTATAACCACCTTTTATGAAGTATTTTGAAAATAAGTGAATTGCCTATATATTCTCCTAATTTTAATTTATTTTTTTATGAACTGTTGATTTTACTATGAATTCAAAATCTGGTAATTATTCTTTAGACAATTTATAAATTTTTAAAAATTGGTTTATACTATTAAAATTTAGATTTGCCGCAAAACTTTCACTGTGATTGTTCCTCTTGTCTCTCGGATGTTGTCCTGGAATCCTTGGTTCCCCCTCGGATGTGGTCCTGGAGTCCTTGGGTCAGCAGCAAACGCACTAAATCGGTTTAAGGGCCGTCTTTAATACTTTTCTACTTTAATTTACATTTTACAAATATAATAAAAAGTTCGTTCTCAAGGAAGCGTCGCAAAGGAGACCATCTTCACGTCCATCTAGGGCTAGTTGTTGTGTTTAACCACGGAACATCATCCTGGAAACGCCTCTGGATTCCTTGCTAAAAATACGTCCGTTCGGTTCTAAATCTTGTATGTGTCTCTCGACTCGCTTTCTCCAAGGGCGGTTCCCCACCACTTCTACAAGCCGTGTTTTTATTTACTTTAGACAATCCTGCTTAGACCTGCAGGGGGTTGTCTATTAAATTTTTTTTTGTTTTGGTCCGATTTTAGCTAGGCTTCGTAAGTGTTCCTTGCGGTGTAAATTTAGATAATTCCTTAAACCATGGTCCATTATGATTTGAGATGCTGCTACAAACTTGATTGACATTTCCAACCCTTTCCGCTCTTGAGTTGCCCTTTTCCCTTGACACGGTTTTGGCCAATATTCAAATTTAAAATATAGCAATCATCTACGTTATTATTAGGTTTAACGGTATTTGTTTTTTAAATTCTCAACTATTAGGATGGTTAGAAACTTAATTATTTAGTTTCTAATTCTTTCTCAACCCATTTATATGTTAATAAATTACTATATGTTGCTTAGAAATTAATTAAAATGGTATTTATGTGGTTATTAGGAATTTTGACTCTCACAACTTTAATACTTATTGTTTGTTTTTGTTGGTAAAATTTATTTATACATTCATATCCTGCTCACTTGAAAAATACTGGCTGGCTTTTTATGGAAACAGTTATTACATTTAGTATAACTCCACTAATAAGTAAGGTTTGATGATATTTGAATGCTAAACTGTTTTATAATCTGGTCCGTTTACTGTTTGATATGTTATCCGTTAAATTAAGTTGCATTTAAAAATAAAACTTGACCAGGATAGCTGAAACCTATTTTGCACCCTTTGAGTATAAAGTAAGCAGTTATCCACTTGCAATAACAAACAGTTGGTCGTCTATTTTTAGTAACACTGTTTTAGTAAAACCAATCGGATCGTACCAGACTGAATAAAGGGTAAATATTTAGGATTGCCTGTGTGTTGTAACAGCACTTTGTTGTTTGTATGACGTCACAGAAAGCTTTACATATCATTCCGTTGTTTGCACTCTCGGTATCTATATATATATATATATATATATATATATATATATATATATATATATATATATATATATATATATACAGTGTATTTACTGTTCTGTGTGTACACTACAAAGGTCGGCATTATTTGTTTAACTGTGGAGGTACGTCGGTCTACTTGAACCTAACGTGTTTAACTGTGGCGGTACGTCGGTCTACTTGAATGTAAAAGTGTTGGGAAACCGGTTTGGATTTGAACTAATTTTGTTAACAGCTAAGCCTTGTTGATATTGTAGGTAGCACTCTATGAATTACTTGAAAACATTCGTTTCAATAATCTAATAGGATAAAATCTGTTCGTCTTTTTGGAACACCTTGTAATATTAGTGCCTGACTTTGTTAAGACAGTTGCACCCTGTTCTACCCTTACGATATCAATACTTTGGATATTTGCTATAGACTCAGTCTGTGCTTATCTTACTTACAATAGTATGTTATTTCTAAGTCTCTAATATTTCACAATAGAAAATTACGGTTCAAAATCCCACAATGCACTGGTGTCTGATCGCAGAGCATGGGGCAAGGATGGAATGATTGATAAGATACAAGTTGAATGAAATTATTTATATACTCATCTTCTTTTCAATTAGGAATATTTCTATATGTGTGAGTACAGTTTTCTGCCATTCCTAACGATTCAATATTCTTAGGAAGGTAGGCCTCGACGTGTTGGAGGCGTGACAAACAGTATATAAAGACGAACTCAAAGTTTGGGCTAAAAGTGCGAAAAGAGAAGAACATTGAATCGTTAGGAATAGCAGAAAACTGTACTCACACATATACGTGTTGAATGTTCCCTACGAAAAACTATTTCAGGCGATAAAAATATCTGATTTAAACGAAGGACTATAACCATAAAAACGTTGCTTATGCCGTCGTGAGGAAGTACGCCTTCTTTTTACAAGAATTTTCTTCTCCCGTAAATGTTTTCCTGTGGGGTTCTGTTACGTGAAGGAAGATATTGTACTCCGATAAATTTTTGCTTTCTATGAGAATTGAACCTAAATTCTTTGGTTTATCCGATGAGAGTTGAAACCACTATAGTAACTGCGCAGTCGGTGATAACTTTTAAGGAGTGTCTAAAAGAACTCTATATAGCGCAGAATTTTGCCGTTATCGTGTCTAATTTCGCCTTTTAAATTTCTACTTCGTCCTGCGGTTTTTACTGTATATGACACCACATTAAAGTAATAAGAATTCTTATTCCAAAATATTACAACTGGCAATACATATTTGAATGTATTATGTATGTATACATATATATATATATATATATATATATATATATATATATATATATATATATATTTATATATATATATATATATATATATATATATATATATATATATATATATATATATTTGGATGTCGTGCCAAAAGATATTTATGTAATACTAGAATTGATTTTCAGATGGCATTATCATGCTTCGATTTTTCATTACTGATTCCTTTCTGCAATTCTCATTTTCTAATAACATTGTTGCTAATGGCCTTTCAAGTTATTTACTTTGTTAATCTGTGATAAAACAAAGATGGACGGTCTAACCTGATTTCGTTATTAACTAATTGGATCGTTCCTAATGGATACTTTATACGGTGTTTGCCCAGCCTTCTGTATAGACGCTGCTAGCAGAATGCAATTTAGCCGTCGGTCTCATACAAACACTATCAGCTGTGTGAGCAATATAAATGCTAATGTACATCAATGCGCAGTGACTTAACAAACCTCAACACGTTCTTAATCATGTATGCCTGGTGCACATATCCTTATACTGGGAGCATAGACGATACTTTAGGTTTTATAGAGGCTACTTTACGTCCAACTGATGCATGTTCAGATTAATCCCAAACGACTGTATTGTTAACAGTCAAACAACAAAGATTTACTTCGGGGAATATATAACGGAAGAACACAGCGCAGAGTTCACATTAATGCCAAAGCAGAGGTAAGCTCCTAAACCTTCCATTCGGCAAACATAGAAAGTAACCTAGTGGGGATAAACTGACGCGCAAAGTTTCTTACGTGAAAATGTTTTCTCTATTGGCGGGAGTGGATGTAGTTATTGCTTTTATTTTAATACACATACACACACACACACACTGTAACGTTCAGGCCCTTTTTGCTACGGGTAAGTATTACTTTATTAAAAATGTGTGTTAATTACTAATTAACAAATTAAGTAATTACTTACCAGGGCTTCTAGTTCTCCGTTACAGCCAGGCATCAAATGTCTTTCTGTAAACGGTCTTCCGATATCTTCGGAAGGTAGAACTAGGTTACTTGAAATGATAATTTAAAGCTTTAAAATACAAAGTTATACAATTTATTAATCAATGACAAATTACAAAAGAATAAATGACACCAATGTGTCGAGAAATTAACTTTTATATACTGCTAATTATTCCATACATTTTAACTACTTATTAACCTTTAAAATTGACATATATCGAGAAGGTAGTAACTTAAGTTTTTCCAATTTAATTTTAGAAAAGAATATTCAAAGGACAATTTCTACCGTTCATGTGTTAACCGTTTATCAATTAAAACTCTTTAACTTAGTTAACATTAAAATACATTTTCTTTATTATTGTCTAAAACGTACCTGGTTGTGCACATTACTTATAAAATTGGTTCAGAAGTATCGCCTCATGCTTACGTCACATGGTGTGAGGTGGTTAATTACCTTTAAGTTACTAACTCGTACGATATCTTTCTATTTCACCCGCTAGGAGCGTTCACTACCTACGCTAGCTTCACAATGTGCACCAATAAAACAAAAAGTTTCTTTTATATTGGGACGATACAATTATTAAATAAAAACTAAATATATAAATGAATGTATATGTAACACCTTACTTTTAAGAGTGTTACAACACATACACACACACACACAAACATACACACACACGCACACACACACACACACACACACACACACACACACACACAAACACACACACACACACACACACGCACAAGCATACACACAACGCGCGAGCGCCCACGTACACATACATACACATACACGTTTACACAATAATACATAACCACATTTTAGGGGTTTGGACTTGACAAAACTGTTTCTCGTTTGGCGTTCTGAAAACCAGTGCTTGGCAACAAAGGCATATGGAGCTGGTGTTAGGTCCCTCTAATGAACTGTTCCATCAGCCCCTTTCGTCCTTGGTGAGTAAGTTTCCGCGGGACACAGTTGTTAGAGCCTGGGCACAGTAGTACGAGTTCTCGACCGATGCCCATTCAGTCGAGAAAAATAGGCAACTATAGGCCAAGGAGTAACGGGGATTGGAAATGATCTTTATATGACTTGGAGGACCGTTATCATAGTCTCGCCCGTAACGCATGTCACGATGTTGGGAATAAAACTTTTTTTAAAGCTACAAACGTCAAACCTAGTTAGAAGTTGGCTGCGCGGCTTCCCCGAACGTGCCTAGGGAAGGAAATGAGAGCAAGAAAGAAGTAGTAGTATCAACACCTGAACTACCAGCAAAATATTTCATAGCATCATGCGCAGAAGAGGGGAAAGATTAGTCTAAAGTATCCGCTCTTCTGATACAGAGAGCCATAACTGGATGTGCAGCAGACTCTATCTCTTCCTACAGAGGTTACGCAATGATACAATGCTGATTGAGGTAAATATGTTCAAGCAGTCTAGGGCTTTACTCAAGATAATCCGCTTTTCTGACCACGTCTCCACAAAACCTTGAACTCGTCTTATGGAGTGATCACGTGTAGGGATCTAATGTACGTGTAATAGGATGATATAACAAGAATTAGTAGCCGAGTGCGTAACAGACGTAACCTTAAGCTCCAAATCCTAGGAGGACTTTTAACTACCTCATGTACGAAAGCAGGAATTTGTGGCCAGTCAGGCCATGTTGATAAGGACTTGCTAAAAACTCGCCAATTGAGCTGGCGATCCCCCTGCTCGCTCCTTCAACTGTCCAAAGTTCAAGGAGGAGAAAAAGGTCCTCGGTTTGATTGCAGAAGAAAAAATATCCTTTATGGAAGCCACGAATAATCAAAAGTCGTTAACACCTAGGCTTGAAAACAAATCATATAGCGCCGCTACTATGAAGTTATCATGTTCTAAATACGTTGAGCTTAGCAAAAAAATAGGTCTTACCCAGCAATTAAAGCAAAACTAGCTCTTGTCATAAAACTCACCTCTGCTGCTAGTGCTATTCCTAATTGCGAAAGTGTTGACACATTTCCCGCTCCGTGTGTAAAACTTGGTTCACGTAGTAAGTCATTAGTTGAAAATAAAAATGTGAAAAGCATTAAATCTTTACCCCATGACTCTACAAAACAGTAAGTAAAACATTCAAGTACTTAAATTGCATCTGAAAAATCAATGGACAACATATAAAATCAGACAAGTAGGGTCTCAAACTAACTTCCCGCCTAAATTGTTATAAAGTTCCTCATATTTCCCCACTGACGTAGTTCAATGATCTGACGTAACAATGAGATCTACGTGAATGCATTTCATTAAACCACGATGTTCACAACTAAACAATCCGTGATTCAATGTGACATCGACGATCTCAAAGTAATTATGAGAGATGTGTCTTCTATGTACATCTGCATTCAAGAGACACTTCTACACCAATTGCACAATTTCCGCCTAAGGGAGTATTCAGTTTACAGATCAGACTTCGTTACAGAAATCGGGTTAGAGAGGGCGTACACGTTTTTTCTCATAAGGTATTAATTAGTTCTATGTAAACATTATAATATAAATATATAGTAATAAAAATATATTACTATAACCCCTAAAAACTGAAAAAAATCAACCATGTATAGTATCTTTCTCCAAAGCCTTTTTAAACCACAAAAACTATTTACCGCTATGAAACCTCTTCTATCTCAAACCCAGTTATCTTTGGGTGTAAACCATACGCAAACCCAATCCTATTAAGAACATGAGACTCCATATATCGTATAAGCATTCAGTTTGACTTTTACTAGTTACATTCGATACAAAATGGCGTTTGCCACAGGCTACCAACCTTGTTACATACATCTAGATATTATTACTTATTCTTTCACTGACAGAGTTTGTATTTAATCTGTTTACATTATGTTGGTGTGTTTTTGTTTGCTGTTTATTTTGCTACACTATTGTTTATTTTAGTGTAAACCCATTAACACACTAAAACTCCCTGATTATAAAAATAATATATAAGTAACAAGTAACTAATAAATTTAATTAATTCACTTTATTTATAATGAACATATGTTCTAGTTTCTTCTCATTGAAACATAATCCAGACCTCTTGCAGAGACTTGGCAATGAAGGTGGCTCTTTCAAACTTCATTTTATTCTTACAGCATTTAACCAGAAGTTCTCAGAGTAGCAGAAGTCGTTGTGATTGCTGTAGTTGCTGCAAACCCTCGAAGGGTATCTAACTGAAAACCAAGTTTGAGAACATTTATTCAAGGTAATTCCACACAACCTTCACTCCACATTAAATAAACAAGGGTAGTGGCGTAATACAAAAACATTAGGCTGGTTCTTGCTTTCGTGCGGACAGAGTCTGCATGCAACACACCGTAACAACTATATTCAAACTTTGACTGCAACTTAAAAATAGCTACTGTAATTTTGATATCAGCGGTAAATTGCTGCATAACTATATGTTTATATATTCCCATGATTAGCATCTAATCGTTAGGCGGAAATAACTCTATTTCCTCAGAGGCAATTAGCATGGCAAGAGAAATTTAATCGTTCTTTCAATACCACCATTAAATAAAGCATACAATAACTGCCCAGTGATTAGAATAGTTGGGAAGAAAGTAATATCCGATTAAAGAGATAAAAGCAAAATGCAAATAACAAGTTACAGAAACTGTGAATTACACACATTATTTTACACAAACGATTATTTTAATTGATCACAAATACAATCTATATTTAATAATATAATAATATTTTTAATGACAAGGAGTTAAGAGAATTTACTCTCCTAGTTAGAACATAAATTACATTTATAAACACCTATGTAACAGTATGATCATATATAAATATCGTTTATTATATGAAATACTTCTTCATATTAGGCCTGTAATTTACAATTATTAGCTTGGTACCTATTGCAATGTAGGCCGCCTAATATAACCAGTTCCTTAAAATAAGACCACCTTCTGTCCAAAGGGAACCTACTTTTTACTAGTTAAATACAAACAGCCCGGATCAAGTATACAACAAGCAGCCGATTTTTAAGAAGTTTCAAAAATTAAGGGGCGTCTCCAAAACCCCTATTTATACTGGCCTACTTTTTTTCTGATTGATATATTTTGAATTTCATTTCCCAAAATGAGACGCATAGTAGAATTCAAAATATAATATTATTATTATGCCTTTTCCGTACAATGTTATTATCAGTGAATAAATTTTAAATGTTTAATTTTTGCGTTGAATATTATTTTTATTTTATGATAGAATTTTAATGACTATTAAATATAGATTACTCATAAATATTATTATCTCAATAATAACTAACAAATAATATAATATATAAAACTATTATAATATAGTAAATAATATAAACTAAGGACATCAATATTTTTTCAAAGTAATAAACTACGCCTCTCCAGAACACACTTCTAATTTTGTTGAACAGAGCACAATCTCAAGGCTACTAGTTTCGCAGAAATAAACTGAAGACATCAAGTGACTAACGTCTGGGTTCTATAGGAAGCCACATTCAAGGTCGCACTATCTGACGTGTTTGAAGTTATTGTTAACTTAAACTGTACCTATTGCACTGCAGAGTCTCTATGTAATTGGATAAATTACTTTGAAAAAACCTTTACTCTTATGTCTGTAAGTACCGATTTGTTCGTTTTGGTTAAATGAGATTCTATCAATATCTCCTATTAATAACTGTATGAAGCAACTGTGGCGTAATGTTTATTTTTAAATAAATAAAACCTCTAAACCACAAATAACATTTATTTAAACCTTATGCACATTTCGATTGCCCAGCAATCATCTTCAGAGGTATTTAAAAAATGCAACTAACTTTAAACAACATAATACAACAAATATATAAGCATAAACTTGTAACTACTTCGTCACGCCTCTTAATTTAAAAAACTAGTATGACCAATCACATTGCAGTAAATTCCCCCTCTACAACTTGGTCCGGTCTTCCAACTCTCGTGGTGAAGAGTTACAGTTACAACCATTTCAATTTTAATAAAAAACAAAAATATTCCTTATTAACAAAGTTATAACTATCTCCTAACTAATGAATATAACTGAGATTTAGGGATAGGCCCTTTATCACAATTTAATAAATTATTTTCGTCATATTTGTGAATGTACAAACTTTCAAAACTATTCAAAAGACGTTTCGAATTAACAGTTTTCAATAATTTTAGATCATTTAATTCTTAAGTGTGTTTAGTCTTTAGAATATGTTCTGCAACACTAGGTTTTTCAGGTCTTTGAAATTTTATATGGCTAATATAATCATTAAATCTGGTAAATATTTTCCTTTTTGTTTGGCCAATATAAATTTTACTACATGAATTACAATTTATTTTATAAATCCCAGATTTATCTATCATCTTTATTTTATCTTTAGGGTTACCTAATACATTTTTTAAGCTATTTAAGCTTTTGTAAGCTACTTTTAAATTTACCTGTTTAAAAACGTTTTCTAGACCTTTTGTTAAATCCATATCGAAGGGTAGGCTAATGAATTGATTTTTAATATTTTCTTTTTGTGTTATTAAGGTAGTAGAATCGTTTCTAAACTTTTTAAATTTTTGTTTCCTCAATATATTATCTATTATTTTAGGATCATATCCATTGAATTTAGCGATTTCTTTAATTTTGGCCAACTCACATTTAAATCTATTTTTATGCAATGGAATAGTAATTATTCTATTAACCATAGTATTAAAAGCTGCTAATTTATGGGATTTGCAATGGTTAGAATCTATCGGGATATATCTATCATTATTTGTATGTTTCCTATATATATCAAATTCAATTTTATTATTATTTCTAATACATAATACATCAAAAAACGGTAAACATTTATTATGCTCTATTTCAAAAGTAAATTTAATGTTTCTATGTTCATTGTTAATTATTGATAAAAAATGTTCTACGTTAAACTCTTTGGTATTAAAAATTGCGAAAACATCATCTACATATCTAATCCATACTCTAGGAAAATACGGGAGTTTGTTTCTTAATTCCTTTTCAAAATTTTTCATAAAAAGTTCGGCTATGAAAGGTGATAAACTATTCCCCCTGGCTGTACCATCTTTTTGTTGGTCAAATACATTGTTAAATGAAAAATAATTCTGAGTCATACAACATTTAGTTAATTTTACATATTCGTTAACTTCATTAATCTCTATGTTATTTTCAATTAAAAATTCTTTTAACAAAATTAATGTTACAGCAACTGGTATACTTGGGAATAGTGAACAAACGTCAAACGATACAAATATTTCGTCTTCTGTCAGTTCAATATTTTTCAATTTATTTATAAACTCTCCTGCATTTTTTATTGAGCTGGATTCTATATTAAATTTAGACATGTATATTGTAACGGACTAAATCCTAACCATGACTTATGTATGGTACAAGACTTGACAAGTAAAAGTTCTTTCATGCTCATGGAGACATAACAGTAAGTGTTAGAATCTTCCTAAAGTAAGTAGATCGAAATTACTGAAAGCGACAAGTAGATTTATGAAGCTATTGTTAACCATGAACAGACATCAGTGTTTGTAATGTATTAAAGAGAATAAAAGCTTTAGGGTCAGAGAGATAGATAGTGACAATTTAGGGCGTGGTTAGTGTTAATAGACGAACCTAGTAGTTATTTATTATTAGGTATAATTAAAACTGTTTGGATGCTTTTATACATGTTAGGTGTGTAAATAGTATCAGCAAGAGTGTGAATTAAAAAAATAGCTATTTAGTCACAAATTGTGTTATTTCTTAAACCACTGTAGGAACAATCTTATGTTCAGAAACAAACCCAACTAAACGAAATTATACTCTGACGGTAATTCCCTTGTATGGGCCAGACGTAAGAAAGAGTCCCTTCTGGCTACGTTATTGAAACTCCACACGTTACATTTCTCATTTACTTACATGGACCTTCGGTTAAACTTTACATGATTAGGTCATTGGTTCATTTTATGTAGGTTGAGTGGATGTATATGGTAACTCCTGCGCCCCTTCAAGTCTCACTCAACCCAAACCTCATTGGTAACCTCTCTCTGTAAGTGGGTATGTAGTCATTTCATGTGTTATATAGCAGGTGGGCAATAATTAAAAAACTTTAATATACAACATATTCACATGTCTATGTTTATTTCCTTATTTCATCTACTTAGGGAGCATTAGACTAATTCTTTTCTCAACATTTCGTCTGCTGTAAAGTTTCAAGGGAATTACAAATTTCGAATTTGACACCGGTTTGTTGCTCCATTGTCCCACTCCATCGAGTCACACTTTTATTGTATGACATTGAAAAAAAAAATATTTAATAAATTATATTATTTTAAATCTTAATATTTAAACTGTGTAACATTTGTTATCAGATATATGATGAAATATCGATGTTTGACATTTGCCTTTCTCCCCTGTGCGGCTGATATTGTAGAAGGGGTGGGGATTGAAATGACATTTCTAGCGGGATGAATAATGTCAGGTAAACACAATCATGTCTTCATTATTAGCCAGAAGCATATTTTGCTTAGTAATATATTGCTACAATATAAATAAATGTAAATAATTATAAAATAAATGTATGAAGTAATAAAGTAATTATGGATGAGAATGTGTTAAAATGTCATTTAAAAACACAGATACGTTTATATAGTTGCTTAGAACAATGGAAATAGTTTTACGTTACAACTTCTAAAACGTTTCATCTATTTCCGAAGAAACCAAAGTCTGTCCCTTCCGCGACACGATGTCAAGTTATGCGATGGAAAAGTATAATGTGGTGAAATAAGTCCTGTCCAGACCTCAACGTCTTGAAATAATACCTTTGGAATCAATGGATTCGTATTGATATCATGTCTCGCATGGGTAGAGGGCCTCCACGCCTGAAGTAGACGTACATGTTCTGATAACGTTTTTATATATTCAGTTAGATTCTAATACAACACAAGAAACATTTTATTTTAGTTACTTTTTATTATATAATTACAATTATTATCAATAAAAAACACAGGCTATCACTAAGGTAGCATAGTGATCGATTAGGCAAATACACCTAGAGGCAATTCGCCCCATTTAAACTTGATTTAATTTACTGTGAAACATTGTTAGAAAAGCTTATTAAATAAATAACAGCCATAGTTTCCTAGATTTGTCATCACCACCTCCTACTCATTAAGTCAATGTTTCCCTTGCTTGCTTCAGAAAACACAATCATTACATTTATTTTTTAACAGGAATAATTAGGTTTGATAGTTTATTTTCTAACAGGAATAATTTGTTTTGACAGTTTTGTCTGGCAGAGTATACCTGACGTGTGGGCAGTGCATAAACAGTTTTGTTATAATTAAACACTTTCATATATTATGTATTTAAATACCTACGTCGTGTGATTTACAGTTACACAGTAGCAGTTTCTTACTCTACAGTGTTGATAAATCATTGTTATATTATGTAAATAAAATTAACCTACAACATCACTTCCGGTAATAGCATTCCGCACGGAAAATATTTGCAATAAACACCGCTTCCTTGTTGAACTTAATATGAACTTCTAATTACATAGCGCTTGTCGAAGTCTGATACTTCCAGGAAATGTGCTACGAGGTATAATGGCGGAAACGTATGGTGATTAACATGATGATTAGATATAATTAAAGACTAGAGTGCTAGGTGAGAAGGAAAGGGAATCACTTATCCCTGCCAACTTCTTGCTTGCCTGAAACTACTACAAATAATTACTCTTTTAAATGAGCACCCTCCCCACATCCAACAAAGGCCATAAATTAAACACACTAGAAACAATATGAAATATATAGACATAGCAACACACATAAAAATGACATCCTAAATGAACATTTAGGCCCCCATTTTCTAAAGAAGCCTGACACTTTTATTTGGTAAAATTTGCACCTAGTTTGCACCTCAGTCTCTCTTAGTTAGAATTATATTCTTGCGAATTTATTCACAAATATAGGTTCAACTGGACTATGGGTTACCTCTCTAGCCAAACATAAAATAGATTTTGCGTGCTAGATCAACTATTTTAGCAAACTGTTACCCTTTCAGAATCTCGACTTCTGCAGATTGCTGCACATTTCTCAATATGCTAATCAATTTTTAACTACCGATTAAATTTTCGAAGCTCAGTGAATATTTATGTGAAGGTTTTAATTTCGATTCGGTATCGGAATAAATTATAGTAATATTCTTTCTACATAAACCGATTGATTACGACTACCAGCGAGTTATACCAAATAATGCGCATATGACGGCGTTACCAAACTGTTTAGATCCTAAACGAAGATTGGTCTGTATAAGTTAAAGAAACACATTGAGCCTTACCGATTATTAAGGTCTGGGAACGATAGTTCAACAAACTACCTGAGGCTGGAAGATACATCACTTATTTACAAGATTGTCTTCTGTGGAGAGATGTTTATAAAGGTTGGACATATGACTCTATAAGTACGTGACAGGGAGGGTCCTCTTGCTACTCTCCAGAGACACACCATCTATCCAGACATATAGTGCATAATATAGGATAATGTGTATATAGGATAATGTGTATATAGGATAATGTGTATATAGGATAATGTGTATTACAAATAAGAGAACAATAACGTGCAGAAGAAAACAATTGAAAATTAACAAAATGAGAGAATAAATGTGGAAATAAAATACCTCTAAAGCCTCCGCAAAATTAGTATAGGCCCCCTTCCCCAAGAATCGCTCTCGACAATGTCAACTATCCAATACGAGAGGTGATAATTTATTGAAGTTTATTATAGATACGTAGATTGAGGTCTGGCCCAACTGTGGCATATGTAATGTTTCCTTCATCACAGTTACTCTCAAGTAAATCTTGAATAAAGTCAATAACCTAGAAGTCGGCAACAGTCGATGTAGGGTGGCCAAATGTACGGCTATGAGACAGAACTAAGACGAATAACCTTTCGGCAATTATAAATAAACACTAATCCCAGTAAAACACTCATCCGAGAAACTTCCACAACAGAAACTTTGGTGCAAAGTTACTAGACTGTAGCATTAGTTGCCGTCAACTTTATTCACGTTTACTCTGAAAATAAATTCTTTGTTCCCGCTGTGACAACAAGTTTCGTACAAACTATTTTACTAAAATTGCTGGATTAATTTCATCTCCATTAGTAACGTTCAAAATTAAGTAGTCTTCGTAACTTTTGCTACCCTCAAAGGCCTTTTATATCTTGCCCCAACCCTAACGCATACTAACAACAATCGAAGTAAATTAGTACTCTTATCTACATTAGGGCAAGGTCGCTCTCCCTCTCTATTTCTCTCTCTCTTTTCCCCCCTTACTCCCTCTCACGAAGTCCATACTTGAGGTTGAATGTAGGATTACAGGAAAGAACAGGAAGGACTCGGCGTTACTCAAATATCAGAATAATATACTGACTATTAGCTTTGCTCATTCATGCAAGCCTAGAACGCTTCTGGCAAAACACTAACTCTATTGCTTTATACGACTCTACTCGGGGCGTGATAATGGTTTGTCAAATGTTACCAGGCTGCGCCATCCCCGAATCCAATTATCACTTTACTCCTTTAGACGTCGCCCAGTCAATCCGAAAGGAATGTCGGCATTGGAACTCGATCGCCTTGTTGAATATTGTTGCTTGTGAGGAAGAAATGTATCGTTTTTGTGTAAAATATAACTGAAGTTTTGTATTATTTCGACACTACGAATATATGTAAATATGTATTTTTGTATTACCATAAAAAGACCAATATATTTACACTTATTCCCTGCTTAATAGAGCCAGTCCAGCGGGATCCATCAGGGTAGATCTATAAAGAAATTTTGAAAAGATACCCAAAATTGTGATTGGATTTCAAGTACAAATGAAACCTTGAACTGATTAATGCTTATTCATATTTAATCTTGAGTTTTCAAAAAGTAAGCCCCAAATATTAACTACATATATTAACGTATGGTTGGTGGGTAATAAAAAGGCACTTTTAGGAAGTTTGAATACCTGACTTATATATGTAATCAGGAGAGACATGGTTAGAATATTATGGTTACCTACTAGAAAGGGTAAATGTTAAAACAGAGGTCACGAAGAAAGAGAGGAAATTATATAAGTTTTAGAGAAGCAAAGAACTAAGCCAGTTGGAAGGTAACTCCCTGAAATCAAGTGTGTAGCGTTGACCCTAGCTATTTTCGCCCTAACCTTAGGAGGGACAAATCTCTCTCCGGCTACTATATAGACTATTAGTGAGGCAGTTCAGTTCCTCATTATCTCTCAAACATGTACACACACACACAAACACACACACATACACACACACACACACACACACACACACACACACACAAACACACACACACATGCACGTGTGCGCGCGCGTACCTGATGATAAGGTTACATTAGAAGGGAGTATAAAGCAGTATTTATTTGTTTTTTTAAAATGTTTTACGCAACGAATGGTCATATTAACTCAACGATCACTCTATATTGAATATGAAATGTGACAGTACCGTGGATGACATATTAGAGAAAACATAATACAAAATTATCTAATAATTACCGTTACATTACTGGCCAGGACCTGTAATGGCATTCTTACCCAGCATTATGGTTTCCCATGCTGACGTACATGACAGGCAAATATCCACTCGACTGATTATATTACACTTTGTGCGTTGTAAAAGCTTAAGTAAGCCTATAAAATGCTATTTTCTTTTGTCGTGCACGCATAAAGTTCCACATAGCTTGTGATTGAAGTTTTACGACATGATTTAACTAAGTTCCTTAAAAAGGAACATAGAATCATAAAGCTTGATTTAGCCGCGTTGGAAAGTTTAAATTAAAATGTAAAAGTTATTACACAGTCAACTTTGCTCATTGCTCACAGATAACCTGATTTGCCTTTAAATTGAGCGATGAAGTCCCGTAATAATGAAGAGAATACAGCCTGAAACATGAGAATGGGAGGGTGGCCTTTAATTGAGGAGTAAATTCTTAACTCGCCCGTCTACATAACGCGAGCTTTAGAATTTCTGTAGTGGTTCTGTGAAATACATTTATAGCATTAATGGGACACAAATTCTCTTAAGGGCCTGTTTTAGTGCAAGAGATTTGATAAAATAAATTAAATTGAAATTTAATAAGAACTAAATATATAGGATGAGAAGTGATTATATAAGTTAGCTAATGTGATTCACCGACGAGTAATATGTCATTCCTTCAGGATTTAATTCTCATCTCTAAACTTTTGCTTTGTCACCAAACTTTGTATTACAGTACTTTTTAACGTACAGCTATTATGAAGTATGTATATATAAGCAACTCGGTCTCTTTAAATTCGATTTACTGTACCGTGAGACATTGATACTAGAGTGGAACTTAGAAAAGCTAATTAAATAAATCACGCCGTACTCTCCCAGAGTTCTCATCGCCTTCCTACCACTTATTAAGTCAATGTTTCCCCCGCGTGATTCAGGAAACACACCCACTGCATTTATTGTCTAACACCATTAATTAACTTATACAGTCATTGTCTGGCAAAGAATATCGGACGAGTGGGCAGTGCCTAAACAGTTTTGTAACTCTGTCTATACACAATATAGGCCTACATTACGCCACTCTTAAAAGTTGCTACAAAATGCATGATTTTAGTATTTTGTTAAGGAGAGAAAGAAACTCAAATTCCATGGACATGTATTTATGTGCTAGAAGTTTTAGTAAAATGTGAAACTAGATTTCCAAGTCTTATGATGGTAATTATTACATTTATAACAACAAATAACTTTAGAGTATTTGCCTAAACTACCAAAACCTGGCCCCACTTGTTATCGGGGAGTTCTTACTATATTGTTGGCTGGCCTTGTGTTTGCTTTACTTGAGAGTAATTTTGTTAAATGCTAAAAGTTCAGATTTCATTTTTAACGCATGCAATAGTTCTTGATCTCAAAGCACTATTATGTGAAAACTAAAATGGGTGCAATTAGGTAGTAATTCCACTAAAAGCCATATATTTCAGGATGACGATGCCTCCCTGAGATACATGCAAAACCACTTTGGCCCTATCGTCCTGTAGATGTCCTCGCATTGTTTGACAGTTTGCGTCACCCCTTTCAAGTCTTCACCTCTATACACATAACTGACGTGCCTTGCGCGAAGCTTTCTTTTTTACGTCATCCCACACTGACGCAAATATAATTGTAATAAAAACATGTTTCTAACTGTAAATGCGAGTCTGTCTTTGCAAGGTCTGTGCATCTGTCTATTACACCCCACAACTCATTGAGTGGGTTTCATGGAAACATTGCAATAAAGTGCAACTCTACACCAGCTGTTTCCATTTACACGTAATATAGGTAAGTGGCAACCACAAACAAACACACACCAACAGCCAGAGTACTACACAACACTAACGATATAAACGAGCTAACATCAAAACCATTAAATGAAAAACTAAAAACAACAATCTTTCCACATAAAAGACGCTTCATCTATCTGCAGACTCGATGGTGACTTCATGATGAAGAAGATCTACTCTCTAACGGAGTAATGACGTTCTGTCTTTGGTGTAGGAAGGACACTCGTCTGGCAAGTTCTGTCTTCATAACTTTCCCACTTCATCAAGGATATCTTCAAACAAAACTGAACTGATATGATTAATTAACTAGGTCAAGTATAACAAAAAATGAGTAATGTGTAGGAAATGCTATTTCTGCCAGTGGATCAGTGTAAACAGCACCTGTTCGTTCCACGAAGGAATTTAGGCGCCTTCTGTAAGGAATCCACGGCAACAACTGTGTTTAGACGATTCAACGGCGCAGTACAATAAGTATAAAAAACTACGTAAGTGGTGCTACAAACACACACACACAAATAGTACACAAAACTAACGATATACATGCACTAACATCAAAATTAATTTTAAAAAAATAAATAAAAAGTACTGACTTTTGACGGCCGTACAAAAATAAGAGAAGCTTCATCTTTCTGCAGACTCGATGGCGTACTTAATAACATTTAGGGCCTACAACCTGCAACGCAACAAAGGTTAATACTAATTACAACAGAACAAAGGAAACACCTGTTTTCATTAGAATACAAAATCCTTTTACAATATTCTTTAATCACTAAAACCTTTTCTCAATAATACAATTTTTTAATAGCTACTATAAATCAAGTTATAGTGAGTACAAACAATCTAGGATTACAGCTTTAAACACGAATCACAGATTCACAATAAAAATTCTTCCGAGAACTACAAGTTCCTTACTTGTATTTTTATAAGAAACGTCTTTACCATAGAAATTAGAGTGATCATTTTGATTGGGTCGCTTGTATTGTCAGTCACCAAACCTATCTAAACTGACGGCGCACTTTGCAGTGACGTCTGGTGGGTAGAGTCTGTGCAAAACCGTCTTCAGCCTCTACTCTGGGATTGCTGTACTGTAAGCTGGGTTGCCGATAAGCAAAGTCATTTCACTTCTTGAACACATGGACTAATAATAGTAATAAGCTTCCCATGTTGCCAACTGATGTAAAAGCAGATATATAGAGCTTACATCTTTAGTAACCCACTAATAATCGACACAGCAGCAATACAGTATTTAATAAGTAACTAATTTGATAAAAATAAATAATTATCAAGCAACAAACAAAGTTATTGTTTATTTAAACTTATATATTTAGATGGTTTTGTATATTTGTTATAGGCTACAACCGGCAAGTTCTGCCTTCATGAGTTTACCACGTTACCCCCTGATGATGATAATGACTAGGCGATTAAAACGGGTAAGAGCAAGACTTAGCAAGAGACTTGGACAGCTGATGAGCTGTGTTTTACTGTCATTTGGAATGGTGGAATGGGGGGCGGGTGTCACTGAATTAGTGTTATTCTACCCTCGCTGCTATGGTACCGACCCACCGCAACTACTCTGTCCTGTTCCTTACTTTGCATCTCATTGTGTTGTGTGAAATATTAGAAGAAGAAAAAGACGAAAAACGATGAAAGAAAGAATTTGGAAAAGTAGTACCTGGTTCAGCAGAGCATGAAGTAGTTTAACAAAGCTCTTACTATTACTAGACTTACTTTTTTTTTAATAGTAACTTTGGCTTGCAGATATCTCGTGAATGAATAAAAATGACAATCCGCCATTAAAAAGAGTAGATTTAATGCACTACATCGTCCGCTGAAGAGATACACTTTATTTACTCAATTTCCTCGGCACCCTCTGTACCTTCAGTTCCCTCTGTACCCAGACTCTATTCTATTGGTCTAAGCTACAAAAAAACCATGTACAACCTCTTCTGAAGTACTCCATCGTAATATGGTTTCATATATAAGTGTTACACACACACACACACACACACACACACACACACACACACACACATATATATATATATATATATATATATATATATATATATATATATATTTAAAATTGGATTTAACTCTTACAAATTTCTATTTTAAATATTTTATATTGAATCATTCAATTCTATTTTTAAAACGTGAAATTTTAAAGTTGTTTACGCTATAATACATTTAACTGTGACAAAATAACTCGACAATGCCATACATTGACAGCATTTCCAAGACCTGTAAATGTGTACCAGAATACGAGCTCTTGAAAATGCTGACAATGAATATTGGATTTTTTTTTTTTTTTTTTTTTTCCTGGCGAAAAACCAATCGTGGTTATCATCGCCAAACAAAATCTAACACGGAACGCAATATTTTATATAAAATAAAAATAAATTTAAAAACAACAAAAATTACAAAACAAAAACAACAAAAGTAAATAACAAAAAACAACAATAAACCTATAACAACGAAAAATTTCTTAAAAAACTAAATAACAAAATAACAACAAAGAACAATATAACAGTAAATAAATAATAACAATATTTAAAACAATAATAGGTAACAGTTTACCAATAAATAAATTTCAATAACAATAACAAGAACACAAATTAAATTAAATTAAAATAAATAAAAGAAACAGAGAATTATATGTATAAATGAAAAAAAAAATGTATTTGTGTAATAAATTTCAAAAAATATTTTCAAGTGGTGCAAGAAAGCGATGACTCGGTCAATAGCCGAGGCATCGTCCCTTAGCACCACCTTCAAACTCCCTTTTAAATTAAAAAGGGCACGAATATTGCTTACATTAACACAATCTACTAAAATATGTTTTATTGTGAAGACATCACCGCAGTATTGGCATATTGGTGGATCTTCACGACGCATCAAATATCCATGAGTTGCAAAAGAGTGGCCAACGCGAAGGCGTGTAACCACCACTTCCTCCCTACGTTTTGAACGAATTGAAGACCTCCATGGACGGACGGTATCTTTAATTTCCCTCAGCTTATTCTGAATCAGGGTATGCCACTCGTCATTCCAAGCAGCGAGCAATAAATGTTTCGCGAAACATGAATATTGGAGAAAAGCTTAAAGAAATTTATTTATATTTTTCTCGTGATGAACTAATTGCAATAATATATTTACACATAAACTCATAAGAATATTTTTATCGTTATGTGTTATTAATTATTTTTATGACTATAAATTGAAAAGTGTCAATATTACCCTAAACAAATACATTTTGTGTATATAAAATCAATGACTAAATCCACTCCTGCCCTTAGAGAAAGTGTTTTCACAGAATAAACTTTGCGCCTCAGTTTATTCCCACTAAGTTGCTTTCTATGTTTGCCGAATGAAAGGTTTAGGAGCTTGCCTCTGCTTTGACATTAATGTGAACTCTACTGTGTGTTCTTCCATTATTTATTACCTCCAGTAAGTTTTGCAAACAATACAGTGTATTTAAATCAGCTTGAGTTAACCCGTGCTTGCATTACCTGGAACGCAAAACGAGGTGTATAAAACCCAAATTGCACATCTATGGTCCCAGTATAAGGATATGTGCACCAGGCATAGATGATTAAAGACGTTGCTAAGTCACTGCGCATTGATGCACATTAACATTTATATTGTTCACACAGCTGATAGTGTTTAGATGGAACCGACGACTAAATTGCATTCTGTTGCGTCTATATAGAATTCCGTGCAAACACCGTATAAAGTATGGATTAGATACGATGCAATTAGTTAATACCGAAACCACGTTAGACCGTATCTGTGCATCATTGTTTCATACACAGATTAGCAAAGTAAATCATTTTAAATATCATTATAAACAATGTTACCAGAATATAGAGAATTGCAGAAAGGCATCAGTAATGAAACATGTAGGCAAGGTAACGATTCCTTTAAAGTTATCAGTGACTGAACAGTTAGGTCTACTATAGTGGTTTCAACTCTCATCGGATAAACCAGGGAATTCAGATTCAATTCTTACCGAAAGCGAATGTTTGTCGGGGTACAGTATGTTTTTTTGTCACGTAAGGAAACATTCCAGTATAATAATATACAGAAATGGGAGTCGCGTAAAAATAAAACAGTACTTCCTCACAACGCTAAGAATTTCGTTCTCATGGGCAGAGACTTTCCTCTAAACAAGATATTTGTACTGTTTGAGATAGTTCTCTGTATTGAACATTTAATTCGTATCTTATCAATCATTCCCTCCTTGCCCCATGCTCTCTATTTATACAGCCAAGATGAGGATTGATTAACCTTTGCTAGCGACACTTGCTGAGGCTTAATACTCCATCCCAACATTAGACTAATTAAACACATCTAAAGGTTATTGCCGATAGTTCCTTACAATTTTTAAATCATAATATATAATAAAATGTTATATATTACTGGTTTTCTTTTTTGGTAGAAGCCCCAAAAGAGGTCCGACCTATTAGGGCTTGACTGATCACCGGCCCGTCGACTGCTCCACATCCTTTGGGTGTGTACGCGCACTAGTGACTAGTGATATAATACGTTGGTGATTTAATGAGATTCTATGTGAAGGAATTAGAATAGTAGCTAGGTTGGCTACAAATCGAGAGGTTACCCCTCTCGGCCTGCTTTAAACTTAATTATCTTAGTTTACTTGGAAGATGAGTTCTTAATAACATGTCTTCAGGATGATGTGCGAGTGATGTCTAATTTAATGATTTGGGTGTGGCGACGTATAAGTCAAGAAAGCAAATCATTCTGAGCAGCATTAGTCAAATGAAAATCTTAACGAGTAATTTAAACGGATACCAAATAAAAACCCTATCCTAAGAGTCTTTGTATGTTATCCCTCTGAGGATGGTTACTTGGTAACTGAAATGTACATTAGGACAAAATAAAGAAAGATTGTGGTTAAAAGGTTTTTGTGTATTTACTATTAAATTCAACCACAGTATATTCCAAATAAAAAGTTTTCAAATGATAACGGCAAAAAGCGTCCACGCGTTTTACTAAACTGCAAAATACTGATTGCAAATTGTTATCAGGGAATAACATTTTTCTTGTTATCTACTTTCATTTGCTTTAATTAAATGTAATTTCATTAAAAATTAAACATGAAATGTAATGAAAAATGAGCATGTAAATGACAGATGCTCAGATTTTGTTTTTAAATTCATACAATGATTCTGAAACTCAAGACCGAGTTGTGCTAAAACTGAAATGAATGCAATTAGGAAATATGTTCAATACGAGCAATATATCTGAGGATGACATTGCAGTGCTGAGATACCAGGAATGCCACTTTGCCTCTATCGTCATGTTGCTCTCTTCGCATTGTTGACAGTTCGTGTCACACCATACAAGTCTTCACGTCTATACATATAACTGAGGTGTTATGCGTAAGGCTGTCTAACTTACATCACCACGCAGTGGTGTAAATATAAATATGTTTGCAAAATATTCACTTACACATTTGTAACTGGAAAAAGCAGAATAATGGAAATGAATTTGGTTTAAAGTTTGAACTACTTTTGGCGAGATACGCCCTAAAGCTTTTTTCTCTCCCATCACTTCTTACCATCGATTTACGTTATCTAGAACATTATGTAAAAGTTGCGGGTAAACGAATCTGTGTTGCACTACGTGAGCGTGTATTTTAGGAACTGGCCAGCGGCTCTGACCACGCGATTGATGGTTTCTGAGTACTAGTTTCTCATAATACACATCGTCTTCTATCTTGCTACAGATAGTGTTAGATTTCCACTTTCTTTGCCATACCACACACTAAAACCCCTTTCTTTGCGAACTTTCTGCAGTGTCGTAACATATTCTAAACGACTGTCACCACTACAACAACCATTCTCAATCTTGGAATATTTTACAGTGTGTGCCAACAAGCATTTCACTACCACCAAGACACCAAGGAGCTTTGAAATGACGCTATCTCACCAAATATTTAATCAGGTACGATTATTTGTTCACTTTATCAAAGTTACATCTTTGGTTAATAACTCCAATGGATATTGAATAAACGTCGCACAGAACTTCTCTTTATCCTAGCTAGTGAATGTTTTCTTGTAAAGCCGTAAAAGAATGTGTGCAGAGGGCAAAGCTATTGGCGAGCTTTGTGTTATAAATAAGTTCGTGGTTTCATTTTATGTACTCTACTTTAAAGACGTATATTTAAGAGTAAACAGTTTAAAAAACAAATCTTTATATGACGACCAATGTTTATGTTTAAAATAAACTGTTTCATATAATATGTATTTAAATAACCACGTCCTGTGGTCTACAGGTACCCTGTAGCAGTTTCTTACTCAACAGAGGTAATAAAACAATGTTATATTATGGAAATCAAGTTATGCTACAGCATCACTTCCGGTAATCGCATTCCGTACGGGAAATATTTGCAATAAACACCGCTTCCTTGTTGAATTTTTAATTCCTTTGCACTTGTCGAAGTCTGATACTTCCGGGAAATGTGCTGCGAGGTATAAGGGGGAGGGGAAATGTTTAGAGATTAACATGGCGATTAGACGTAATTAGAAACTAGAGTGTGGGGTGAGGAGAGAATGTTATCATTAAACCCTGCCAACTTCTTATACTATAGAAGCTTCTAGAAATGATTGTTTATAAAAATCTGTCCCATATAAAAGTTAATAGGAATATCTGTAGAATATTTACTAACAAAATGTAATAAGTATTAACGGGTGGGTTAGTTGACTATATCAGCTTTTATTTCGTCCAGCAGTAAAGCGCTTATGGCCATTTGTTGATATAAATATTTAAATTTTATTGATTTTGTGTAACAGAGCCAAATACTGCCGTGATTAATTCAACGCAGAGGATTATGATGAAGCACCCCCCGAAATAACATTCACCCCCGTTCCTGGAAGAGAGGTCATGTCAATGAAATTATTATTGCAAATAATTCATTACTTTCAACTACGTAGCATCGGATTTTTGACGACTATGATAATTGAATTTAAACATATAACGTAAAGGTTTTTTTGCATACCAGGCTTTACTTTGTTACTCACACGTAACATTACAGCATACGTTTGTTACTCATCTCTTTTTACCGTTTAATAATAAAATGTGTGAATTGAGGTAAGCTTTGTTAAAAAAATACTTGACCTTACACTGCTTTTGCATCTTCTAACCGATTTGTACATGATTTCAAGTCAATGAGCGTGAATAGTACTTTTACTTCCTTCGCATCTGCAGGAACAGTGTAGACGTAGTTATACGAACCTCATCTGTACATGATTTCAAGTCAATGAGTGTGAGTAGCACTTCCACTTCCTTCGCATCTGCAGGAGTAGTGTAGACGTAGTTATACAAATCTCATCTGTACATGATTTCAAGTCAATGAGTGTGAGTAGCACTTCCACTTCCTTCGCATCTGCAGGAGTAGTGTAGACGTAGTTATACAAACCTCATCTGTACATGATTTCAAGTCAATGAGCGTGAATAGTACTTTTACTTCCTTCGCATCTGCAGGAACAGTGTAGACGTAGTTATACGAACCTCATCTGTACATGATTTCAAGTCAATGAGTGTGAGTAGCACTTCCACTTCCTTCGCATCTGCAGGAGTAGTGTAGACGTAGTTATACAAATCTCATCTGTACATGATTTCAAGTCAATGAGTGTGAGTAGCACTTCCACTTCCTTCGCATCTGCAGGAGTAGTGTAGACGTAGTTATACAAATCTCATCTGTACATGATTTCAAGTCAATGAGTGTGAGTAGCACTTCCACTTCCTTCGCATCTGCAGGAGTAGTGTAGACGTAGTTATACAAACCTCATCTGTACATGATTTCAAGTCAATGAGTGTGAGTAGCACTTCCACTTCCTTCGCATCTGCAGGAGTAGTGTAGACGTAGTTATACAAATCTCATCTGTACATGATTTCAAGTCAATGAGTGTGAGTAGCACTTCCACTTCCTTCGCATCTGCAGGAACAGTGTAGACGTAGTTATACAAATCTCATCTGTACATGATTTCAAGTCAATGAGTGTGAGTAGCACTTCCACTTCCTTCGCATCTGCAGGAGTAGTGTAGACGTAGTTATACAAATCTCATCTGTACATGATTTCAAGTCAATGAGTGTGAGTAGCACTTCCACTTCCTTCGCATCTGCAGGAACAGTGTAGACGTAGTTATACAAACCTCATCTGTACTTGCCAACTTCTGCTAAAAGCGGATTGCCATTAGCGGGCCCCCTTGTGGTAGAGAGTACAACACATTTATTGGCTAACGTTTGCACCTTAAGTTTGGCGGAGTTTGTTATAACTTGTTGCGATTTTATTGAAATGTAAAGGTTTAACTGGACTCTAATTTACCTCTTTAGCCAAACATAAAATGAGTTTTGTGAGACATCAACTAATTAAAAAAAAACTTTTAGTTTTTCAGAATCTCGACTTTTTCAGATTGCTGACAATTTCTCAATTTGCAAATGAATTTTCAACTACTGATAAATTTTTCGAAATTCATATAACAAAATCTCAGAATATTGTTGAAAAGGTGCTGAATATGAAAAGGTTTTCAATTCGATTCGGTATTGGATTAAATTATAGTAATATTCTTTCTACATAAACCGGATGGTTACGATTACCAGCGAGTTTTACCGAATAATGCGACTATGACGGCGATATCAATCGGTTTAGAGCCTAAACGAAGATTTGTCTGTATACGTTAAAGAAACATACTGAGCAGAAGGTGTGGGAACGATTAGGTAGTTCAACAATCTAATTGAGGCTTTAAGATACATCAGTTACAGAATAATCGTCTCTGGAGAGATGTTTCTAAAGGTCGAACATGGTAATCTATAGGGAGGACCTTCTTCCCACTCTCTAGAGAGACATCCTCTATCCAGTAGAAGAAAACAATGGGTAATTAACAAAACAATAGAATAAATTAGGAAGTAAATACCTGTAGAGCTCCTGCTCACATTGTGTTCGCCCCGCCGATTAATCGCTCTTGACAATGCCAACCATCCAATACAATCCAGGTGACATTTTAATGACACTAATTATAAATGCGTAGATTGAGGTCTGACCCTAATGTGACATACGTAAGGCCCACTTAATCACATTTACTCTCGAGTAAATCTCGACAAAAGTAGATAACCCTACCTTCTGCAACAGTCGATGTTTGGCTGCCAAAAATTGAGCTACGAGACAGAATTGAGACGAATAACCTCTCTACAATTTTAAATAACACATACATCTGTCGTGAAACCCAGACCCGGGAACTTTTCACAACAGAAACTTCGGTGGAAAGTTACTTGAGTGTAGCTTTACTTGTCTTTAACTTTATTAAAGTTTACTCTGTCTAAAACTAAATTCTTTGTTCCGACTGGGACAACAAGCTTCGTACAAACTTTTTTACAAAAATTGCTGAATTAAATCTATCTCCATTAGTAAGTCTCAAAATTAAGCAGATTTCGTAATTTCTGTTTACCTTCAAATGCCTATTGTTATCTTGGCTTAGCTAGCGTACACAAACGCAAGTACCAAACAAAAATAATCTTATTTGTGTTGTAATATTTTTTTAAAAATAACTTCTTTAAGGATATTATTAAATGCTTGACGCTTTTTAATATGAAGTCTATTCATTTTACAATATTGTCTGCGGCTTTTCAAACACAACCATTTAATGCCCTATCAGTGCCCGACGTGTACAGCACGGTAGTTCCCACGAGGCCTCTCTCTCTCTCTCTCTCTCTCTCTCTCTCTCTCTCTGTCTCTCTCTCTCTCTGTCTCTCTCTCTCTCTCTGTCTCTCTCTCTCTCTGTCTGTCTGTCTGTCTGTCTCTCTCTCTCTCTCTCTCCTCTCTCTCTCTCTCTCTCTCTCTCTCTCTCTCTCTCTCTCTCTCTCTCTCTCTCTCTCTCTCTAGCTCCCTCTGACTATGCTGCATAAGGATGAGTGTAGGATTACAGGCCAGAACGAAAGGACTCGGCATTACTAAAATATCAGAATCAAAAGCTGACTATTAGCTTTCCTCATGCATGCAAGGCTAGTAACGCCTCGTGACGTAATACAAGGGTTGCCAAATGTTAACAGGGTGCGACATTACAGTCCCCCTCTTAAGTGTTGTAGACTTTCTGGAATTAATCCCACGGGAACCTCTGCACTAGAATTAGATCGCCTCCTCGAATATTCTTGCTTGTTACGAAAGATTCGTTTATTTTTGTATAAAAACTGTAGCTCAAGATTGTTTGTTTTATATTTGGACACTACCAATGTCTGTACTACACAGAGACAAATATATATACACTCGTAATAAATGTAAGTCCAGCAGGATCCATAAGGATGGAACTATAAAGAAATTTTGAAAAGAAACTCAAAGTGTGAATGCATTTGAAGTAGAAATGATACCTTGAATTGATTCATACTTAAACATATTTTACCTTGAGTTTTCAAACAAGCAACTCCCCCCCCATCATTAGCTACAACCTCTACTTGCCAGGTAAAAAACGAACGTTTTAAAATGTTAGAAACCCTGAATAAAATATGTAATGAGAAGGAACAACGTCAGAATATTATGGTTAAAAACAGGTAAGAAGAAATGTTACAACAAATGTCTGCGGATAGGAAGAAATGAATAATTTTTAGAAAAACAAACTTATCAATATGGCCCTTGAAAAGAATCTCCCTTCAACAAAGTAGTTAAGTGTGATAACGTTGCTTCTACTCACCTTCTCCTCAACCTTATCGGGGACACACCTCTCTACGGGTATTGTATGGCTTGTTACTGGGTGAGTTTCAACCTTTATTATCTTTTACACAAACACACACACACACACACACACACACTCTCTCTCTCTCACACACACCCACACCCACACACACACACACACACAAACACACACACGCGTTCGCGCGCCCGCACATACACACGCACACGTACAGATACCTGATAATGTGTTTGCGAGTGAAGGGGTGTAAAAACTTTGTTTGTTTTTTAAAGAAGTATTACGCAATGAATGATCGTGCTAATTCAATGATTACTGTATACTAGATATGAAATGGGACAATACAAGTTGGAAACTTGTCAATGAAAGCAAAATGCCAATTTATTGAGTAATTACCGTTAAATTATTGACAACACCCTGGAATGGGAACCTATTTCCTCACGGATACTGACGGATATAACTACTAAATATGTGCTCCACCGCCGGATTTGGCTAAATATAGTTGGGAATATGTTACACTTTGTAAAACCTTAAGTAATCCATTCAAAAGCTATTTTCCCTTCGTCGACGTTATGAACGAAGTATGTTCCCTATATCTTGCGACTAAAGTTGCATGGGATGATTTAACTAAGTTCATAAAAATCAAGTTGTATTCATAAAGCTCCATTACTTTAGGCGAAAAGTTTAACTTAAAATGTAGACGTTATTACTCAGCTAACTTTGCTCATTGCTTACAGTACCACTGATTTGCCTTTAAATGTAGAGAAGAGAACGTCCTGTAAATATGAAGGTAGCGCCAGGATAAAAATGAGAACATACGGGTGGCCTTTAGGTGAGGACCAAATCCTGAGCTCACCCATCTGCGTAACGTGAGCGTTAGAATCTTAACAATGATTGACACACAAATTATTTTAAAGACCTGTTTGAAAGGCTAGCACTTACCGCGAGGGATAAACCAAAATAAATTTAACCAAAAACAAATTAGAACCAAATATAGAGGATGAGAAATATTTATACAAGTTAGCTATTGTGACGCATAGTAGGGCAATACGTAAGTGCTTCCGGATTTAATTCTTCGCTCCAAACGGTTGCTGGCACATCATTTTGTGACGAACTAGTTTAGAAAGAGCTGTTACTAAGGTGACATAAGCTAACAAAAATGGTTTTAAGGGCCCCACATTGGTCGTTCTATTTATGAGGGCCCCTCAAATTCTTAAACGTAAATTCTATATTGCAAGCAAAATAATTAGAGGTATTTTAGTTATTAGCAAGTAATTTATGGTTTGCCTACCCACCTAATTCAAGGTGGAAAATGTTCTTACATATGAAAATTGTACTTGATGCTACACAAGTATATTACAAAAAGTGTTACAACATTTAAAAAGTGTTTCATTTTTATTTAGGATAGAAAATTTAAGACTATCAATATATTAAAACTTTGTATGTCCAGGCGAAATTCATTTAATTTATTTATATAATTATTTTCTTTGGAGCAAAGAGTTAATGAAGTAAATACAAGTATCATAAGTCTGTTTTAATTGGAATAAACAGAGAAAAGCTATTGATTAAAAATATAACAAGAATATTATCACCATTGTTAGTTTCAACTTATTATACATTATCTTTGCAATAACTCACAAGTTACCGATAGTTTCAGTGAGATGAGTTGATTCTGTCCTTCGAGTTCCTGACTTCAGAAATGTTAGGCTCCATACTTGACATTTTTACTTTGATAAACTGCACATCAAGCCGATTCCTATATTTATTTCTCATGAGGTTCAAATATGAGAATGCCTCCTTATATCGTTAGCTTGTTGGAAAATATAGTATTACCTTCATTGTATGATCGCTGAGTGTTTTGTAGTCTTTACCAAAATTGTAGAATATTCTCGATATTAAAAACATTATTAATTTATGGTTTTAGTCAAAATGTCTCGGCCAAAATGTATAGTTTCAATCAAAATACCTCAGTAAACCAACCCATTGCATTTATTTTCTAACAGGAATAATTAACTTTGGCATTCCTTGTCTGGCAAAGAATATCTCATGAGTACAGCTACATTACATGGTTTTACATGACTTGCTGCAATATGTATGATTTTAGAAAGTTCTTAAGAATAAAAGAAATTGAAATACCATAAACACATGAACACCTATTTGCGAACTAGAAATTTTAGTAAACTCTAAAACTAAAAACCACACTTACGGGCGGGTTAGGTTAGCTAACATCTGCCTGACAGGTTACTGCTTCAACGCCTACGCCCCCACCACTTTTTTCCTAAAGTGACGATCCTTCTACTTATTTGTGAACTAGAAACTTATTTTAGAACTAGAGTTAGTAAACTCTAAAACCAAATTTCCTAGTCGTAACTGATGTCAGCTAATAAATTTATAACACTAAGAACTTCCGATTCTTTGCCCAACCTGCAACAAACTGGTTATATATTGTTATAGGAGATTTCTTAATCTATTATTAGCTATTTTTGTATTTTCGGTAACAATTAGATATTAATTTCACTGAAAGCAAAACATTTGTGGATGACAATGACTTTGCTGAGGTACTAGAAAAACCACTTTGTTTCAGTGGATTTCCTCACATTGTTTGACAGATCTCGTCACCCCGTACAACTCTTCACCTTTATACACATAACTGACGTGTATTGCGTAAACATTTCAACCTTACGTCACCCGCCCTGACGCAAATATAATTGTAAAAACCACATATTTGTAACTGTTAATGCAAGTGTTTGATTTTTGTGCGATCTCGGATCTGTATGTTGTATGTCTGGCGTTGTATTTCCTCTGTCACCGGTATCTGTGCTTCAGTCTGATCCCCTACACAGAGAGTAGAGTTTCATCGAACCATTGACATAAACTGCAACTCTACACTAGCTGTTTCCATTTGTACGTAATATAGATGTAGGATTAGTAGGTAATGCGCCCGCGTCTGTTGCGCGACTTCTTTGTGTCAATCATCTGGGCCACACCAATGTCTCGTCAGATTATACATCAAGTTAGTTGTACAATAACTAACTCGTACAACTTGTACAACTATGTAGGCTCAATATATGTATAGTGAATGAGATACCATGCAATATACTTGGGCCGAGGCATATTCAATGAGAGTCCAAAAAGAGGATATGTGGTAAGTGGAGACTAGTAAAACCTATTAGGTTCACTTTGTACTTAGGCCTATGCACTGCCCTTTATTCTGCGGGTTCATAAAATTATGGAAATTGTAGGCACTTGTAAAGTACCTAAAGTCATACTTATTAAGCTTTTTATTGCTTATTGACAGTTGTGTATTCGGAGCGATGTCGTCCGAAAATTATATATAAATAAAATGCTCAATAATAAATACTATTGTAATTAAAGATATAACATAAAATTGGTGTAATTTATTTACATTGACGGCCCTTAAGCTTTCATAGTGGTAATATACTCTAAGCCTAAACCCTCACCAACACATCACTCTTTAGACACCAGTAGTCCATGTTTGCTCTGTGTATAGATTTTCGTTATTCCATCATATTCCTAGACGACACCTGTCCTTTGATACTTAAATTCAAAACAACCCTTGATATATGTTTAAATGTGTTTGTAACAGGTGCCAAATTAAAAACCATCTCATATTCCTGGTTTATTTAGATCTCTTGTTATATTAGGTGAATGTTTGTTTTAATTTATTCTAAAATTAACAATGAAATAACAATGAGAAGGTACACAACGTGGCCCTTCTTAATTGGTGAGACATTTTAACCATCTGTAGTCAAAGAGCAAACAATGGATTTTATTTTAGCCTTAGATTCTATCAACATAGTTGCCGAAATATCAACAGGTATTTTCAAAACCTATTTTCCATGCTTAGTGTAGATGTATATAGTGAGCAGCTATCCACTTGCAATAACAAACAGTTAGTCTATTTATTTCTATTGATGGCTGTTTTAGTAAAACCAAGCGGATCGTACCAGACTGAATAAAGGGTAAATATTTAGGTTTGCCTGTGTGTTGTAACTACACTTTGTTATTTGTTTGTATGACGTCACAGAAAGCTTTACATATCATACCGATATTTGCACTCTCAGTGTATATACAGTGTATTTACTGTTCCGTGTTTACACTACATAGCACGGCGTTCATTGTTTAACTGTGGAGGTACGTAGGCCTATTTGAACCTTATGTGTTTAGAAACCGGTTTGCATGTGAATTAATAGTTTTATCAGATTCAAGAAACCAAAAGTATTTTCTCGTTTTTAATATATTGAACACCACTACTTATTTACATCTACTAATTTGCAAACAGTTCTTACAGTTATGACGGTTAAATATGGAAATTTCTGCTGTTATATGAACGCCGCTGGAACCTTTGAAGGTCACCTCGAAGCAGATCAAAGCTTTATGTTTTAGAGTAACTTTTTATAAGACAATGAAGTTAACTTCCCTGGGGGTCTGTAAATGTAAATCTACTGAGAGAATGTTCGTGCTGGGGGTCTTGTGTTTTTAAAACAAACTTACTGAAACTAATGAATTCTTTTTTTAATTTAGTAAATTGCACAATGAACCTTTGTCTCCAAAAAAAAACTAAAGCTTGTTATTTTTTTTAGGGCTCCGTGACAATGTGCTGCGCATAAGATGGTGTGCGTGCGTATGTGTCTATTTAAATATGTAAAGAATATGCATTGAAATACTTGCCCCACTTCTTTTCGGTTATAGTATGGCGAGGGTGTGGCATCCGAGGGGGTTTATAGATATCATGCGCTCAGTTAGTCACGGCACGCTCGACCAAAGGATAGAATGCCATGAACATATCTGTGATCAAAATGTTTATAGAAATCTGTGTACAGCGTAAGTGTATGTTGTATACTAATAGAGCACTCTACAGTGTAAGTGTACAACTATATATTAATTTTTATTTATTTGGTTATTACTGTTTCTAAGAATATGTATATAGTCTTCGTTAATATTGTATATATTATTTTTTTAAATTTTATTTCTTTATGTGTTATAGGTTTACATTATTTTATATTTTTCATAATTTTGAATGATAGAAGTTGGTTGAAAATCAGTATCAGTTTTGTGGTTCTAACACTTCTTGTAAATAGTATACTATATACTATGTAATACAACGCAGTAGGGTCTATACTATCTTTAATTACTGTTTTCTTGTGTGGGTATGTTTTTTCTGTTCATGTTTAGAACTAAAAATGAAACAAATAAAGAGACATATACTTCTTTTATCAACTTATAGATAAATGTAGCACAAGTCGTAGTAAAATAGCCACTTAGATACTCTTTTGCCGGATTCAAGATCCAGTAAGTAGATAAACCATGGCAAAACCTCGTATAAAACAGTTAGAGAAGGTATATCGTTTCCTGTAAATATAGTCCAAATGACTCAGAGATTAATCGGTCGCAGGCTGGTTATAGACTAAACCAAGGTGACCAAGGAAGACTAATCTGTTTGGTGTAAGTCTATTAAAGGCGTAGTGAATCTTTAGTTCAGCATTCCATCGTCCTCTATAACGTTCACTTCAACAAAAGTTAGATGTTATTAAAGGCCAACGTTACTTTCATTACTCAGAGGTTAGAAGCAAACGTTTCACTTGCATAACGCTTGATGAAATTCCTTATTACTTTGTTTATATGGTGAAACTTGAATTTTATATTTTGATATTATATTTTACGAATATAAACGTGTTTACATTAAAATATATCAGACTAACTGTAAATACAGCTGGTAAAATAATTGCTGATATCATTTGTTAATTTTTGTATTTCATACTGTATAACATTTGTTACATTTTACAATTTAAATTAAAATTTGTAATTATAAAGTTCAACGCCTTGTACCTTTAGTTATATAGTATACATTCCATGGGAGACTTTAACTGTAAACTGAATCATGTTATAGACGAGCATCAGTGAGACGAGAAATTCTCAAGGACTCACTAGGCAACATGTTGTAACAGAGAAAAGGAAAGATTTTTCTATGGTACAACCTTAATGCACAATTAATAGCTTGAGATTCAATGTATGACTGAAGGACGCCTAGACAGCCCCCAATCAGGTTACAGTTGGAGTCACCGCGCCTATCCGTGTCCCTAACGGAGGATTACTCACGGCTTATTGACACGACTCGACTTACGAAAACTAACCGACGTTGGCTCCGCATAGAGCTATTCAAAACAGACACTAAATCTAAGGTAACAAAGACAAGAGATTTTAAAGCAATTTTTTAATTGATTGCTTGATTGATAGTTGATTGTTTCTTATTCATTGTTCCAATATAAATTTTATTATACAATTTAAAAAAATTTTTAACTATTGTTATATTTTTAAAATTTTATATATTGAGTAATAAGATTAATCATAACATTAAATGTGACAAAGTCCAAACGTAAGTTATTAAAACAAGGATATCTCATACTCGGTAATATTTGCATGTGTTAGTGTGCGGATACTATACATTGACTATATTCCACCTGCTCTGTGGTGAGTAGACAAACTTCTGAACTCACTAAAACACCTCCAACATCAAAAACATATCCTACAAATCTGAGATAGTTTGTTTCACCATTCATCATAAGCCAAAATTGTGATATTGAGTTAAATGCCTGTATAAAGAAATTTAGGACCGACCTACATTAAAGAATATGTATTAAAATAGATGATCCTTTCATGGTTGCTATTTTATTTAGAGGGTGGAAATCCGCCTTAATTGGATTTAAATACGTATATAGTAAAGATGTGAAGGTAATCATATTTGCTATTCCCCGATCCATGAAGAACGTTTACAGTAATATTAAGAGAATAGGATCGTGTAGAGACGTAAATCCCTATAATGTAAATTAAAAGGCCAAATAAATCCCAAAGATCCCACATGGGACAGAAATTCAGTCTAAAAAATGACACTGTGTGTAATAAGAAGACAGGCCGGCAAGAAGAAATGCTAATCTGTGTTCTCAGGGACAGGTTTGCTCAGAAAACCATATGGACTGTGCACGTCCAGTTTCTATACTTAACTTAGTTTAATTATTCTTAAAAAGCTTCCCTCATTTATTCACATAACTTAACATAATATCGTTGATTTCATTATATAAATTCTACTGTGAATAATTAGCGTAACGAAGAAGGCATATAGACGTCAATAAAATGTGGAGAGGAAAAGCTTCTTAAAATAAAACCATTAAAACTGCTGTTAGTAGGCCGGGGTGTTGCTAGATGTTCTGCCTAGATAAATGAGGTTTTCTTGTTTTATTAGTCTAGACGCTTTGCTACTGTTAGAATGGTATAGCTAATATTAAGCGTTGTTTCAGCAATAACAGGTACATTATTAGATATGCTTTAATACACCTCTATAACAAAGGCGTTATTAAGTGAATATATTGCAAGGAATCCTAATAATATGTAAAGCCCTACAGATAGTAACACGACCTGTGAGTAAGAATATAAATCAGTTTGTTTTTTCGTAGGGTAGGTTAATATTGGTTTATAACGATAAAACCACAAAATGTTAAAGTGAAGCCGACATCACTAATAACACAATATTAGTCTCCAGGAGTTATGACAACGAAGCGTTGATATTCCAATATTAATCTTATAGAAGGTAAATAGAATTAAAATATTACTGCTTTATTCGCTCTAGTATTACCAGTAAAAATAAATATTTGTAGGTTGCTATTTATTTTGCTGTTTCTTAAAATAAAGGAAGGTAGACAAGTTACAGATGAGAACAACTTTACAAGTTTCACTGCGTAACACTGAAAAAATACATACTCACGACACCTACGATATCGTTCACATTGTTTTCCCCATGAAAATGGCGACTGCGTTGGACGAAACAACGTTGAAATGTTACAAAGTATAAATAGAATATCAGAGTAGGCATAGTTTTTATATAAATATATAAATCCTGTTGTTGAAGTAAAGTGTGTATACACCGAATTGAATTACAGAGAGGGAGAGAAAGAGAGAGAGAGAAAGAGAGAGAGAAAGAGAGAGAGAGAGAGAGAGAGTAAGAGAGAGAGAGAAAGATAGAAGGGCGTACAAGATTTCAGCAATCGAGAATATCTCTGCCTCACGTTTTACGAATATTACCATAAAAATATATATTATATAAATTATTTATAAATATATATATTCAAAAATATAGTTTTTCCATGTCCACAAAGTCCTAACCTCAGAACCTGTTGCTAATATTTTGGGTTTAGTCTTACTTGCAAACCCATATTAGTGTATTTCCTGTGCCACCAAGGGGAAGCGACCGTGTTCCCACAAGGTAAGTCCTACTCACCATGTCCACCTTAATTTCAACTTTCCCTGACACCCTGTCCACCAGGTAGTGAGACTTTAATTTCGTTTGATTTAATTTTCGTACAAAAACAATTCAATTAAGTTCCTTGATGTTCTGTTTATAAAAACTGTTCCATTTGCATCCAAATCAAAGTTTAATTAATCGGTCTAAACAAGCAAGCTGAAACGTAATTTAGATATAATTACTTTTATTTGCCTGAATTTAGTTTATATAAATCAAGTCCAATTAAATATTCATTACGTTGATATTGAATATTCTGATGCATTTTTATTTGGGGTGGAGGAGAGAATTCGGACACAGGTTTCTTAAATCAACTGCCACGGCCTTAATACTACACCCGACCAATAACAGAATAATGTTTGGAAAATAATTATTACAGTAAGATATTTTAATGTTTGTATTAGGCTACCAGTATTGGATCTCCAGTTCATGCGTACAGTAAGACCTTCAGGTTGGATTCGAGGAAGTGCAATCACATATTATGCTGAACTGTAGAATTCCTAATTTAGCAACTCACGTTGTATTCTTAGACGAGAATATAAAGCATTATTAGCCACCATTTTTGTTTTTTACCGTCCGTTTTTTTTCTTCTTCAATCATTTCACATAACACACTGAGAATATCGCATCTATGCATAGTGGGGAACAGGTCGAAGAAATTGTGACATGTCGGTACCATAGCAGCGTGGTTAGGCTAACACTAAGTCAGTGAGCCCCCTCCCCATTCTAAATGCCATTAAAACACTGGTAATCAGCTGTCCAAGTGACTCTCCCACTTATCTCCATTTACCCATGTTCCCGGAAGCTCGCCATATTCTCTCTAGCTTCACCTTTCGCTTGTGACCTGGTTATCAGGTGGAGAAACATTAATTTTAATTTATTTTATTTTCCTACTAAAACAATTCAATCACGTTCCTTGATGTTGTGTTAATAAAAACAGTCCCATTTGCACCCAAATAAAAGTTTAATTAATCGGTCGTCCAAACAAGCAAGGTGAATCACAGTAATTTGAATTTAATTACTTGTATTTGCCTGAATTTATTATAAATCAAGTCCAATTAAACATTTATTGAGTTTTCATTGAGTTTCATTTGGGAGGAAAGGATACGAAGACCGGATTCTCAAATCAACTTCCACGGCTTTAACACTACATTCGACCAATAACAGAATCATGTTTAGAAAATAAAGATTAGACTAAAATATTTTAATGTTAAGTATTACGCTATCAGTTTTAGATCACCAGTCCAGGCGTACATTAAGGCCTTCAGGTTGGATTCGAGGAGGCGTGATCACATACACTGAACTTTAGAGTTTCCTAATTTAGCAACTATCTTTGGATTATTTGACGAGGAGATTAAAGCATAAATGCACGTTCTCGTCCCCATTGTTCTATTTACCATATTTCTTCTTTATCCTCTTCAAACAGTTCACATAACACACTAAGAATATCGCATCTATGCATGGTGGGGAACAGCTCGTAGAGGTTGTTGCGTGCCGGTACTCATAGCAACTAGGTTAGACTAACACTAAGTCCATGAGCCCCCGCCATTCAAAATGCCAGTAGAACACTGCTCATCAGCTGTCCAAAGTCTCTTGTTTAATCTCGCTCTTAACCGTTTCTATAACCAACTCATCATCATCAAGTTCTTACGTGGCAACGTCATGAAGGCAGAGCTTGCCTGGCGTATCTACAATGAATTTACAAAACCAACTAAATATATAAGTTTAAATAACTAATATCTTTGTTTCAATATTTAGTTACCTATTAAATCTTGTATTGTGATGTTGGCTGATCAATTGTAGGTTACTAAATATGTAAACTCTATATATATGCTTTTACATCAGTTGGCAACATGGGAAATTTATTACTATTATTAGTCCAGGTGTTCAACAAGTGAAATGCCTTTGCTTATCTGCATCCCAGCTACAGTACAGCAATCCTAAAGTAGATGCTGAAGACGGGAAGCTGACAGATACGAGGAACATTGCCTACCAGACGTTACTGCAAAGTGCGTACTCAGTTCAGATAGGTTTGGTGACTGACGAGACAAGCGACCCAATCAAAATGATCACTCCAAGTTCTATGGTAAAGAAGTTTCTCATAAAAATACAGTAAGGAGCTAGTTGTTCTCGGAAGAAGTTTTAATGTGAATCTGTGATTCTTGTTTAAAACTGTGATCCTAGATTGTCTGTATTCAATGTAACTTGATTTATATTATATATTACAAAATTGTATTATTGAGAATGGTTTTTGGTGATTAAACAATATTGTAAAAGGATTTTGTATTCTCCTGAGGACGTGTGTTTCCTCTGTTCTGTTGTAATTAGTATTTACTTTCGTTGTGTCGCAGGTTGTAGGCCCTAAATGTTATCAAGTACGCCATCGAGTCTGCATACAGATGAAGCTTCTCTTACTTTTGTACGGCCGTCGAAGGTCAGTACTTTGTATTTGTTTTTTTAAAATTAATTTTGATGTTAGTGCATGTATATCGTTAGTTTTGTGTAGTACGTTGGAAATTTGTGTGTGTGTTTGTGGTTACCACTTACGTAGTTTTTTGTAGTTATTGTACTGGGCCGTTGAATCGTCTAAACACAGTTGTTGCCGTGGATTCCTTACAGAAGGTTCCTAAATTCCATCGTGGAACGAACAGGTGCTGTTTACGCTGATCAACTGACAGAAATAGGTTTTTCTACACATTACTCATTTTTTGTTATACTTGACCTAGTTAATTAATCATATTAGTTCAGTTTTGTTTGAAGATATCCTTGATGAAGTGGGAAAGTCATGAAGGCAGAATTTGCCAGACGAGTGTCCTTCCTACACCAAAGACAGAACGTCATGACTCCGTTAGAGAGTAGATCTTCTTCATCATGATGTAGCACGATCGTCTCCTTATACGTAATAGGGGTTGTTATGCTACTAACCTAATCCTTTATATGATTATTCATTGTTTTCATTCTTATGAGGTGATAAAAACCATATTAACGTTTGCCGAATGGTATTTATTGCTATAAATAATTTATTTCATGTATTATGTATATAGATACCTACGTGCTTTAATCTACAGTTACCTAATAGCTATTTCTTGCCTTACAGCGTTGATAAATCACTGAAGCTAATCAAGTCAAACTACGTCACTTCCGGCAATCACATTCCACACGGGAAATATTTGCAATAAACACCGCTTCCTCGTAGAACTTCATATGAACTTTTAATTATCTATAGCTTGTCGAAGTCTGATACTTCCGGGAAATACCCTGAGAGGTATAAGGGGGGAATTGTTTAGAGATTAACATGGAGATTAAACGTAATTAGAGATTAGAGTGCGGAGTGAGGAGAGAAGGGAATCACAAAACTCTGCCAACTTCTTGTGGATAAACGTCAAGATATATTTACAAAAATTTGAAGATATTTCTAAGAATATAATGAAAATTTCTATAGAATATTTACTGACAATTTAATACGGTCAAATCGGGTAAGAGAAGAAATCAGCTTTTAATGCACCTAACAGCAAAGACCTGGCGAGGTGTTTGCGCTTACTGGATCTCGAACTAAGCTTTACCTGGGCTAAGACGTCCTGTGGCTTGTCTGAGAGACAAAACAGGATAAGGCTGGTTACTTTACTACGAATTGTGCTTTTATCATTTAGTCGTCCTCTAGGCTAACCATGGCAATACATCTTTCTAATTAGTAAGAACTACACCTTACTACATAGTTGATACTACACAAGTTGATAAAATAAGTTTATTTGTCTTTATGTTTTTAATTTTAGTTCTAAACAAGAACAGAATAAAAGTATGCATGCTAGAACACAGTAATTAAGGGTAGTACAGACTCTACTGCATTGTACCAGATAGTATATACTGTATTATACTATTTAAACGAAAATTTAAAACTATAAAACTGGTGCTCTCTCTCAACTAACTTCTCTCAATACAAAATTGTGATTATTATAAAATAATGGAAACCTATACCAAATATAGAAATAAAATTAAAAAATAATGGAAAACATTATAACCAAGACATATTCTTAGAAACATTAATAACAAAATAAATAGAAACTATTAAATACCTGTACACCTACACTGTACAGTGCTCTATTAAAATATAACATACACTTACACTGAACACAAATTGCATCCCTATAAACATTCCTATCACAGATATGTTTATACTATTCTATTCTTTGGTCGTGCGTGCCGTTTCTAACTGAGCGATGATATCAAGAAACCCCCTTGGATGTCAACCCTCGCCATACTATATTCGAAAAAAATCTGGGAAGTATTTCAATGCATATTCTTCACATATTTAAACAGACACAAAGCGAGCACACCATCATGCGCGCAGCACATTGTCATGCAGTCCTAAAAAACAATAACAAGCTTTAGGTTTTTTTTTGAAGACAAAGTTTGACTGCGCAAATTACTAAATTAAAATTAATTTATTAGTTTCAGTTAGTTAGTTTTACAAATAAAAATCCCTCAGCACCTATTTACATTCTAGCGACACTGACTACATTATTTTACAAAGAGTTACTTTAAAACGTAAAGCTTCAGCATGATTCAATGTCACTTTTGCATTAATTATATAAAGTTTCAATGACGTATATACAACAGCAGAATTTTCCATTTTAATGTCAACTAAAATAACGGTTTGGATTTCAGTAGAAATAAAATCCGCGATCAGAAGAAGTAGATTTGATGACGCTTCATCGTCCACTGAAGAGTCCACGAGCTTTAGTCGCCCGGTCTACTCGGCTGTCTCTATCTCTCTGAGCCCAGGCTTATCTTCCTTGCCCTACAGCCGAGCGATATGAACTAATACTAAAAATGTATAGAGAGGGGGAAAAGGTAGTGATGAGACGAAGAAAAGTGTTATTTACACTTAATAATAATCAAGGTAGGTTACCATCTGAGCCAACGAGGAAAAGGCAGTGTAAAAGTAGTGACAAATTGTACCTTAAATTACAAAATTTTAAGGATAAGCAATAAACTGTGACCCCTGTTCTATACACGGGGAAAACTTTATGTGGAGGGATGCTATCGTCATAATCCTCAGCATTGAATTAATCACGCTAGGATTTGGCTCTGTTTTACAAAATCCATAATATTTAAATATTTATATCCACAAATGTCCATAAGCGCTTTGCTGTTCGTTGCATTAAAAGCTAATAAATTTCCCTGTCCTCTCAATCCGCATTATATTTTGTCAGTTAATATTCTACAAACATATCCACTAACTTTCGTGTTTTTGCTTCGGATAACGTTTTTAAATAAATTATTTTAAAAATGTTTCCATTTTATTTTAGTTATAATTTTTAAAATTATAAAATATGTTTAATGATAATGGTTTGAATTTTTAATGATAATACAACACTGACTTATCAACGCTGTGCGATGAAACTGCTGCAGGGTAGACCGCTTACCGATGAAACTGTAGACCAAAGTATGTAGGTATCTAAATACATATTATAATAAAGAGTTTATTATAACAAAAAACGCCAGTCGGAAAATATTATTATTTTTTTAAGAAATCAGTATCTAAATAAATTTTCAATAAATAAATAACAAGGAAGCGGTTGATTATTGTAAATATTTTCGAAATGCGATTACCAGAAGTGACGTTGTAGCTTATGACGTATGGCGTAGGTATTTGTATGCGTAATATATTAACCAGTTTATTTATACCAATATATACCGATTGGAAAATACTATTGATAATTTTATCAAATATTATATCAGTATGGTTTCTATCATCTCCGAATATAGTAAAAAATTCTGGGCATATAAAGTATTGGAATAGGGAGATTAAAACTCCTGGTTCAGAAAAACGAAAAAATCTGAAAGACTGTACTCGTTTAGATAAATGGCAAATACTACTGTAGTAATCTATTGAAATATTTATGTGTACAAGTCTGAACTATTATATCAGGTTGCAGTTGGGCAGAACATTCTTTAGAAAAGGGTGAGAGTGGTGTGTTAGGGTTGGCTACAAATGTTGCTTTCTCCCGGCTTTAGACAGAGGGTCTTAGTTGACCTACTGACGTTTGTTCTTGAAATCTTGTCCGGAGCGTGATGTTCATGTTCATGGTGTGAAGAAGGCTAACCTTCAGAAGAAGAAGAAAAAAGTCTTAACGAGTGATATAAAAATGCTGGAGTAATATTCTAGTAAAGTGAAATTTAGCAAATAACTAGCAAAGCCGTCATTAATTACAAACAGGTACTAACTGCTCTTGAGTTACGTCCTCTTACATCGAGTTGTATAGCTTCATATTTTCTATTAAATTCATTTTGATTTAAAAAAGTCAAAGGTAAAAGGTCGCTTTTAACGAAACTCAATACTAGAAGCTCTTTACAATGTTTGCAATGAGCTATTACGTCTCAATCATGCGAAGGTTAAAACCAGATGAATCGTTTCAGGCATACACATAACGAAACGATCATAACTCCAAACATTACAATGTACGGCTAGTTATACCTAAAGTATGAATAGCATTCATCGCTGAAGAATATCATTGTGGAGTTAGGTCTTTTGTAGTTTAAGTGTTGTCTACTCTGTAAAGCACCTTTTGCTCTAAGTCCCTTTAGGCGCATCCTAACCTAATACAAGAAATTAGTAAAGCATACTATTAAAACAAAAATACTTATATGTTTTTAACATTTATAAAATGGAAAATTATTGAAATTGGTTTAGTATTAGGAATCTTAAGTCCTAATTCATAACAATTGCAGAGTTTATTATTATGTTGAAAGTCTAAAAATAATCAAATAATTCGAGTTTCTGATAAAACTAGAAGGCTCTATGAATGATATTAAAAGAAATTATAACGTATGGAGAAATGAAACGATTTAGTTGCTTTTAAATTTGTAAAAAGCTTGAAAGTGAAGTGATGTCATAGAGAATAGCTTTATCCTCAAATAGATTACGAATTTCAGACGACAGGAAGCGCTGCTGTAGTCGTGACGAAGGTATTTCAGACAACACTAGTGAGGGATGTAATTCATTTAATGTAGCTTTAGTAACTAAGTCCAACAAATGTTTCACTTTGTAGTTCGCTATCTAGGAACAACCGGTTCACATACAGACCTTCATTGCTGTGCATATGTTATACAGTTTCACATTGGATGTGGCCAGTTTTGCGGGAACCTGTGAACTGTTGTCGAGAGGAAAATTTCACAATAATAGCATTGTGTCAAATGTACATACTAACCGTATTGCAGCCGTAAAGCACTCATGGTTCGCAACACCTGGAAAAGTACCCGGGGTATTTTACAAATAACAATAAAAAGTCTGCTAAAATTAAACTTTATATATAGAACCAACTGGAAAATATTCCGTATTAGATTTCTTCAGTGAACTTATTGTTTATAAAAATAATAAACCAAAATAGGCATAAGATAGCGTAAACAAGGCTACGTACTACAGAAAACGATAGGGACATTGTATGTTATATACTTTGTAATGGATACTTACCCAAAGTCATGCCTGGAGGCAAGCTAATTCACTCGACCTGAAATCAAATGGACTAATCACGTAATCTTCCTAAGCATCGCCGATAGTCAACTTGTAGACTTGAGTCTATACGTGTTGGAATATAACAGATAAATAGCTCTGCACCACTACGATTTTATAAAATTTATTGGAAACATCTTCCCTTTAATACGTTTTATGTTTATGTATTAGGCTGCCAGAATGTTGCTAGAACGTTGCAGGAATCAGCGAGAAACTCTGACACCATATGGGCTTGAATTGTCCCCGATTCTATTACTGGGGTAGTATTATTTTTTGTAATTAAAAATTTTGGATGTTGTATAAACAATTTTTTTGAACTTATTGACGTGTTACGATTACATTGTTTATTTTAACATGTCTATTTGTACACGTATAATTATTGAGATAAATTGTGAACGTTTTCTCAAACTATTAATTAAAAATGAAAGCATCTAACTGCAAAAATAATTTTAAATAACAGCTCCAAGCTTTTTGCTGACAATAATTATCGTTGTGTCAGATGGACTTTCGACAAGATAACACTTTTTAAAATTAGGTTTTGTAACGTTTTTTCTGTATTTCCGCCAAGTAGCTAAGTAAAATATATGTTTTTGTTTTGATTTAATTTTTTTAATGCAGAAATATTTATTTAAGAATAAAAATTAATTCCTAAATTATTTTCTTTCAGTAACTTAGATGAACTTTTAAAATTTAATACTGGAAAAATTATGATATAGAAAAATTAAAATGCTTGAATGTAATTTTTTATGCATGTATGAACATTAACAGAAAATAAAGTTAAACAACAGTACAATGTATAAGACTATTAATGTACTAAAATATGTTATTTCGCTATTTTCGACCTAATTCGTTTTGCACCAGCTGCAACATTAGCAAACAAAGCCGGGAAGTTGTCTTCATTCCACCGAAGTTGACGGTCAATGAAAATAGTCCAAATACTTTCTTCCTAAAGACAATCGGATTATCAAAATCTCCAGAATAGCCTGCATTATGGCTGCTTGCACACAGCATGGATGCTGTTACTGATATCTGTGACCGTGAATAGTCTTTGTGCCATTTCTTCAATGGCACAGTCCTCAGGTTAGAATGCTTTAGAAGTTGGCGATGAATTCCAACCACTTAACGTTACTTTCTTCAATGCCCTAACAATCCTCGAAGCATAGTTAATATTTCTAACTTTATTGTTAAGCTTTATACCATTCATTGTTTTCAACATGCCGAAATCGAACTCGTGAGAAGTAACGCTGAAGTTGTCATGTGTAAGCAATCCTTTCATATTGTACAACGATCTTCCGACAGTGCTGTTGTCAGAACCAACTCGGATTTGGTACAATCTCGGATCCCCCCTGTATACTGCATCAGCCAATGTCGGAACCCAATGATTCTTTATAATAAGATAAATACTCATTCATTAACATGATGGACACCTTGTGAGGATGACTGCGAATATTGGTAACTTTTCCTCCAGTGATGCCATATCTCTCGTTTGCGTTGTTCAGATACCGAGGTCCTAATAAAAGTTACTGTGTGTCAACTGGAGGATTCTAGAGCCGAACCACTTGTCTTGCCTACATGATCTACTTTTGTCCTCTCACTTACTGTCCTCCATTCCTCTGCTCTTCATTGCGTCATTCGATTTATACGTAAATGACCTTCTCTGCCAGTCTCATCTCTTGCCTTCAGTGCTCCTTCACAAGTATTGACAGAAAACAGGGTGTTGAACGTTTAGCGTTACCCAGGGTGCACCCCGTGGAGGCATCCAACTTTACACTCCTGGATGATCACGAAGATGACGAAGATAGCAACGATTTTACAAAGCATATTCAAAATATCCTGACCTGAAATTAAATTTCTGATGATGCATTATTTCGTTTTATCTAGAACAATATTTTTTTTTTAAAGTTCTACAAGTGTTTTTCAAAATGTTTACCTCTACATCGAACATTCCGTGTTCTGTGGAAAGAAAGACTGCAACCAAGTGGCAGACACATTGCAGGAATATGGGAAACTGACATGATATGACCTTGAACTTTCCCCGATCCTACCACTGGATTAATATTATTTCTCTAATATAGCCTATTACAATTAATATTTTATTGACAAACTTCATTTTTAGCTATTCCAGCGTAACGAATTATGTATATAACTCATTATAAAAATGTACATTTGTATACATATAACTATTTACATAAAATGTGTTAGTTTTGCGAATACATGACTAAAAAAATTTCATAGCAATAATAATATCAACTAAAAAGCTCCGAGCTTCTTGCCGCCATACATTGTCAGGATTTCCAAAACTTGTAACTGTGTCACTCACCAGAATACGAGCTCTTGAAAATGCTGATAATGATTGAGGAGAAAAGCTTGGAACAGTTTAGTTATATCATTATTGTGATGAACTATTTGCAATAATATATTTCTACATAAATTCGTAATAATATTTTAGGCGTTATGTATTAATAATTATGTTTATAACTATAAATTGAAAAGTGTCAATATTACACAAAACATAAAAATGTTTTTTTGTGTATAAAAGCAATAAGTAAATCCACTCTAGCTTTGGAAAAAGTGTTTTCACTTTGCGTAAGAAACTTTGCGCCTCAGTTTATTCTCACTAAGTTGCTTTCTATGTTTTGCGAATGAAAGGTTTAGGAGTTTGTATCGCCTTTGACATTAATGTGAACCTAGCGCTGTGTTCTTTCATTATTTATTTCCTCCAGTAAGTCTTTGCAAACAATACAGGGTTTTGGAATCGGTTTGAGTTAACCTGAGCTTGCATTACCTGGACCCAAAGTGAGGTGTATAAAACCTAATGTACACGTCTATGCTCCCAGTATAAGGATATGTGCACCAGGCATACATGATTAAAAACGTGTTGAGGTTTGTTAAGTCACTGCGCATTGATGTACATTAACATTTATATTGCTTACACAGCTGATGGTGTTTGGATGGAACCGACGACTAAATTGCATTTTGCTAGCAGCCTCTATACAGAAGGCTGTGCAAACACCGTATAAAGTATCGATTAGGAACGATGCAATTAGTTAATACCGAAATCAGGTTAGACCTTATCGGTGCATCTTTGTTTTATACACATATTAGCAAAGCAACTAACTTTAAATTTAATTCGAAATAATATAATACCAGAATTTCAAGAATTGCAGAAAGTAATCAGTAATGAAAAATTACTGCATCTGAATTTTTTTTGTATAAATATATAATCCTAGGAATATATAAATATCTTAAAGAAAGAAACACAAAAATGTATTGCCTGTTGATGTTTTTCCAAAGTTTAATAGTTAGACAAGAATTCGTATTAGTTTATTGTGCTAAAATGTAGTGAAAAAAGTGGAAAAGAGTAGAAATTTGAAAAGAGAAATTAGTTACAAGAACTGTACTATCCGAAGTCTTGTGCCATAGACAGGGTTTCTTTAGATACTCCTTAAAGTCCTAACTGTCTGCCTAATGACCGTAGAGGTGTCAACTCTCATCCGATAAACCAGAGAATTTAGTTTAATTTCTCATGGAAAGCAAATGTCTTTCTGGATATAATGTATTTTTTTTAACAAAACACTGCAGGATAAAAATTTACAAAAGAATGCGAGATTTGTAAAAAAATGTAGTACTTTTGCACAACGGCATAAACGGCTTTTTATGGACAGAGTCCTTCTGCTAAACCAAACATTTGTACCGTCTGAAATAGTTTCAAGTGCACGTCTATGCTCTCAGTATAAGGATATGTGCACCAGACATACATGATTAAGAATGTTTTCAGGTTTGCTAAGTCACTGCGCATTGATACAGATTAACATTTATATTGCTCACACAGCTGATAGTGTTTGTATGGAACTAATTGATAAATTGAATTCTGTTAGCAGCGTCTATACAGAAGGCTGTGCAAACAACGTATAAAGTATCGATTAGGAACAATGCAACTATTTAATATCGAAATAATGTTAGACCGTATCTGTCCATCTTTGTTTTATACACAGATTAGCAAAGTAAATAATTTTAAATGTAAGTGGAAACAATGTTACCATAATGTAGAGAATTGCAGAAAGGAATCATGTGAGCATGATAATGCCATCTGAAAATTAGTTCTAATTTTAATTAATAGTGGGTAATTCTATAATTATGTAAATATATTATTTCACGATACCCAAATATGTTTTTCCTGTTGTAATTATAGGATCTTTAAAAGATATATATAGGAATTCTTATTACTTTAATGTGGTGCAATGTACTGTAAAAACCGCGAGATGAAGTAGAAATTAAAAAATGAAATTATTTACGATAACGGCAGAAGTCCTGTACAATAGACAGAGATCTTGTAGACACTCCTTTAAAGTTATCACTGACTGCGCAGTTACTATAGTGGTTTCAACTCTCATCGGATAAACCAGGGAAATCAAGTTCAATTCTCATTTTATATTTTCGTGTATATTATTTATAAAAACGTATTATATTTTTATGTATATAAACAATATACACGAAAATATAAAATTTACTCATGAATTTGAATAAAAAAATAAACTAAATTATTTAGGTATTACAATTACCAGAAATAATGAATCATTTGATTATAATATATATAGAAAACCAACGCAGACAAATCATATAATACCTAATTACTCAAATCATCCATACAACCAAAAAATGGCAGCGCTTTATAATTTACTACATAGAATGCACAAAATAAAAAATGAACTTAAATGATCAAATAAAAGACAAAACTATACTATATCAAATTAGTTTAGAAAATGGATATAAAAAAAAAACTAGAGATAAATTAAATAATCATAATAATGTTTAATAATAAAGCAGAAAATCGAAAATATCTTCGTACCTAATAAGAGAGAAAATATTTGGACAACTTTTACATTCACTGGTAACGAAATAAATAAAATTACAAGATTATTTAAAGAAACAAATTTACAAATTACATATAAAAATGATAATAAAATTAAAAATTTAATAAACAATAACACAAATCAAAGTAATATGCACGAAGGAAATGGAGTATATAATATAAAATATCAAACTTGTAATAAATTATATGTAGGACAAACAAAAAAGATATTAAAAGAAAGATACAAAGAACATTTAAACGCTTATATCAAACCACACATATACAAAAACAAATTTAGCTACTCATTGTATTAATAATGGACACGAGTTTCCGGAAATAGAAAACATGAAATTAATAAATGAATTAAATAAAGGATTAAAAATGAATATATTTGAAACATTGGAAATTTATAAGCATAAAGTTAAATACAAATTAATTGATGAACAAATTCAAGTGAGATCAAGGCACCAAACTATTTATAAGGTCATTGATGTTATAGAAAAAATTACATAAAGTGCAATACTTATAAACACATGGTCGTTTGTAGCACATATGATTTATATTTGTAAAAATATTTTATTAGATAATTATTTTCCTGAAGATGCTGGCACAATTTTATAGGCGAAAAGCATTGAATAAATATATTCATTAAAAGTATCCTTGTTTTTGAAATATTTTTAATTTATTAACTCTATTACGAGAAAACATATCACCATATTTAATATATATATATATACACAAGTTAAAAAGTACTACGTCACAAAGTGAGGTGACAAAGCAACAGCTGAGAGCAGTGAATAAAATCCTGGAGCACGAATATATTGCTCTTCCGTAACTTACATTAGCAAACTAGTCTAATCACTTCTCATTCTATAAATTTGGTTTTTATTATATTTTTATTTAATTTATTTCATTATACCTCTTGCGTCAGGGGATAACCACTCAAACCTTAAAAGTATTTGTGTGCTCTAATGTTTCAACCAGTATTCTCTTCATATTTACGGGACGTCACCTTTCCATTTAAAGGCAAATCAGGTTAACTGTAAGCAATGAGCAAAGTTAGCTATGTAATAACTTTTACATTTTAATTTAAACTTTCCACCGCGGCTAAATGAAGCTTTATGATTCTATGTTCCTTTTTATGAACTTAGTTAAATCATGTCGTGAAACTTCATCACAAGCTATGTGGAACTTTATGCGTGCACTACGTCAACAAAGGAAACATAGCATTTTATAGGCTTACTTAAGCTTTTATATCGTACAAAGTGTAACATTATGACAACTACATGTAGCCAAAGTCGGCCGTCCAGTCCACATTTGCCTGTCATGTACGTCAGCACTGGTGCTGGTTAAGAATGCCATTACAGGGCTTAGCCAATAATGTAACGGGAATCATTAGATAATTTTGTATTATGTTTTCACTAACAGGTTATCCATGGTACGATCATATTTCTCATCCAATACAGAGTGAGTTGAGTTAGTAGGACCATTCGTTGCGTGCTACATCTATAAAAAAAAAACTAATACGGGTTTATACTCCCTTGGAATGTAACCTCATCAACAGGTACGGACGCGCGCGAGTGTGTGTGTGTGTGTGTGTTGTGTGTATGTGTGTGTGTGTATATATATGTCTGTGTGTGTGTGTATATACATAATATATATATATATATATATATATATATATATATATATATGTGTGTGTGTGTGTGTTGTGTGTGTGTGTGTGTGTGTTATATATATATATATATATGTGTGTGTGTGTGTGTTATATATATATATATATATATATATGTGTGTGTGTGTGTGTGTGTGTGTATGTATGTGTGTTCGCACGCCTGTCAGCGCTCACCTAGGTTTGTAAAGGATAATGAGCAACTCAACTCCTTCACTAATAGGACATACAGTAGCCATAGAGAGATGTGTCCCTCCTAAGGTTCTTTGCTTCTCTAAAACTTATATAATTTTCTCCCTTTCTTCATGACCTCTGTTTTTTTAACATTTCCCATTTCCAGTAGGTAGCCATAATATTTTAACCATGTTTCTCCTGATTACATATATAAGTCAGGTATTCAAACTTCCTAAAATTGCCTTTTTATTACCCAGCAAGCAGAGGTTGTAGATACTAATTGGGATTTACCTTTCGAAAACTCAAGATTAAATATGCTTAAGCATGAAATAATTCAAGGTTTCATATGTACTTGAAAGCTAATTCACAATTTTAGTATCTTTTCAACATTTCTTTATAGATCTACTCTCATGAATCCCGCTTGACGTGGCTATTACACAGTGTAAATATATTGGTTTTTTATGGTAATACAAAAATACACATTTAAAGACATTCATAGTGCTCAAATAATAAAAAACTCCAGTTATAGTTTTCATACAAAATAATACATTCCTTCCTCAACAGCAATAATATTCAAAAAGGCGATCGAGCTCTAATGCAGAGATTCCTAAGACTAAAGTGGTAATTGGGTTCGGGGATGGCGCAGCCTGATAACATTTGCCAAACCATTACGCCCCGAGTAGTTTCGTATGGAGCAATGCATTTTGTGTTTTGGCAGAAGCGTCACTAGTCCTGCATGACCAAAGTTGATAGTCAGCATTTCACTCTGATATTTTAGTAACGTCAAGTCCTTCTTGTTCTTTCCTGTAACCCTACACTCATCCTCAAGCGGGGACTTCGCGAGAGGGAGCAAGGGGGAAAAAGCAGAGAGAGAGGTAGAGAGGGAGAGCGACCTAACCCTAATGTAGATAAGAGCATTAATATACATCGATTGTTGTTAAGATACATTAGGATAGGCAAGATAACAAAATACCTTTGAGGGTGGCAAAAGTTAAGAAGACTTCATAATTTTGAACGTAACTAATGGGGATAGAATTGATAAAGCGATTTTAGTAAAATAGTTTATACGAAGCTTGTTGTTACAGCTGGGACAAAGAATTTATTTTCAGGCAGGGTAAACGTGTATAAAGTTGACAACGAAAACTAAAGTCTAGTAACTTTGCAGCAAAGTTTCTATTGTCCGAAATTTCTCGGATTTGTGTTTTACGGAGATTCGTGTTAATTTATAATTGCCTAGAAGTTATTCCTCTCAATTCTGTGTCATAGCTGTACATTCGGCAGCTAAATATCGGCTGTTGCCGACTGCTAGGCTATCGACTTTATTCCAGATTTATTTGAAGTAAGCATTACATGTCATAGTAGGGTCAGACCTCAATCTACGTGTGTATAATAAGCTCCATTAAAATATCGCCTATCGTATTGGATAGTAGACATTGTCGGGATTGACTCTTGGTGGTCGTACACTAATTGGGCGGAGGCTCTACAGGTATTTTATTTGCACATTTATTCTCTCGTTTTGATAATTTTCTATTGTTTTCTTCTACACGTTATTGCTCTCGTCTTTGTAATACACATTATCCTATATTATGCACTATATGTCTGGATAGATGGTGTGTTTCTGGAGAGTGGGAAGAGGACCCTCCCGGTCACGTACTTATAGATTCCCATGTATGACCTTTAGAAACATCTCTCCACAGAGGACTATCTTGTAAATAAGTGATGCATCTTCCAGCCTCAGATTGTTGAACTACGTCATCGTTCCCCCACCTTACTGTTCTGTAAGGCTCAATGTGTTTCTTTAACATATACAAACAAATCTTCGTTTACGGTCTAAACCGGTTGATAACGCCGTCTTAAGGGCATTATTCGATATAAATCGCTGGTAATCGTAACCAACCGGTTTATGTAGAAAGATTATTGCTATAATTTAATCCAATACCAAATCGAAATTAAAACCCCTTTACAGGAATATTCACGGATTTACGAAAAATTTAGTTGGTAGTTAAAAATTGATTGGCATATTGAGAAATGTACAGCAATCTGCAGAAGTCGAGATTCTGTAAAACTAACCGTTTCCTAAAATAGTTGATCTGTTACCTATTTTATGTTCGGCTAAAGAGGAAACTTATAGTCCAGTTAAACCTTTACTTGTCAATAAATGCGCAAGAATGTAATTCCAACGCAGAGAAACTTGAGGTATAAGCTTTAAGAAAAAAAGTGCCACGCTTCTTCAGAAAATGGGAGTCCAAAAACGTTTGAAAACGTCTTTTGCGTCAATAATCGGAAATAACGAAATGAACGAGTAAATACGATTCTGGTTCTGTGTATATACGATAAATAGCATCTGTGTGAGGAGATCAAACATTTAACTTCTATTAAGTTTGGTTTTCATATACAACTCCCTTGGGCTGAGCAATCACTCTCCGAACATGTCGTTGCAACGTTACTCTGAAGCAAAAGGCTTTCTCGTGTTGGTACATCCTTCTACACCTAACCTTACATGCTCCGGGTAGTAGACTCTGGTCTTACTAGAAACTCTACCTAGATAAATGATATGTTCTTGTTTTATTAGTCTAAACATGTTGCTACTGTTAGAAAGGTACTAAATCAATGACATTATGTTAATCTATGTAAAATAAATTTGGTAAGTTGCGACACATTAATTCCGTACGAAGTACATTGCTATGCAGACCTGAAAACAAACAATGCTAGAACAGAAAATTTGATTGTGGAAACTATTAAATTAAAAATTAATTGTTTAGTTTTAGTAAGTTTGTTTTAAAAACAAAACTTCTTAACGCGAACATTCTCTCAGTAGGTATTTATATTCACCGTTTTCTAGTGACGTTGACTTCATTATTTTGTTAAGAGTTAATGAATTAATTTCAATAATAATTACAGTATGTCAATAATGTAATTGAGCTTTCATGTCGACCTCTGTTCCATAATCGGGCTGAATGCTAATACAATGGACATTGTCCTCATAATTCTGGGGTTGAATTAATCACTCTAGGAATTATTGAAAAATCAATAATATTTAAATTTTTAATATCCACGAATGGCCATAGAGCTTTGCTGTTGGGTGCATTAAAAGCTGATTTCTTCACTTACCCAATTATCCGTATTATATTTTTCAGTAAATATTCTACAAAAAATAACTTCTGTGTTTTTGCTCCAGATAAAGTTTTATAGTACATGTTTATTACACTTTGATATTACTTGCTACTAGACTTTTGTTAAGTTTAGTTGTTAACTTACACTTGGAGGAACAGTTTTCGTCTTACAACTCGTCAACTTCATATTTTGGCCGCTAGGATTGCTGCAGTTGTGCTTTTCAGTAACATTTTCTTTTTGAAAATTAGAAGTAATGTGATAGAAGAGTGTGTGTGATCTGTGTTGTGTTTGTTCATTAAGAATACCATTTTTATGTGTGTTGCTATGTCTGTATATTTCACATTGTTCTAGTGTGTTTAATGTATGGCCTTCGTTGCATGTGGGAATGGTGCTAATTTGAAGGAGTAGTTATATGATGAAGTTTCAGCCAAGAAAGAAGGTGGCAGGATTTAGTGATTCCCTCTTTTTCTCAACTTGCACTCTAGTCTTTAATTGCGTCTAACCGCCATGGTTATCACTATACGTTTCCCCTTAGTTATTAGTGGTCTAAATGGTGTGTCGGCTTTGTGGATTCTAGGTAGGCATCTTAATATTGGTGCATATGGTTTGAATGGGTAAAGTTTTGTGTGGTATTTTAATTTATTTAGTATAGTTTAGGGTATTTCTGTGTGCCACTATTAGGTTTTTTATTGTATTAAGGTATTTGTTAGTTGGGTCTAGGATTTGTTCGTATTTATTTTCTTTTATGTGGTTAGTCATTGAGCTGATGTATTTGTTAATTTCTAACATGACTGGTGTGTTTGTTTTATCTGATTTTAATATTACGTAGTTGTTGTTTTCTAGTTTTTCTTTGAGTTTCATAATTTCTTTTTTGTTTATATATTGTTTTTGTTTTAGTGTTTTTTTTATTATATCATCTGCTGGATTATACAACACACCTTAAATTGCAAATACATCAAAAAAGTAACATAAAAACGTAACGATGCAAAAGGTCATGCGCAAAGCTTTTCTCAGTTAGTGAGGCTATAGTAAAATAGAACCCCTCTATGAATCAGTTCCTATCCAAAGTAAAACTGATCTCAGAACGTAACGACAGAGCTCTGATTTATTTGTCAGTGCAAGACTAATTAATAAGGCAGGCGGGCAGCAAAGTTTGCTTTAATGTCAGAGCCACTGATTTCCTCCCCCCTGACCTTTCCCCAGTAGCTCTGTGTTGCATCACGAACACACCCTAGGATCACATTACGAGGGATTTTTCGAAACACATTTAAGGAGGTTTAACTGTTCGTTTTGCATTTAGTATATCCTTCTTTGTTTGGTAATTTTGATGACGACGTAAATACAGGGTATAATTGCGTATGATTGCGGTAAAGGCGGTAATATAAAAGCTGACAGATGCACGGAACAGGGCAACATCCGACCCTATAGTTTCAGGCAGACGCACAGATCCGGGTTACATCCGACTATATAAGTAGAGAAGCACAGATCCGGGTCACATCCGACTATATAGCTACAGACCCACAAATCCAGGTCACAGCCTACAGGCAGACGGACAAAATAACTAAATAACTACAGACGCATATATCCATGTGACAGTGGATTATAGAGCAACAGGGAGACTCACAGAACAAGAACACATCCGGCAATATAGCTACATACACAGAACCGGATCTCATACGACTGTTCAGCTACAGACCCACAGATCCAGCTCACAAATACCATGAACCAAGAGAAAAAGCACAAAACAGAGCTACTACTGATCATAAAGCCACAGGTAGGTGAACAATTCAGTGTCAAAACCAACTATAAAATATAGACTGACTCACCAGTTAGGTCACAGCAACAATATAACAATAGACAGATGAACAAATCCAGGTCACACCCAACAATATAACTATTGACAGACGCACAGATTCAGGTCCAACCAAACAATTAAACTATAGAGAGACGCACAGATCCAGGTCACACCAAACAATATAACTATAGAGAGACCCACAGATCCAGGTCATACCAAACAATATAACTATAGACAGACGCACAGATCCAGGTCACACCAAACATTATAACTATAGAGAGACGCACAGATCCAGGTCACACCAAACATTATTACTATAGAGAGACCCACAGATCCAGGTCATACCAAACAATATAACTATAGACAGACGCACAGATCCAGATCACACCAAACATTATTACTATAGAGAGACGCACAGATCCAGGTCACACCAAACAATATAACTATAGACAGACGCACATATCCAGGTCTCAACAAACAATATAACAATAGACAGACGCACAGATCCAGGTCACACCAAACAATATAACTATAGAGAGACCCACAGATCCAGGTCATACCAAACAATATAACTATAGACAGACGCACAGATCCAGGTCACACCAAACATTATAACTATAGAGAGACGCACAGATCCAGGTCACACCAAACATTATTACTATAGAGAGACCCACAGATCCAGGTCATACCAAACAATATTACTATAGACAGACGCACAGATCCAGATCACACCAAACATTATTACTATAGAGAGACGCACAGATCCAGGTCACACCAAACAATATAACTATAGACAGACCCACAGATCCAGGTCATACCAAACAATATAACTATAGACAGACGCACAGATCCAGATCACACCAAACATTATTACTATAGAGAGACGCACAGATCCAGGTCACACCAAAATATATAACTATAGAGAGACGCACATATCCAGGTCTCAACAAACAATATAACAATAGACGGATGTCCAAATCCAAATCATAGTCGACTATGTAACTATACATTGACACACAGATTCGAATCAAAGCTGATCATAGAACAACAGACGGATGCATAGATCCGGATAAGAGCCGACAAAATAGCTACTGATCAGAGGTTTTAGTTGTTAGACAACTGCAAACAAGTGATGTAACTAGTGGTATACGTACAGGTCCAGGTCACTACACAACATATAGCTGCATGTAAACACACATATCTGTGCCAGAGTCGACAAACCACGACTCCCATTTGTTTGAGAGCTACAAATTGCACGGCCTCTTGAGATTGGGGTTAAAGAACTATTCAGACCACAGCCATGAAAGGGGGAAGAGTGTGTACTTAGTCGATTTAGGATTGAATCCTGTACAAAGGGATGATGGTAAAATTTAGAAGTAAGATTTTAAAACTATTTAGCCAGATACGTCAATTATACAGAAAAAATATTGAAGTCGAATGCATGGTTTTAAACCTATGTTTAACCTTCATTGTTAAGTTGCAGGCTGCAGCTGTTCCGCTAATAATGTGTTCACTGCGGCAACTATTGAACAGTAATGAAACTATTTTTTAAATTGTTTATAGTTTATAATATTCTGTAAATACTATGCATTTTCAAATGTATAAATGAAATGTATTTTTTTGTGCAAATAAATTTCACATTTTCCTAAAAACGATTAATATTTTCTTTTTTGCTTTGGTTTATATCTGTAAAAAATAACAGTATTTCTGCTTTTGTTTTTCTATCCCGACAGTAGTACATATAAGGCGACTATGAGAAAACATTTGAGAGACAAAAATTCAAGGCAGTCAACCTCTTAAATATCTTAAAATCACCTGATATATTTTGGAAAACAAAGTTACAAATTTGCATATAACATGTCAGTAGTAGACGGACAATAACGTTAAAAGAGCTTGGCGTCTACCTTTTATTACCTCATATATTCCTGATACATTTCAGAAAAATCCTAACATTGCTTAAAAGTATTCGGATATTATAATGTTAAAACGAGGACAATGTCTTCTTCCCCTTAGCAATTCATACTCGCCTTATACAATTGTAAAAACAAATAGTTTAATTTTCACTCAGAAGCATCAGGAGATAAGGCAACTATCAAATTCGTCTGATATCATTGTAGGAACGAGAATTTAAAACTTTGCATTGAGGTATCAAGCGAATATAGGATATGATGAGGCAGGGGCCAGTGGGTTGAATTATCGACCCAGTAGAAGGCGCCATCTAGTTTATAAAATAATAACTAAATAGTGTTTCACCAACACAATCATTTATGGATCCATCTATCAACTCAGGAAGTGCTGCCATCAGGTTTAGAAAATATTAACTAAATAGAATTTTTCCAACACAATTTTCTAGTCAGTAAATTGTTAGTTTCAATGGAATGGGAGGTAATAAAATTACACATTAGACACAAATGTATATGAATTAATTATTTTTATTCAATGTATTAGAAATAGAAATGTATTCTATTTATTTTTGTTTACACTACTTATGCATTTTTATTGTATAAAGTATATATATATATATATATATATATATATGCATTCATACCATATATATTACACATACAATTATTTGAAATTATTAGGGATGAAACGGATGTGCTTCTGGAGATCCAGAAGGAAGTTCCAGGATGCTGTACCGTGGCTGAGAAGAAAACCAAGCCCAAGATGGACGTTGCGGTGATCTGCCTTCGACCACCCACGAAATCGAACTTTAACAATGTAAAAAAGTATTAAAACTAGCCCTAAAACCGACCAGTATCGATGGCTACAAGAACGACGAGTCCAGGAAAATCCAGGAAATCCACAGCAATCCTAGTGAAAGTTTTTAGGGCAAGTCTAAATTTTAATTGAAATTAACCATTTATCAAAACCAGTACAAATGTCTTAAATTTATGTAATCAAATTTCTTATTACATAAATTGAATCACTTGGAAATGAATAATTAAAAAATATATAAACAAATGGCTATTTTTTAAACAGTAAAAATATTGGAGGTCATGAAGGAATAATTTGTTCAAATTATAAATTGCAAGTTCTAGAATCAAAAGATCAAGAAATAGAAAGTTCAAGTTTTTATAAAGTCAAAATCTATATATATATATATATATGTTCAAAATGAATATTCACATAAATTATTTAGAGTCAATATCAGAAAATGAATAAGAAAGCCATAAAGAAATTCATTAATTGAGATGATTTAGCAATTAAGTGAATAGAATTTATTCTATATCCGTATATACTAAATCTAGCATCTATCATCAAATAACTGGGAAAATGTGAATCCAGTAAATTTGGTTCTAAAATCCTTAAGAATAATATTAGGGAGCACAAATATAAATTAAGTCTAAAGGCAATTGGAAGTAATTTTGCATGGTACTTCTACAAAAATTTATATGGACATAAATCAAAATAAATAAATATAAATCATTCTTCTGTTATATTTAAATATGTATGAGATTTTGTGTGTGAAAGTTTGAACTCTAAAAACCAAAATGTTCTCATATTGACTTCAAACATTAGAAACAGTTAAATAATAATGTTATCCAATTGACTATTGAACGTGATGCTAAGTTTATAAGAACATTTAAGAACTTCATAAAACATTCAAATATATTTCATGTCTAAAGAATTGCTTATAACTAATAGTAAATAATATAATCAAATTGAATGAAATGTAATTAAAAATTATATGATATTTTGAAAAGAAAATTTTAATTTATATTTTATTTTTAAAGTAAATAAAGCAAAATAGAACAAACAAATAATGTTTCAAGTTATTAAAAAAACCTCTGGTAAGGCTAGTATATAAAAGTTTATGAAATATTATCAACTAGTAACTATGAATAACTTTAAATAATTAAATTGAACTAGCAAACAGTTTTTAAACTAATATTATCGAAAACAGAAAGTAGCAGATAAATATATACTGAAACACAATTTTATAAAGTATAATTTATCACCTAAATGAGTTTTAACATTTTTGTTAGTTTTTATATAATGTCCAAGGATTGATCCACTGGCGATCACGCACGACACACCACAGGTACCAGGATATGGTAAGTTGGGTGGGTTCATAAATTGACCGCGGTTAAACTGCCCGTTTCGCGGAAACAGAGTTCAACATCACCAGGTATAGCTCAAGCGAAAAACGCGTAAATGTAGGCACAGTGCTGGTAGGGTGTGGAACGCGAAATCGGGGACAGAAGTTTCTCCCTGAGAGGTTTAGATGCGGCAGTGTGTATGTGTGTGTGTGTGTATGATCGGGACAGCGTTCATCTCTCCACGTTATACTTTTCCATCGCATAAATTGACATCGTGACGCGGAAGGGACATACTTTGGTTACCTCGGAAATATATAAAACGTTTTAGAAATTGTAACGTAAAACTATTTCCATTATTCTAAGCAAGTATATCTGTGTTTTTAAATAACATTTTAACACAACCTCATCCATAATTACTTTCTTACTTCATGCAATTTTATTTATATTTATATGTAACATTACATTACTAAACAAAATCTGCTTCTGGCTCATATTTAAGCCATAAATGTCTTTAGCTGACATTATTCAAACCGGCAGAAATGTCATTTCAATCCCCACCCCTTCTACAATATCAGCCTCACAGGGGAAAAACGTAAATGTCAAACATCGATATTTCATCATATTTCTGATAATAAATGTTAAACAGTTTAAACATTAAGATTTAAAATAAAATATGGAACTGGAGAACAGTGTTGGATAATTCATTTGAAGAATATTAAAAGTGGTTTTAATGGAATCTATTTGATGTAATGATACAAATGTATTTAATACAAATCATCGATTAGATGCTTAAAAAGTCTACTGAATAAAAATTGTATTTAGCGGATTAAAATCTGTTCTTAAAAAGTGCTATTTACACCTAGGAGCGTTTTCGTTTTCAAAATTGTAATGAAAATTCATAGCTCATTATCAGTATATTAAATTAATTGCAGTGAAAATTATAAAAAAAATTATAAATTACTATATTTGTTAACTCAAACACATATTTAACAATGTACATAAAATGAAGTAACATAAAATACTGGTGTCAAAATCTGTAACATAACTTCTACCATAAAATAAGCTGAATGAGATAATATGTTATCACTTAATTTAGTGTAAAACGTGAAGAGAACCTGAAGGAAAAAAATGAAGGACGAATATTTCTCCCGCTTAAAACTCACATAGTAAGCCCTGCCATAAAAAATAGTGACTACAAGAAAACCAGGAGTCCTCCTGCCTTGAGCGAGTGCTCCTCTTTAGGTCGAGTGGCCCTTTTATATAATTCATTTGACGTAGCGAAGTATCTTTTCCTTTGCCTACTACCTCAGTACCGGACCTGACGGAGTGGACCAACTAGATCAAATTCCCTTGTCACCGTCCAATGGTCCTGACTTGGTCGAGGGTCTCTGGGTTGAATACATTATTCTGCCTCAATAGTTATCCTAACTTTATCTACTGCTCAAGCCTTAGTCGAGACCTCCTGCCTTGGTCGAGTGTCCCTGGGTTGATTAACCTATGCTGCCTCAATTGAATTTTCCTAACTTTATCTACTGGTCCAGCCTTGGTCGAGTGCCCCTGGGTTGATTAAATTATTCTGCCTGTATTGAGTTTTCCTGACTTTATCTATTCTTCCAGCCTTTGTCGAGATCTCCTGCCTTGGTCGAGTGTCCCAGACCTGGTCTAGTTTTCTGCATCGATCGAATACCTCTGATTTGGTATCGAATGTTTCTGACCCCTGTTTGGTTGCACCTAATTAGTTCAAGAGCCCCTCCCTTAATCACGTTCGTCTGTCATGGGGGTATGCCTTTGCCCTGGTCGAATGCAATGCCTTATTCTTTAGGGGTATGTCAATTCTTTACTTGCACCATTTCTGCGTTTAATTGATGATGAAAAGGGGAGTGAAAATTAACGTGCATAAAGGCTATTATATGTGTACACATCTTAATAAACATTAACTAATTGATTATTTTGTTTCATAAACCAAAAGGATTATTATAATTCACTGCGTAAATCCAGTGGCGGATGGGTTACGTTGTGACGTCATTGTTCAGTTCAGTATTGTAACGGTTATTAGTTAAATTGTGAAACAGTGAAAACCTGTAACTTTAACCATTTTATAATTAATTGCAGTAATTATTGAAGGTTATTATACAAATATGAGTTCTGCCCCACATTCTTCCATTAAATGTTTCTTTCAGTAAGATATTGCAAACAATATAGTCTACCTTTGAGTTTACCTGTGCTTGCATCAGCTGGACTTAAAGTGAGGCGTATGAAACCTTAGGTATCGTCTATGCTCCCAGTATAAGGATATGTGCACCAGACATACATGATTAAAGACGTGTCGAGATTTGCTAAGTCACTGCGCATTGATGGACATTAACATTTATATTGCTCACACAGCTGATAGTGTTTGGATGGAACCGACGACTAAATTGCATTCTGTTAGCAGCGTCTATACAGAAGGCTGTGCAAATACCGTATAAAGTATCGATTAAGAACGATGCATTTAGTTAATACCGAAGTCACGTTATACCGTATCTGTGTATCTTTGTTTTGTCACAGATTGGCAAAGCAACTAACTTTAAACATCATTAGAAACAATATTGTCAAAATATAAAAAATTGCAGGGAGCGGTATAAAATTTAAATTTTTTATAAAAAATCACAGTAAGTAGGCAGATTTTATTAACTGATGGGAGGATCCGTGAGGTTATAAGCTGTTGTTAATGTAGCTAGGTGAAACCTGGACGAGATATAATGGACATTTTCGTAAAAATGAATTTTGTAAGAAAATTTAGCACTTATAAAACCTACTATTTATTAAATCTGCGAAAGTCAAATACAAGTTGAACTAATAGCGTACAATAAAATAACTTTTCAATTATTAAACAAGCGTTTATTTCGTAGAAAGGTTTTGTAATTGTAATTAAGCTAATATACTCTTAATTGGTTTTGTAACAGCGCTCTATCTAAGGATGTAAAGAGAAGTTAGTTACTTCTGTTAGTCTGCATAGACATTTACTTGTGGAACCTGTCACTGATACAGCCGGTTGATATTCAGCGTTACTGATCATTGTTTTTTTTTTATTATTACTTTTTATTACTAAAACTCGGAGGGGCCTTATCGGTGTAGAGCACTTAGCTACAGCCTTTGTACTCTCTTCCCATCCCTACCACAGGACTAGCTTAGTAAATACCTACCTCTTTGCAGAAATCAAGTACATACCTGATGCTAAATCTTCTGATATCCTCTGGTGTACAAACCTGCCAATCAAACCACTTTCTCCTTGCAGCTCCCAAAGCAGGACACTCACAGAGTACGTGGATTGGGCTTTCCCCTTGGTCCTCGTCGCATCTCTTGCACACAGGGGACCTAGATTTTCCAATTTTGTATTGGAACCCCCTCAGATTCCCATGGCCTGTAACCAGCTCTACAGTAGCTCTGAGTTGATGTCTACTTAAGGAGAGTAGATCTTTGCCCCACAAATCTCCTGAGTAACCCCACTTGCTTTTGTAACAGCTAAGGTTGTAAAGAGAAGTTAGTTACTTCTGTTAGTATGCGTAGACGAATACTTGTGGAACCTGTCACGGATACAGCCGGTTAATATTCAGCGTTACTGATCATTGTTACACTGTTCTGAAATACAAAGTTCTTATGTTCCAAAGAATCACTTACACTACATAATTTCCTGTCCCCATTTTCGAGCATCAACTGAGAATATAAGCTTCTTGTAGATAGCCAGGTGTCTACAAAAATAAGATTATTGTTTAAGTACATTATAGTGTAAATGATAAGTGAATACAAGAAATATATATATCTTACACTATAATGTAATTATACAAGAATCTTACTTTGCATATTCGTGTCGATTTTCAAGGTCTATAATTACCTCTTCTCATTTACGAGTATCAACTAGCTAGTAAGAAAGTTACGTATTTACGTTATATCTTGACTAAGTATTCCTTAACTTTGAAGTATTTATGTCACATGAAATTTATTAAAATTGTTTTGAATATTTGTGTCTATTTTCTTACATTAGAATGGCGTAAACTAGCATTCTATTTGAAAACCTTGACCTGTGGTTTGAATTAGCTTACAGTTTCCTCTCTACAAGAAATTAAACATACAAAATCTGTTCAAGAGCAGCAAACCCCACACCTGTTAACGAAGTCACTGCACACATACCGCTGATTTCGTTACATACTTCTAACTTCTATTAATGCAGAAGCTGTATTGTCTCTGTAAATTAAGTTAATGAAACCCTTTTCCATAGACTCCTTAACATTATGGAGAGTTTGTAAATGACTCCCCCCATATTCCTCAATGATCTGGAGCATGCCTCTTTCCTGCTTTTCTTCACGGGACACTCACAATACTGCTTCTTCCAATTATTCATGGAAACTATTTCCTTAGATTCTGTGATTGAAAGATTGTGTGTCAAAGTAGAATCTTTTAATACTTCACAAGGACTACATTAGGTTTGGTGTTTTACGCGCTACGTATGAATACATTGCAATCATTAATCAAGTTATTTCAAATGATATTATCTGTATTTAGAAGTTAAAATTTGGAGTAATTGTAGTCATAATATGCTCGAAATTTATATGCATTAATTTTTGTGGATATAAATATTAAAATAACATTAGATAACAGAGCGGTTATAAATCTCTACTCAGGAGAGTGCTGTGTAAGTTTATTAAACAGCCTATATTCAAAAAGAGCATTCATATTCGTAGAGAAACCTGAATGAGAACTGTAAACGATAAATAGGAAATAGGTAAACTTACAGGTCCTCCTCTGGCACACCGAAAACCTCTTTGTCGGGTGGAAAAACTAACATTGTGTGAAAAAGCTTTTCCTTAAATCTTTTTCTATACTGTTATTTTTACTGGTGGTTACATCACACTGTTAGGGAACTGTTCAGGGTTTATGTTTCCTTTTGTCTGCATCAGAGTTATGTTTTTATTTCATTACAATTCTTAAACTTTAAAAAAATACATCTTTTATTATTCTTCTGTTTTGCTATTTTTATCATCAGATAGGTTATAACAAAATCCTTTTTATGCACATTTGGCCCTTTTTGGTTAAGTATCGATTAAAATAATCCATGCATATTATTATAAATAAAACAATTACTAGCCAAAATAATTTACCGTTTCAACATTTTGGAGGAACTAATAAAGTTTTTCCATCAGTTGCAGGATAACATAAACCTTAAAATGCAAAATATCCCCGCTCAATTAAAGGAAGCTATTTATAACGAAATAAAATTCGCTACAAAACGGCCTCATCAGAACATCCCTGTCGCATTTTAACGTCCGCCATCTTGTACTCTGGGAGGAGCTGTATGGCGACAAATTACAGTAATTTTGTGACAATTAGTAGATAGTAAAACAGTTAGTGTTTTTATGCGTCTTGAATGTTATGAACATTTTACCACTTACATTAAAAAAGAAAATATGATGTATACAAGTTTGTAATAACTTGAATTATTTTATGAAAGACCTAATTTCAGAAAGCAAATATATAAATTAAATTTGCCCAGGACTCTGGTGGTATGTTAAAATCCTCAGTTAACTTGAAAAAAAACCAAGTGAAGTGAAAATTGAAATTTTGGTCATAATTATGTTTGTTGGTTATGTGTGTGTGTGTGTGTTTGTGTTCTGTGTTTGTGTTCGTGTTATTATAAATATTTTAAAACAACATAGGTTATTCAAATACAAGAATATTTAATAATTTATATTCAAACCTTTTCGTTGGTAAACACTACCAACATCATCAGGAATGAAAATTACAATAATGTAAGCTATAGGCCAAAAACATATGTTAAATTAGAAATAGAATTGTTCAATTCTATTTCTACAAATACAATTCTATTTCTAATTTAACATATGTTTTAGGCCAATAGCTTACATTATTGTAATTTTCATTCCTGATGATGTTGGTACTGTTTACCAACGAAAAGCTTTGAATATAAATTATTAAATATTCTTGTATTTGAATAATCTATGTTGTTTTAAATTATTAAACAAGAAAACGTATTTTATATTTATATTATATATATATCATATTTTAAATAATTGTAACGACATAATTGTGCTACCTGTTGTCACCATATTGTAAAACACTAAAACTTTGTTCACATAATTTTTCAGTGTAAGCTAAATTCTTTTTACGAAAGAAATACATCAAAGACGTATTTAAGAAAAGTTGGATTCTGTTTGAGCGAAGTCAATGACTTGAGTAATGGGAATAGACTGAGCTGAGGGCAATAATGTCAAAGGGCACAACTGAGTAGGAGCCTCAACATCCCTCCCCCGATTCACACCGAAAACCTCTTTGTGACGTTGCGTGGAAATGTCTTCTTTTACGTGTTTTATTCCCTGTTACTTGCACTTTCGCTACATTACACTGATAGGATTGTATCGAGTGACTCATTCTAACTTACGGTGCTTCAAAATTTAACATTATTATTTATGCTTAAGCAACTGTTCCTTATGCTTAAGTATTTGTAACTGTGGAATCTTTGTGAATAGACTTATGTCAAACTTACCTTGCACTGTTGTGACGTATGTATGTGCGGGTACGATTGGGATTTATGGGTATTTACCGTCGGGAAATGAAATTTGCGAAAGTAAAAAAATGTAAAACTTACGATGAAATCAAGGAGTCTTGGAAATAATTCGGCCAATATACTATCTTATTACGATTTAATACAATTATTAGAATAATCTCTGTTTTGTTGCCATTGTCTTGTACTAACGCAATACCGCCTCATACAAACAATTGCCTTAAGCTGCCGATTATTATTCAACTCGCCAATGTGGCATTTCAAACCCCAGCCTTTCTACATCTTCAGCCTCACTGTGGAAAAACGCAAATGTCAGCAATCGATATTTGATCGTATTAATGTATTACACTTTAACGAGCTTCAGTGTGGAAGTCAGGTGTTTGCGATGTGATTCTTCGTTGTAATGGGAAATAATAGCATAAGTCCCTTGAGACAAAATACAAGAACACCTGTAAATATACACTATTGCCTTTAAAAATATTGCTATTATGATGTTTCATCAGATAAATGATTATTCTATCAAGTAGTTGCAAACATTAATTTTTTGAAAGGAATAGTTCAATGGTAAAATACCTAACCGACTACTGTCAATAAACTTTACGTGTAGTGACACACAGATGCACCTTTAAACAAAGCCGAGCATCAGTCACCCGAAGAAAGGGTGTCTGGGTTTTCGGATTCACCAATATATATGGTATTGGTATAGTTTTGAATTTTCCAATTAAATAAATTTTTTCGGTAATATTGGTCTCTGGAGAAATACAGAGGATTACGGGGAAAAATACTAAAAAATCCTAAACGCTTACTTCTCGTTAACGATTAAACACACAAGCAACTACGAACCAGCACATCCACACTTACTCCTCTCCCACACACGTATGTACATATACTCATCAGCACATCCACACTAACTCCTCTCATACACACACTCGCACATGTATGAACATATACACACCAGCACATCCACACTCACACCTTTCCCAGAAACACTAGCACACCTTTGTACCTATACACATCAGCCCATGCACACTCACTTCTCTCCCACACACACCCGCAAACGTATGTACATATACACACTAGCACATCCACACTCACTCTTCCCCCACACACACCCACACGCGTATGCACATATACACACCAGTACACCAAACATTCACTCCTCTCACACACACACCCGCACACGTTTGTACATACCAGCACACCCACACTTACTCCTCCCTCACACCTACCCACACACGTATGAACATATACACAATAGCAAATCCAGACTTACAACTCTCTCTCAAACACCCACACACGTATGTACATATGCACATCAGCACATCCACATTCACTCATCTCCCACACACACCCGCACACCTATGTACACATACACATCAGCATATCCACACTCACTCTTCACCCACGCACACCCGCACACCTATGTACACATACACACTAGCTCATCTACACTCACTCCTTTCCCACACACACCCGGACACGTAGGTATGTATACACATCATCACAACCACACTCACTCCTCTCCCATACACACCCGCACAACTATGTACACACACACTAGCATATCTACACTCTCTCTTATCCCACACACACTTGGAGACGTAGGTAGGTATACACATCAGCACATCTACACTCACTCTTCTCCCACACACACCCGGAAACATAGGTACGTATAAAAACCTGCACTTCCACACTCACTCCATTCCACACACATACACACACACACACACACACACACGCATGTAGACATACACACCAGCGCACCCACACTCACACCTCTCCCACTCGCAAACACACACGTAATTCCATATGCACACCAGCACATCCACACTCTTTTCTCACACACATATACCCACACACATATGAACATATACAGACTATCACATCTACACTCACTCCTCTCCCACATACGTAGGTACGTACATACACCAGCATATCTACACTAACTCTTCTCTCTCTCTCACACACACACACACATACACACACACATACACACACACACACACACACACACACACACACACACACACACACACACACACACACACACACACACACACACACAAACACACTAACAAACACGTACACAAAATACAACACCTTAAGAAAGGAGGAAATACTAATCAGGGCACAAACATAACAGCACGTTTAGTGTATGTGGCAGCGATCTCATCACATCCAGCTCTCAATGTATTTACGTGGGAACCGACCTCCCCACAGACGTCGCAGAATGAATGTAATGGGCAATGCAAATAATAAAGCTCTCACCGTGGCGAGGAAAACTTCAAAAAAGGTTTATTTATCAAGGAAGGTCTTGTAATTCATAAAGAAGTTGACAAGTTTGTAACTTCTAATGACTTCACACATCAATTCCATATTCCAACGTTCTGTAGAGAATGTAGAAGGTCTGCATTACTAAACCTAACGCAATACATTTTGTTATTATTCTTTGTAGTATTAATACCTATGTTTAAATTGGTAATTCAAATTTTACTTATTACTTATACCAATGCAATAAAATAAATGTTTATATTTACGGTGTCACACTAGAAAATATTTACTAATATCTTACTAAACAATTACGTCATACCTTACCTAATCACTAACGTCCTACTATGTTTCACTTCTGAATAACAATAAAACAAACCGGGGAGACTATACCTGTAGGTGACCACGAAAAGGCTCATGTAAGGACCACGAAAAGGCTCATGTCCGAGCATGAGGACGGGAGATAAGAATTGTGGCAGGAGAACGTTAAGTTAGAACGCGCGCTACGAGAAATGATGACGCGACATAAAGTGAAAACGTAAAATCCGCAATAAAAAATTAACTGACGTCACCATTACGCAGCCTCATTAATAAGGCAAATAAAAACTCCCTCTACCCTTGAACCGCTTACACAAATTACCCGGCACCCTTACTTTAGCCCGCAACCCTTATATACGCGATTATACAATTACTCTTAAAGGTTGAGAGGGTGTTAACTTCATTAAAAATTATACGGTTCTCAGCGATATTCCATGCAAATTATAGTGTTTAAAAACTGCTTCATTTCTTTTCTAATCTTCTTTGCCGTCGTACTTTAGGTTTTAATCGGAGATGGTTTTTGTGAATCCCTGAACTGGAGAAGATTTCCACGCATGCGCGCTCATAGACAATCTCATGGTCTACACATAGGGGAAGTCCGGGGAAAGTGTATTTTGTGACAAATTTCCTAACCAGTGTCACTAACGCTCTAAGCTCCTAATATGTGAACTAAAAGGCGGAACAAAGCATCACCACAAGACCCATCGTAATAGTGTCATTTTGAGCGTAAGTGCTGTATGTTGTAAAATCTTTGCTTCTGAAAAACTATTCAAGTTATGTTATTTGCAAGTTTTCTTAGACGTAATGATGAAAAAATTTTTCTGTTAAAATCTTCCTTTACCGCTGACTTCATTCTCTTTTCATAACGTTTGTGGGTTATTTCAGTAATTCTTTATAAATAGTACAGGCTGAGCAAAGGGAATAGGGCAAAGTGGATGGCTATTGACTTTTCCCGAGTATATTTTATACATGTATACTTCATTCCATCATACAACAAAACTAGCAAATTAATTATTTAAAACGGAAACTGATAACAAATTTGGTTTTTAAGATGGTATACAAATATGAAAGGAAGACAAGCAAAGCTAGATGGTCTGACGAAAGATTAAAATGAACCATGAAATCTATTTAAGATGGTTCCAATCCTATTTCAGGGTCGTTAAAATCAAACAATACTCTTTTTTCCACTGTTTTCAAGAAACGGTATTTAAAAAAGCCTTAAAAATAAAAAATACAATACCAGTTGTCAATAAAGAGAAAACCCCCACAATTTTAAAAGAGAAAAAAAAGATTACCGTTGTTTAATTTGCCAGAGAAAATACGACGGCCCCCTCTGGATGATTTGATATAGTGCGGAAATTGTTTTTAATGGAGTCATGAAGGCTGTTCAAACTCTTGTGGATTTTGATCATATTTCTTTGACCTATGTCACGACAGATAAAGTTGAATAATATAATTTCTATTGATTCTACTTAATGTTAAACATTTAAAGAGTGTAAGGTATTTGGTGTAATGTGTACACTAAAATGATGAGTTATTTTATACAATTAAATATTTTGGAGATATTTTGTGCTTGTGTGCTTTTTATAAAAACATTTTTCCTTTTTCAGGTAGATGAGTACAAACACCACTTTGCCTGGGTTACATTATTCACTTTGTCCAGGTTATCTGTCCAAAGCGACTAATTGACAATTATGTATAAATGATTTTCTTACATTCCTGTTTTTATAGTTTAGGTAATAGCTATTTTCTCTTTAATAGTTGATGTATGATACTTAACATTATCAGAAATTTGTTTTTAAACTTAATTCAAGAGTTGTCAGCGGTTTAAAAAAAGAGTTATGCACTTTGCCCGGGTCTCCCGTAGCTATCATGGATTCAAGTCACCGAAGACTAATGTTTTATTTCAACATACTAACTAGTGTTCATTAAAACCTTATCTATAGACACTTAACCTTATGGGGAGTTTGTAAAGAACTGCTCCCATATTCCTCAAAGATCTGTAGCATGCCTCTTTCCTGCTTGTGCATCCCGTTCTTCACGGGACACTCACAATACTGCTTCTACCAATTATTCATGGAAAATATTTCCGTAGATTCTGTGATTGAAAGATTGTGTGTCAAAGTAGAAGCTGGTAATACTTAACAAAGACTACATTAAGTTTGGTGTTTTACGTGCTGCGTATAAATACATTGTAAGCAATAATCAAGTTATTTTAAATGAAGTAATCTGTATTTAGAAGTTAAAATTTGCATAAATTGTAGTAATAAAATACTCGCAATTTATATGCATTAATTTTTATGTATATAAATAGTTGTAAAGATGCGTAAAGTGACAGAGTGGTTATAAACCTGTGCTCAGGATAGTACTGTGTGCGTTTAGTGAAAAATTTATTTTTAAAAAGAGAACTCTAAAAGATATATAGACAATAGGTAAATTTACTGGCCCCCCCTGGCACACCGAAACCTCTTTGTCGGGTGGAAAAGGAGAACATTGTGTAGAAAAGCGTTTCCTTAATTTTTTTTATATACCGTTATTTGTACTGGTGATGTTACACACTGTTAGGGAACCCACAATGCAATGGAACCGTTTAACATTTATGTTTCCTTTTGTCTGCATCACAGGTATATTTTGTATTTCGTTACAATTCTTTAACTATAAAAACATTAATTTTTTATTCCTATTCTGTTTTTCTATTTTTATCATTAGATAGGTTATAACAAACCCCTTTCTATGCACAGTTGGCCCTTTATGGTTAGGTATCCATTAGAATAACCCATATATATTATTATAAATATAACATTAAATAGCCAACATAAATGAACGTTTCAGCATTTGGGAGAAACTAATAAAGTTTTTTAGTTTTTTCCATCAGTTTCAGTATAACCTAAACCATAAAAGGCAAAATATCCCAGCTCAAATAAAGGAAGCTATTTATAGCGAAATAAACTTCGCAACAAAACTGCCTCAACAGCCAATTCCTGATACATTTTAACGTCCACTATCTTGTCCTTTGGGAGGAGCTGTATGGCGACAAATTTCAGTAATTTTGTGACAATTAGAAGATAGTAAAACAGTTGGTATTTTTATGCGTCTTGAATTTAATGAACGTTTTACCACTTCAATTTATAAAGAAAATATGATGTATAAAATGTTAAAATTTGTAACAACTTGAATTATTTTATGAAAGACCTACTTTCAAGTAGCAAATATATAAGTTAGATTGCTCAGGAGTCCGAGCCTATAGTATGTTAAATCCTCAAATAACTTGAAGAAGCGCCGATTCTGAATGAAGTGAAACCTGAAATCTTCATTATATGAATATATGTATGTATGTAGGTTATGTGTGTGTGTGTGTGTTTGTGTTATTAGTGATTAAAGGTTGTATATATATATATATATATATATATATATATATATATATATATATAGCACATTTAAAATAATTATGACGACATATTTGAACAGCCACAGGTCAGTGATGCCCGTGATGGAGATACGACCAACCTTTGAAAGTTAGGGGTGGTTTTGGATGATGCAGGCGGTCGATGTGACCTTGATCGTAGCCTTGGGGGAGGGTTCAACCACGTCTAGAGGGGTAGTTTTTAGAAAAAAATATTTTCAACCCACTAACCTAAGCTAGCCAGAGTGCTTCTAACCTAACCTACTGTTGGGTGTTCAACCACGTCTAGAGGGGTAGTTTTTAGAAAAAATTATTTTCAACCCACTAACCTAAGCTAGCCAGAGTGCTTCTAACCTAACCTACTGTTAGGTGTGCGATAAAGATGAGGATCATCACGCCATCTGCCTTGTACAGAGATATTGTGATGGTTTAGTTAGTGACCCTCAATTAGCCTGTGTGATAGGCTATTCAGTCTTAGCGCTATTTACTTAGCTAGTGTGACGAGTTATGTGTTGGTAGCTGTGATAAGTAATGTATTGGTAGCCGTCCACACCTTGCTGTTGTCGTAGTTCATGAAGTGGTAGGTTTTCCTTACGGAGCTATTGTCTTAGCACTGATATAGATCTTACGTAAGTATTATCTTGGTCACGGATCGATAACTGTTTTTACGTGGCTAGTGTAATGGTTCATTATTTAATAGCAATCATTACTGAGTTAGGTTATGCATCTTTAGCTGTCTTTACATAGCTATTATGATAAGTTATGTATTGGTTGGTATCTTTTCGTAGCTAATTTAATGGGGTAGGCATTGTTAGCTGCCTTTACGCATTTATTGTCTTTACATAGCTATTATGATAGGGTATGTATTGGATGTTATCTTTTCGTAGCTATTTTAAAAGGGTAGGCCTTGTTAGCTGCCTTTACGCAGTTATTGTGTGACAGGTTATGCATAGCTGTTTTTACATAAGTCTTGTGATAGGTTATACAATATTAGCCGTCTGTACGTAGCTATTATGGTAGGGTGAGCAGCGGTAGTTCTAACGTAACTATTGTGGCTGTCTTTACGAAGATATCGCTTAAGGTCTTAAATTGATAAAGGGCGTTACGTAACCACTGTCTTAGATTATGAGCCGGTAACAGTTTTGACATACCTATTGTGGTAGAGTATAATTTGGTAGCTGTTTTACAGAGATGGTGTCTAAAGTCTCGGTTTGATGGAGAACATACCTGGACAATATGTGTAATGGCCTTGACGGTTTCTGCATAGCTATTTTGGTATGCGTTGATAGCTATAATTATGTCTAAGGCTTAAAGCTTTTGCCAGTGCCTTCGCTAACCATAACCCATTTGACCTCGGTGTAGATGTTGGTTGATTAGCGTAGGTTTTTCATTTTGATTAGCTGAAACGCTGATCTGGGCATAGCCGCCATAGCCTATTTGGACTTGGTGTCAGTGCTGTTCGTTTGAACTTCGCGTATGTTGGTTGGTTAAACTACGCGTATGACAGTAGTTTAGTTGAAACGTTGGTTATTTGATCTAGCCTACACAGGCCATAGCCCTTTTGACCATTACAGCCATCTTGTTCTCCACCTGGATGACGTCATATTCGATCCTAGGTTGTGTATCGGATACTATGTGTTACCTTATATCACGCCACTCATGAGATGCTATGTGTTTGTCAAGCTATACTTCGGGTGCTATATGACGAACTTTAGCCGAGCTATGCAACGGATATTATGTATTCATACTTCTCATCGTATACTATGTGTTAGCCCTAGTCAGGCTATGGTTTGGATATATTGTTAGCCCTAGTCGTGATTTGCATCGTATACTATGTATAATGGTTAACCGGGCTATGTATCAGGTATTATGTGGTAGTTTGTGGGCACCTTGTGGGATAGTGTGTGATATCAATTAGTTAAACTATACACTGGATATAATGTGTTATACTTTGTATGCCCATATCTTCTTAGCATAATATCTATGCAAACTTACACACACATATATTTAACACATTATGTATTCTATTATGTATTTAGGCTTAACACAGTATGATAGCATGCATGCATGTTGGCTTACCATAGTATTTATGTAGGTTTACACGCATATTTGTTTAACAGCGTATATATGGCTATTTAGAGTATATTGCATGTTGGTTTAATATAGTATATATGGCTATATTGGTTAGTATTGTATGTATATAGGCTGCGTGACTTTTTTTTAATTATATTGTATTATTTGCTGACCGTCATGGGCGTGATAGGTTATGCATTGTTAGCTATACGCTATAGTACTTCCCATATTATACAGTCACCTGCCTGAGGTTCTACCTGATAGACGGGGTGAAAATGTGTGTCAGGCTCTGATCACATAAGCTTGGGCCTGTGGTTTACCGACATAGTAGACCTTATGGATACAATGTGTTAATCATTAGCGAGGCCTCTGGATACTATATGTTAACCCTTCGTCTGGTTGTGCATCGGATACTATGTGTTATTGATCAGGTATTATGTGGTAATTTGTGGGCAGCTTGTAGGATAGTGTGTGATAGCCGTTTAGCTAAACTATGCGCTAGATATATTGTGTTATAATTTGTATACCCTTGTCGGCTTAGCATAATATGTATGCTGGCTTACACACATGTTTGTTTAACGCATTATGTGGGCCTAACATAGTATATACGCCTGTGTGGGGTATCGGCCTAATACAGGGTGTATAGGTTAACCTGCATATTGGTTTAACAACGTATATATGGCTATTTAGAGTATATTGAATGCTGTTTTAACAAAGTATATATGCCTGGATGTTGGCTTAGCACTGTATGTACTCGTATATAGGTTGCGTAACTTTTTTAATTATATTGTAATATTTGTTGACCGTCTTGGGCGTGATAGGTTATGCGTTGTTAGCTATACCATATAGTACTTCCCGTATTATACAGTTGTCAGGTTCTACCCGATAGACGAGGTGTAAATGTGTGTCAGGCTTAGATCATATAGGCCTTGGCCGGTGGTTTACCGACATAGTAGGCACATTTAGGGATTCATGTTTGTCGGCTTAGCATAGTATGTATGCAGGTTTACATGCATAATTGTTTAACACATTATCTGGGTATCGTATATTGGCTTACCACAGTATATGAATCTATGTATGATAGCATGCATGTTGGTTTGGCATCGTTTTAGGATCGTTTTATAACATGTATTTATTCACGTTTTGTGATAGGCCTCATTATTAGTGTTTCTCGATATATACCTTTATATCTAGATACATTTACAGCTATAGGAGATGTCCATTGAGGCTATTTGATTATTTACACTGATTTCTGATTATATATATGTAGGCCTTGATATGCCGACAGTACACAGTAATTTGATACAGTAATCAAAACATAAACACATGCCTAGATTCACAACGACACAGCCGTGCTGGTTTTTATGCCTGCTATAGCGGTCACCGATTGCCGTTGCGGTTTTTAGATAATGTGTTATCTCTGCAAGTCTGTACATGTCAGGCACACGGTCAAGCGTATTGCCTCACACGATAAGGCTTTGTCGCATTGTTTATTATTTTGTAGCATAGACAAATTTTGAGTTTAGCAATCATAACCCCTTGCCCCGCATCAGCCATATCATTTAGGGGTAGAACACTCTAGTTGGGGTGGGCCTAATACCTGAGTCGCTCGAACGCGGATACGTCATAAATCTTTACGCGGGCTTGATTGATTATGCGATGGTAGATGTACCCTATAGTACCTCCCATATTATACGGTTGCCAGGATCAACCTGATAGAAGAGGTGAAAATAGCTCAGGTCATGAAGGTTTTGGCCCGTGGTTTACAGACATAGTATGTTGGCCTAGCATAGTATGTATGTAGGCTTGCTTGCTTATTTGTTTAACACATTATGTGGGCTATCATATATATTGGTTTAGCATGGTATATGGGCCTTCACGTCTTACTGAGACCGTTTGCGTAGGCCCACCGGGCCCCTGCAATGTGATTGGTCGATTCAACTTGTTGACTATTTGCACTCGGTGTATAATTGTTGGTAGTTTTATCTAACCGATCGGTTTTTGACAATTTCATATATTATTTGATAACCACCCCTACTTAATGTACGATTCCTGGGTTACTTTACCTATGGGCTGGCTTCGAGATGGCTTTTACCTAAGTCCTTGCTCCGTGTTTGCTTTACCTATGGTCTAACTCCATGGTAGCTTTACCCTGGTACCGACTCTGTGGTAGCTTTACCGGATTTCTCGTTCCAGGGTTACTTTACCTAGGGTGTGGCTTCGGGATAGCTTTTACCTGAGTCCTTGCTCCGTGTTTGCTTTACCTATGGTCTAACTTCATGGTAGCTTTACCTAGGTCCCTACTCTGTGGTAGCTTTACCGGATTTCTCGTTCCAGGGTTACTTTACCTAGGGTGTGGCTTCGGGATAGCTTTTACCTGAGTCCTTGCTCCGTGTTTGCTTTACCTATGGTCTAACTTCATGGTAGCTTTACCTAGGTCCCTACTCTGTGGTAGCTTTACCGGAGGTCTAGTTCCAGGGTTACTTTACCTATGGGCTGGCTTCGGGATAGCTTTTACCCAAGGCTTTGCTCCGTGTTAGCTTTACCTAAGGTCTAACTCCGTGGTAGCTTTACCTAAGATTTGGTGGGGGTATTTGTCTTGGTAGATGAAATAGCAACCATCCTAACCCTGCTCTTGTGTAGCTTTACTTAAAGGCTGAGTGTATTGTTTATTAATTTAGTAGGATAGACAAATTTTGAGTTTGGCAATCGTTTACCCCCGGGCCCCTCATCACCCGATTCATTTGGGGTAGACCACTATAGTTAGGGTGAGCCTACTACTTACCTGGATTCGCTCGGGCGCTGATACGTCATCAGATAACCATTAAATCTTTCCAAAGTTACCCCCCCCACCCAAGCTATTCCGCTGATTATTTTTGGCAATCTGAGGATAACCCACAGGCGAAACCGCCCCCGCAGCGTTCCTTATTGGACTCTAGAGATATCCCGTACTATCATTTGATCAAACCGGTCGATTTTCGGCATTTTCATATTTTATTTAAAAACCACCCCTTGGGGATACCACCCCCGAAGCATTCCATTTTGGGCTCTACACATATACCGTACTGTCTGTTGATCCGGCCGATCGATTTTCGGCATTTTCGTATTTTATTTAAAAACTACCCTTAGGCAAAACTACCCCTCAGCAACCCGTAATAGACTCTAGACTCACCCTATCGGTCAAGACACGATTTTCCAAAAATTTTTCGAAAACTACCCCCCACCCCCAATCCACCCCCGGAGCTACCCCCGGTGATGGTCCTGAACGTAGCCAAGGTCACCCCCAACACTTAGGTTAGGTTAGGTTAGATCCATTTTGGCTGGCTTAGGTCAGTGTATTGGAAATAAATGTTTTTCGAAAAACTACCCCCCTACCCCTCTGGACGTGGTCGAAACCACCCCCAAAGCTAGGGTCGGGGTCACGACGTTCGCCCGCATCATCCTACACTACCCCTATAGTCCTAGGTTACGTAGCGGCCGAATTTTTTTTTTTTTTTTCGAAAAACTACCCCCTACCCCTCTAAACGTGGTCGAAACCACCCCTTGGTCTAGGGTCACGGCCGGGATGACCTTGAGTATCATCCAAAACTACCCCTATAGTCCTAGGTTACGTAGCGGCCGAGTTTAGGGGTGGCTGTCCTATTCTAGGGTCATTCCTACTAACCCGGTTTCCCAACACTTACAATCAAGTAGACCTACGTACCTCTACAGTTATTTATCAACCCGGTTTCCCAACACTTACAATCAAGTAGACCTACGTACCTCCACAGTTAGTTGTCAACATGGTTTCTCAACACTTACAATCAAGTAGAATACGTAACTCCACAGTTAGTTGTCAACCCGGTTTCTCAACACTTACAATCAAGTAGACCTACGTACCTCTACAGTTAGTTATCAACCCGATTTCCCAACACTTACAATCAAGTAGACCTACGTACCTCCACAGTTAGTTTTCAACATGGTTTCTCAACACTTACAATCAAGTAGAATACGTACCTCCACAGTTAGTTGTCAACACTGTTTCTCAACACTTACAATCAAGTAGACTTACGTACCTCCACAGTTAGTTGTTAACCCGGTTTCCCAACGTTTACAAACAAGTAGACCTATGTACCTCCACAGTTAGTTGTCAAGCCGGTTTCTCAACACTTACAATCAAGTAGACCTACGTACCTCTACAGTTAGTTATCAACCCGGTTTCCCAACACTTAGAATCAAGTAGACCTACGTACCTCTACAGTTAGTTATCAACCCTGTTTCCCAACACTTACAATCAAGTAGACCTACGTACCTCCACAGTTAGTTGTCAACATGATTTCTCAACACTTACAATCAAGTAGACTACGTACCTCCACAGTTAGTTGTCAACCCGGTTTCTCAACACTTACAATCAAGTAGACCTACGTACCTCCACAGTTAGTTGTCAACGGAGTTTCCCAACACTTAGAATCAAGTAGACCTACGTACCTCCACAGTTGGTTGTTAACCCGGTTTCCCCACACTTAAAATCAAGTAGACTTACGTACCTCCACAGTTAGTTGTCAACCCGGATTCCCAACACTTACAATCAAGTAGACCTACGTACCTCCATAGTTAGTTGTCAACCCGGTTTCTCAACACTTACAATCAAGTAGACTTACGTACCTCCACAGTTAGTTGTTAACCCGGTTTCCCAACGTTTACAAACAAGTAGACCTATGTACCTCCACAGTTAGTTGTCAAGCCGGTTTCTCAACACTTACAATCAAGTAGACCTACGTACCTCTACAGTTATTTATCAACCCGGTTTCCCAACACTTACAATCAAGTAGACCTACGTACCTCCACAGTTAGTTTTCAACATGGTTTCTCAACACTTACAATCAAGTAGACTACGTACCTCCACAGTTAGTTGTCAACCCGGTTTCTCAACACTTACAATCAAGTAGACCTACTAACCTCTACAGTTAGTTATCAACCCGATTTCCCAACAATTACAATCAAGTAGACCTACGTACCTCCACAGTTAGTTTTCAACATGGTTTCTCAACACTTACAATGAAGTAGAATACGTACCTCCACAGTTAGTTGTCAACACTGTTTCTCAACACTTATAATCAAGTAGACTTACGTACCTCCACAGTTAATTGTTAACCCGGTTTCCCAACGTTTACAAACAAGTAGACCTATGTACCTCCACAGTTAGTTGTCAACACTGTTTCTCAACACTTACAATCAAGTAGACCTACGTACCTCCACAGTTAGTTGTTAACCCGGTTTCCCCACACTTAAAATCAAGTAGACTTACGTACCTCCACAGTTAGTTGTCAACCCGGTTTCCCAACACTTACAATCAAGTAGACCTATGTACCTCCATAGTTAGTTGTCAACCCGGTTTCCCAACACTTACAATCAAGTAGACTTACGTACCTCCACAGTTACACAATGAACGCTGAGCTTTGCATCGTACACACGGAACAGTAAATACACTGTATATATACCGAGAGTGCAAACAGTCGGTATGATTTGTAAAGCTTTCAGTTACGTCATACATACAAACAACAAAGTGTAGTTACAACATACAGACAAACCTAAATATCTACCCTTTATTCAGTCTGGTACGATCCGCTTGGTATTATTAAAACAGCCATCACTAGAAATAGATAGACTAAGTGTTTGTTATTGCAAGTGGATAACTGCTTACTATATATATCTACACTAAGCATGGAAAATAGGTTATTAGTTAACTTTTATTTGCAAAGTTTTACAATTTAGTCTTCTTTTTCCTTTTTATATGTTTAATTACAGGATTTCAGGTGAACCAACCTTTACACAAACTGCAATAAAATATGATTATTTATATGTTTTACTTTTATTACATTGATTTAAGTTTATTACATTTAATTTAATAGAGTGCAATGTTCCTTTGATCGGAAACTGACGATATGTTACATTATAATAGCTATTAGTCTTGAAATAACCTCCCAAATACAGTATTTAGTATAAATTTCAAATAGATCCGTAGTTAAATATATTAAACAAGTTCTCTAGGCAGTGGATAGTCTGTAGGACATTTACTACACTAGTTGCTTGGATCCAGTTTTGTGAAATAAGAAAGAAAATTAAAGCGAAAGCATAGAACGGATTTCGTGGAAATATGGTATATGTAAATACTAAATAAAATTGCAGAGTTCAATATCGTATAGATTTGTCTAATTATCGATCTTGCTACAGGTCTCGGATTTTACTGTCATTATACGCCGTATCTCGGTCTGTTTCTTAAACTCAAATTTATTGTTCGATACAATTAAGAAATATATAATTAATTACAGAACCTTAATAACAATTGGCTTACTGTTCAGTACCCAACATCAATAATTGGGAAGCTGATGCTGATTAATTCTACAAATCGTTCAATATAATTCCTATAATTTTATAAATTGCGTCTGAGGTTTACTTAATCACTCACTTTTGATTAACTTAATTACCGGTATATATATATATATATATATATATATATATATATATATATATATATATATATATATATCACGGTGATTCGACAACGGTCAAGTGACCGAAAGGAGCCTCATCACATAAGGTAAAATTATTGCACTTAGTGGTTGAAAAAAATATTTACAAGTAATATTAATAGCTGTATATATATATATATATTTATTTATTTATTTATTTATATTTATATATCGATAGAGGGGAAAATCATCTTCCGCGATGTGCTGTGCTCTAAAGCAGCTATCTTAACTATTGGAGATAGCTTTAAATACTTTGTTTTTTTTGCAAAAAAATGTGTCACTAGGTACAGTCACAGAGCAAACATGGACAACTGGAGACTCCAGAGGGATGTGCTGGTGAGGGTTTACGCGTTGAGTAAATTCAAATTAAAAGCTTAAGTTTCGTAATGTAAACAAGTTACACCCTTACATAGTTTAATTTTAGTAATGTATTCTTAGTTGCAATATTATTTATTATTGTTTATAATTATTCTGTATAGCTTTAAGACCACAACCAATCAGTACGCCTCCCTCTTTAGGCAATAGAATGCTTACAAAGTACATCTATAAATACTATACAAGCGTGTACATTTATAATACATTTAATAAACATCACAGAAGAAATGGGCAATGAATAAGTGCAAAGTGAACTAATAGGTTTTACTAGTCTCCGCATACAAAAATATTATTTGGACTCTCATTGAATATGCCTCGGCCCAAGTAAATTACCTGGTATCTCATTCACCTATACATATATAGAGCCTACATAGTTCTGTACAACTACCTTGATGTATAATGTGACGAGACATTGGCGTGACCCAGATGATTGACACAAACAAGTCGCGCAACTGACGCGGACGTATTACATGCTAATCCTACATCTATATTACGTACAAATGGAAACAGCTGGTGTAGGGTTGCAGTTTATGGCAATGTTTCTATGAAAGCCACTCAGTGGGTTGTGGAGTGGAATATACAGATCAGACAGATGCACAAAACCTGCAAAGACAAACTTGCATTTACAGTTGGAAAAATATTTGTATTACAATTATATTTGCGTCCGTGTGGGATGACGTAAAATAGAAAGCTTCGGGCAAGGCACGTCAGTTATGTGTATAGATGTGAAGACTTGAAAGGGGTGACGCAAACTGTCAATTATTGCGAGGAGATTTACAGAACGATGGGCGCAGAGTTGCTTTGCTTGTATCTCAGCGAAGCATTGTCATCCTCAAATATATTGCTTTCAGCGGAACAACTACCTAATTGCATCCATTTTTGACATCACATTAAATTGTTTTGAGATCAAGAGCTATTGCATGCGTTTGGCATTTAACGAAATTACTCTCAAGTAAAGCAAATACAAGGCCAGCCTACAAATATAGTAAGAACTCCCCGATAACAAGTGGGGCCAAGTTTTGTGTAGCTTAGCCAAATATTCTGAAGTTGTTTATTGTTACAGTTGTAATAATTACCTTCATAAAACTTGGAAATCTAGTTTCACATTTACCTAAAATTTCTAGTTCACAAATACATGTTCATGGTATTTGAGTTTTTTTCTCTACTTAACAAATTACTAAACTCTTGCATTTTGTAGCAACTTTTGAGAGCGGCGTAATGTATATCGTGTATAGACAGGTTTACAAAACAGTTTAGGCACTGCCCACTCGTCAATAATTCTATGCGAGACAAGGACTATCAAAGCTAATTAATGATATCTGACAGTAAATACAGTTGGTGTGTTTACTGAATCACGCAGGGGGAA